>JAQFVV010000074.1:0-600000 GCA_028023455.1 Epiperipatus broadwayi | reverse complement strand
ACACTTTTATGAAAATAAGAAGAGAAAAAAGAAATAAAACACACTTGGAAAAATAATTGGCTAACGTGAAGTAAGAAATGGAGAAGTTTTGGAGGGAGAGAATATATAACTTGGCTAATAGTGTATGAATAGAAACTTCTGACTTTATTAAGAAAAAGCCATTTTCCATCATCAAGGCAAATCCTTTGAATAGCAGAGAATGAAGGAAAAATTGGATAAGAATTTGAACTGTAATGTAGTTTATGTTGAATTGGATGAGTAAGTTTGAACATATACTTCGGGAATGTATGAGCATCATATTAAATTATAAGGAGAGTAGTAAAAAATATAAAAATAAAGAGAGAAATTTTTTCATTTTTTTTTTATTAAATATTTTGAGAAAGAGGAAAAAGAAATGCTTCAAAACTGTGAAATGATTTAGTGATTATAGATTGGAAGGATGTGGTTAAAGGCTAATAAGTAGAAAGATTTATTACCAAAATCAACTTTTCCTTTATTTTTGCTATTTTTGATTTGGATAAATTGGATTTAGAAAGATTTACAGTGGAATACAAATTTTCAAAGGGAAAGAAGATTTACGTTGAATAAAAGTGTCTCTGAGCATATGGTAAATACACAAAATGGACATTCAATTAGAGAGATCATTTTATAACATACTAGCAATAAAGAAAGTGTGTAAATACAATTTATCCAAACTTCAAACACTTTTTAGCAAACTTTATTTGTACATACACCTACGTTTCAACTGACCTGCAGTCTTCTTCAGAGCTATGATATAATGAACAAAATAAAAAAACAACTATATAATAACACCATAAAAAAAATTTTAAACAATAAAAAAACTAAAAACAACATAAAATATATGTATTAAAAACCTGAAATAAATAATCAAACCCAAATAAAACAATTAATATAAAATAAAATGTACTACATAAATGAAAAATAAATATAAATTATACATGTGTATTCTTAACTTTATACATATATACATTCAAGGACAACTATTAATCTAAATATTATCTATTTTATTATTATTAACAATCTATTAATTATCTGTATTTTTCATAAACTTAAACTTTATGATTAGTAACTAAAATTCTTTTAATTTTAAATCATATTTATTATTTTCTTACTCATTCTTCTTTTAAAATTAATATTTTATATTTATTATTGCTGAATATTTAAAACCTATAAACTTTATAATCTTTACACTTACTAAGGTTATTCTGATCTTCTAAATAAAATAATGAAAAATCGTTTTTTTTCAAAAAATTATCTTATACCCTAGCTCCCTCTATTTACATATTATTTAAACTAAATATATATCCCCTACAACTCTTTATTTATATATTTTTTTTATTTTTTTTTTTACACTTTAACTTTTATTATATAATACTCATAAATTTATATTATACTTCTTTATATGTTTATATATATATAAACCCTACAACTTTATTTACATATATATTTTTTTTATTTTATATATTTTAACTTTTATCATTATTTTTATACTGTTTTATATGTAAATATTATGCTAAGTTTATTAATTTATTATTATTTTTTATTATTTAATATCTATAAATATACCCAAATTTATACTCCTATTTAACCTAACCATTTTTTATCATCCCCAACTTATTTATTAACAATTATCTCTTTGCATATTTACCTCTATATATCTTATTTAATAACTATACCAATCTCATCCTAATCCCAGAATCTCTATTAAATTCTGGTTTTATCTTTTTTATTAATATAGCTTCTTTTATTTTTCTTTCTTTAATACTTTTTATATATAACTTCATTTTTATTGAACTTTGTGTAAATTTGTGTCCTGTTTCTTTTGTATGTATATATATATTGGTGATTTATTATCTGCCATATGTTGTTTTAGTCTTGTTTTTATAGAATTTTTTGTTTCTCCCACATATTTGTTATCAATCCCACTATCTAGACATTGTTTGCATTTTATCACTATATTTCATTAATTATTTCTTTATTATCTTTAATGGAGTATATGTGATAAAATGCAAACAATGTCTAGATAGTGGGGTTGATAACAAATATGTGGGAGAAACAAAAAATTCTATAAAAACAAGACTAAAACAACATATGGCAGATAATAAATCACCAATATATATATATACATACAAAAGAAACAGGACACAAATTTACACAAAGTTCAATAAAAATGAAGTTATATACAAAAAGTATTAAAGAAAGGAAAATAAAAGAAGCTATATTAATAAGAAAGATAAAACCAGAATTTAATAGAGATTCTGGGATTAGGATGAGATTGGTATAGTTATTAAATAAGATATATAGAGGTAAATATGCAAAGAGATAATTGTTAATAAATAAGTTTGGGATGATAAAAAATGGTTAGGTTAAATAGGAGTATAAATTTGGGTATATTTATAGATATTAAATAATAAAAAATAATAATAAATAAATTAATAAACTTAGCATAATATTTACATATAAAACAGTATAAATTTTTTTTATAAGAATTATATAAAAATAATGATAAAAGTTAAAATATATAAAATAAAAAAAATATATATGTAAATAAAGTTGTAGGGTTTATATATATAAAAACATATAAAGAAGTATAATATAAATTTATGAGTATTATATAATAAAAGTTAAAGTGTAAAAAAAAAAATAAAAATAAAAATATAAATAAAGAGTTGTAGGGGATATATATTTAGTGTAAATAATATGTAATAGAGGGAGCTAGGGTATAAGATAATTTTTTGAAAAAAACGATTTTTCGTTATTTTATTTAGAAGATCAGAATAACCTTAGTAAGTGTAAAGATTATAAAGTTTATAGGTTTTAAATATTCAACAATAATAAATATAAAATATTAATTTTAAAAGAAGAATGAGTAAGAAAATAATAAATATGATTTAAAATTAAAAGAATTTTAGTTAGTAATCATAAAGTTTAAGTTTATGAAGAATACAGATAATTAGTAGATTGTTAATAATAATAAAATAGATAATATTTAGATTAATAGTTGTCCTTGAATGTATATATGTATAAAGTTAAGAATACACATGTATAATTTATATTTATTTTTCATTTATGTAGTACATTTTATTTTATATTAATTGTTTTATTTGGGTTTGATTATTTATTTCAGGTTTTTAATATATATATTTTATGTTGTTTTTAGTTTTTTTATTGTTTAAAATTTTTTTTATGGTGTTATTATATAGTTGTTTTTTTATTTTGTTCATTATATCATAGCTCTGAAGAAGACTGCAGGTCAGTCGAAACATAGGTGTATGTACAAATAAAGTTTGCTAAAAAGTGTTTGAAGTTTGGATAAATTGTATTTATATGATATTACGTTAAACATAAAGAAAAGTGTGATTTTGGTAATATTTATAAAGAAAGTGTGTAATGAGCATTTTGAAGTAAAGAAGTATTAAAAGAGTACGCATAGAAATAATTGATTGAATGATTAAATTGAAAATAGCGCAAAAATTTTAATTATACTTAAGATTAATAGATCAATTCAAGATAGACTAATTTCAATTTGCAATAGTGACACTATACCAGGGGTCGGCAACCTGTGACACCCGTGTCATGCTTGGCATGTCAATGATTATCAATGGCACTCAAAATAAATTGAAATAGTAAAAAAAATTATTTTATTTACAGCGTCTTTTTTGTTTTTGTTTTTATATTCAACATTGAATTTATGATTAAATCATTATTTATCAGAAAATAATACACTTGACTTCATTTAAAAGATATTTTTTTTTGCAAGCGAAATAAATTCTACATGTTCACATTTTACTTCTGATAATATTAAAAAATGAGATCGTAATTCAAATAAAAAGCTTATTACATGATCAATTCCAGAAAACTATTTTCGGTAGTTGAATGGTAAATAATCGATGCTTATTGGGATGTTTCTTTCAAAAAAAGAGATTCTTGTAACATACTGACTGAGATATTACCAAAATGTTCCGCAAAAGACAAAAATGTGATATTTGCTGTTTTCAAGACTCTTGGACAAATGAATATGGATTTGTACAGCAAAAAGATCGTGCTGTGAGTACATTATGCTGTAAAAGTATTGTGTGTCATACCTCAAGTATACAAAGACATTATCAAACTAAACGTGTTCATGTTTAAAAACTCAGATGAGAAAAGTGAAGCGATAAAAAGAGCTGTTACTGCCTTTAAGAAACGAACTACTTATTTTAATCAAATAATTGGAACCCAAAATAAAGCCACTAAATGTAGTTATACAATTGCTCATTGTGTGGCTTTGAAAGGCAAACCAAACATTTTTGAAAAATACTGAAATCTTATTCAGTGATCTACCAAATAAACAAACGATACTGTCTCGAATTTGAGAAATACCAGCTTCTGCAAGATCAATTCAAAAAAGAATAACTTACATGGCCAAAGATGTAACAATAAAACAGAAAACCAGTTTACAATAAGCTGTTGCATTCAGTGTTGCTGTTGATGAAAGCACTGATGTAAATGATGTAGCACACCTAGCAATAGTTGCACAATATTGTGACAACAATCATATTTATGAAGAATTGTGTTGCTTGATTCCTCTTACTGGTATAACAAAGGGACATGATATTTTCATTGCATTTTTCAATTATTTTGAAAATCAGAAAATTAACATAAATAAAATATTTAGTATTACTACTGATGGTCGGAAAGGAAAAGGGACTTGTTAAACTTTTTGAAAATCATATTAAACATCGAATATTGAGTTTCCACTGCATTATACACCAGGAAAAATTAGTTGCAAAAATCTCATAACAATGCTTAAATTCTGTAATGGGCACTGTCATTAAAAAAATTTATTTCATAGTTTCTTGTTCTTCATTAACACTAGGCAATTTAAATCCCTTTTGCAAAAAATGAATAGTGCATATATAGACCTCTCTCTATACAGCAATGTTCGTTGGAATAGTCAAGTTAATGTCTTGAATAGGTTTGTATCATGTCTGAAAGAAATCAATATGTTTCTTGATGAAAAAGAACAACATTATCTGGAAATAAACGATGAAGACTGGTTATGCAAATTGATCTTTCTGACTAATATAACTCAACACCTAAATGAGTTAAACTTGCATTTGCAAGGTAAGGATCAAACAGTACTAAAAATATTGGAAAGGATTTGCATCAAAATTAAATATATTTTGCCCTGATATTACCACTAACACCTACAAGTACTTTCCAAATGTAAAAGCCCATGCAAATCAATTTAATGTTAACAAAGAACTTCAAAAATACATTGAAGCTCTCAGAGAAGAATTTTCCAAATGATATGAAGACTTCCAAATACACACACCCATATTTTCTCATCAAACTTGATTTAAAGATGACTCCATTTGATTTATCTCTTTTTAAGTGGGTGGATATTGATAGTTTTGAAATGGAATTAATTGGATTATAGTCATCAGAATTGTGGAAAACTAAATTTGTAGAATTGTGGAAAACTCTTGAAGGGAACTGTCTAGAAAAGTCGGCTGTCATTCTCAATTGTTGGGTATCATTACCTGAAAGATTTAATTCTTTGAAAAAAACTGCTTGTGCTCTGCTTTCGGCATTTGGTTCAACTTACTTATGTGAACAAATTTTCTCACATATAAAAAATATTTTGAGTTTCACAAAGAAGTTGCCTAACACCTGAACATTCAGAAGCATGCATGAAGCTAAAGGTGACTAATTATATACCTGATATTGAGCAATTGAGCAAAAAGGTACAAGGGCAAGGTTCACATTAATTTATTTTAATAATAAAAAATGGCTAATCATATTAGAATTCATATTTTTTCTTATTTAAATTATATATTTTGAATAGGTAAAAAGTTGTAATTTATAATTTGTAATATAATTTTTAATAAGCATGTTAAAAATTACACATTTAAAAAAAGGTACTTTTCACATGATTCTTAAGTATTTTAAAATACTGAATGACCAATAATATAAGATTTAGTCATAATGGACTTCAAAAGTATATATTATATAATAGTATATATTATATACTATAATATATATAACTTTGAAGCCCATTATAACAATCAATTTTGATAATATATAATATGATTGGTAAAATCATGTCGGCATGTGGAATAACATTGTAGCAGAGGTTCGCACCACACTACTAAAAGGTTGCTGACCCCTGCACTATACCAAAATATTACCTATTTTTTAATGTCAGATGTATAATTTTTAAATATTAAACATTGTAGTTGGTAAAAAGAATAGGCTTACATTTCACAAACAAAGGAGATATGATTGACATTTGTCACTGTGAAAAGGGAGAGAATAAATGATATATAATCGTGAACAAGAGATGAATTATAGAATAATAGTGAAGTGAAAAACTATTAAATAGGATTACATAAGAACAAATTAATACAAATCCTCATAGTATATAAATGAAATGAAAATGGTGGCAATGACCATTTTTATATTGAAAACAGATTTGGAGATATGTTTATACTATAAAACCTTGTTTAAACAAAAAATAAATTGAAAAAAGTTAAATACAGTACATAGGAAAAAGATTAAATAAATAGCATATTGATATTTAAGTAAAAGAAAATTGCAATGAAAAGAATTACAATATAAAAAAAATGCTAGAAAACATAAAATAGCCAATAGATTTAATATATATACTTTCAGATAGTATGTGATCTTTTAAATACAATAAAGTCATCTGGATTGTTTGTAAAAAAAAAAAAATCAAATTTAGGGAAATGAAAAAGAAAAATAACTATTGTAATGTAATAGGCACATGAAATAATATAATTATAAAGATAGAAACTGAGAGTTGATACAAATATTTATAATTAAATGGATTAAATATTAATAAATCAATATGAGATTGAATTTATATTTTGCATTATATATCTAGTAATGTTTTTAATAAGCATAAAATATATAATTTTAATCAAATAATAAAAACTTTACTATTTGTAGTTTAAAACTATTCATTGAAGAAGATCATTAAAAATAAAGTAATCTAGGAATGTGGATTTCAGTCCTATCATATAGTGTCAATTGATTATAACAGTTGTCTCTGGAAAATAATAAATTTGTTGATTAGAAGTGGAGAAAATCATGTTCTGTTTGCATATACCTTTATGACTTGACTAAATTTAGACTGGTTTGCTTATATATGAATAATCTAAAATATTCTTTTAATAATCTATCATAAAAGGTGACCTTTATATATTTGATATAGACTAAGTTGAACATCTTGTAAATGTAACTCTAAATTAAATATTGTTAGAAAATATTCATTTTTAGACATGTTATTTTGTTATATCCATTGTTAGGTGTGAATTGTTTTTCATTATAGTAAACATCTTTTTATTTTGATTGTAAGTAAAAAAAAAAATGTAATGTAACATGTGAAATAGGCTGCTAAATAATTCAAGACTTGTTGGATTTGAGTGATGATTTTTTTAGAAATATCTATGGATGACAAAGATTTGGATTATTTTTAAACAGTCATTAAAGGATATAATTACTATGTCTTAAAAATATCTTTTGGTTATGTATACTATTAAATGCTCTGTACTTTAAAAAAAATATTATTTTTCATGAATTAAGTTAATACATACCATTTCTACTTTTTTATGGATGTATTATTAATGATAAATAATAGCCAATCTTTGGCAGTTTTTTTTTATTGTTAATCAAAATGTTTTAGAAATAGTTAATTGTTCATTTCATTCTTTGCAAACATTATCAGAAGAAAAATTCTAATTAACTGAATTGATAGCAGATTGTCAATCTGAGTCAAACTATTGCTTACATTTTACTATGTGTGTTTGATTATTGAGAAAAATTAATGTAATTATTATTTAATAATGTTATGCAAAATTGGATCAAAATATCAAGTAGTTTTAAAACAAAGACAAGAAAATCCATCAAATCTTACCTCTCATATTAATAAGCACTATGAAAGACTTGAAACCAATTTTAGACAATGTTACACTTTTTTGATGTTAACTTAAAAAAACAAAAACAAATATCTTTATTTTTATGAATATCTTTTTTTTTCTTTCTAATTTTGTTATAAAATTACACATAAACACATTATTTTTTAATATATATATTTTGTAGATTTATCTTCATATTCGTATGCGTTGCCAAATAAGTATACTTTTGAAGCCTGTCATCTTAATGACAATGTTTTGTTTAGCTTTCTATACTGGTCTGAGCAGAATATCTGATTATAAGCATCACTGGAGTGATGTGTTGAGCGGTTTTATTTTGGGCACCTTGGTAGCAATTGTAATTGTAAGTAAAGTTCTACCATAATTACTATATTTATACTTTTGAATAATTGAACTTTATATTTTAATGTTTAGTTTTATGCATTCACACACATGTACATATGTATGTAATTACTTATACTATATAATTGTCATTCAGGAGATTCATATGACATCTGATCACCAGTAATGATTACCTGAGCTGTGATCTCTAGATTTTTATCTCGAGACTGCCACTCTACAACTGCATTAAACCATGCCGATAGTGTATCTAGTTAAGTTTATCAAAGCATACTTATAAACCATATTTTGCAATCATTTTAGACATAATTAATATCTGATTTCTTAGAGAGACAACAGTTTGAAGTTTTATTCTTTTTAAAATTTTATACAATGATATTTTAACATATATGTGAAAGTTTAAGATTAATGCAAATAAGTTTTAAAATAATTTAAACTGATATGTATATGCTTAATATAATTTATATCACTCTTGTGATATCAGGATTCTATTATCAGATAGTAATACTAAAAAGTCATTGGTAATAATTATCTCTTTTTTGTATTTTTTTTTAAAGAGAAAGAGCATATGTGTTAAGATCTGAAGTAATCACTGAAAATATAATTCCTTTTTTTAAATCTAAAATAGCAACTTTTTTTTTTATATATATATATGTCACTTTTTTTCCACATACCAATTGTCCCTTACAATTTTTTTAATTAAAAAGGATGCTAAAAATGATTTAACAGATTAGAATTTGTATTTTATGTATTTTATTTTTATATTTTATTAAATCATTGTAGGTTTTATAGTTGGTTTGGTTTTTTTGATTTTGCCCAATTGCTTTAGTTTCTATCATTTTCACATATCTTATTTTATTTTGTCCAGGTGTTGAAATTGTTCAGATCTCTATAATTTTCTTTTCACCATTATTTACAAAATTGATGTAACAGTGAGACATGTATGTTTGAAAAATGATTTTACATTTTGATAGCCATAAGAATCTTTGTATTGATACGACATCTCTTACCTTTTATCTCTCATGAGAAACTAATTTAGCTTAACCAAGTATTGGAAGGATTGAAAGTTGATGGTAGTGTTGTTGAAGAAAATATATTAATTTATAACATATAGAAATATTTCTTCTTAACTTACAAACTGGATCAAAAAATCATATAAAAAAGTGCAAGTAATAATCAAAGATTCTTCTAATGTTTAAATATTACATAATCTGTTTGACAGATCATTATATTTTAATCTAGTCAAGCTAAGTAAATCAACATTATATTTTAGACTAATCAGGGTTAAGTAAATCCATTTAAGATCCCATTTTCAGCAAATATAAATATTTTGCCATTTTTATCAAGTCAGTGCACTGAACAATGTCAGATTAATGTTGAAGAGATAGATGATTAACAACTATTTTATCAAAAAAAAAGTAGTATTTACAAATTAGCTAAAGGATTTAAGATATACAAATTTTAATCTTTTCTTTTTTAATTGAGGTTTTTAATATTTTGTAAGGCAACAGTCTTGACTTAGATTCCACAGATAATATTTATAGGTTTTTGATATCTGGTGTTGTTACAATGCAAATGCAGTCCCATGAAGTATATAAAACTATTCAACTTTACACAGAGGCTAAACTCTCCATACAATAGCACCACTCAATGCAAGCCAGAATAATTAATGGATGCAGGAAGGTTTGCTCATAAAATTCCTATCTGCTTGTGGAAGCATAAAGAATGGTGATCATGTGATGTTTAGTCGTTTAACTGTTCAACTATTAAACCTTATGAGTAAGAAATTCAACAAATTTTTTATTTTTGATCTCAAATAGCAAGTAATGAGATTGAATGATATAATTTTAGAAGAAAATTTATTACTGGTTCAGGTCTAACTAAAATTGTTTAGTTATGGAATATTAATTAGTATACCCTAAAATTTAATAGAAGTTGATATAGATTCTAAATGAATATTTAATTATGTTAATAAATTAATTCCTGATATATATGAGCTTGACATTGTGGAAAAAATGTAGGAGAAGGATTATCCAGAAAGAGATTGTTAGTTTCACTGATATCAGGTTAAAAACTCTTTAAAATCCACATGTATTGCTTTACAATCTGATAGATTGTTTTGATTAATGTGTTCTACCATCACATGCATCTTTCTGAAAGTATAAAATGGACAATTAAAACTTTTGTTGACAAAATGGATGGAGTTTACATAATAAAATTCTGATAAAAATATTAATGTGTGTGTCTTTAATTATGTGTATCTTTAATTAATATTGGCCCCAATTAACTGATTAGTGGACAGTAGGTATTAGACTTTTAATAGTTATGAATACTATTTGCTCATTAGCCTGTGGCATATTAACATATTTATTAATTAAACTTTTATATATTTCTTGAATTTATATATACTTTAGTTTGAGATTTTCAGTTTGCTTTGATATACCTTGAAGTGAAATATGCAATGGTTAGAATGGTTTTAATCTTGCAGTTGTTTAAAAGTGTTAAGACTTATTATCTGTGTATAGAGATTTAAAATGATCCCAGAACACATTGTCTACCTGATTATTAATTAAACATTAGCATCTTTTTCATTTAATATATGGATGCCTCTCTAATAAAATGATGTTCTTTGGGTTTATCATAATTGATATCGTATGGTAAAGTTTATTATAATAATAACATGTTTATTTATTTTTACTATTTGGAGAATTGATGAAGAAATATGATTTGAATGTATCAAAGATTTATAAAGAATATAATTTGATAATCTTTTATAGATAATTTGGTTAAAATTTTTATAAGATCATCCATTCTTGAATAGAATGGAAATTTGATGCAAATCTTACTATAAATTCAATGATAAAGATTTTTAAAAGGATAATCACATGATCAAGGTTCATTACATTTATAATAGATGATGAGACTATTAAATTCTCTGTAGAGATGTTGGGATATAATAAAAAATTATTTAATAGCATAATGTGATCAATAAGAGAAAGTACACATGTGGAATAATAGATATTGTTTTTGACCATTTGAAAAATCTTTTCTCTAGCAGTTATAATGAAAATAATTGATAATATGCTATTTAATTAATTACATTTATGGTATATTTTTATTTTGGGGATGAATAGTTTGTGCAAACAAACATTTCTATGTGGTAATTGGATCATATATTTTTTTAACTGATTAAAATAACAATATTGAATATCAATGAGTAAATAAAAATTTAAAGATTTTACCACACATCAAAGGTTACCTTTCTACAGAAATTATTAAATTTAGGAACTTTAGATTATGCATCAAGACTCTTTCTATTTGAAAGTCACAGACTTTAAATTATCATTGTCTACTATTAATTGCAAAACTAAAAATTAACTTGACTCCAAGGAAATACTTTTTACCATATTGTGATTGCCTTCATCAGATTTTTTTCTATTTTTATGTTTTGAGTATTTTATTTTATTTGACGTGATTTGTTTTCTTTCATTTGAAAATAAGTTATCTTTTTCTTCAGTGGAATAATCCTATGTTGATCAACTGTGCAATGTAGCAAATAGTTGGATTAATAGAAAATTATATATCTTTACATCATTTGATAAATCTTTGATATGACATATGTAAAAATATGTTGCTATATAGTGATTACTATCCACGTGTTCTTCAATATCTTTGGCATTTTCTAATATAATGTCATCAACAGCACTTATAGATATTGTATTATCAGTTTTTTTTCTTCAAATTACTATGTGAAAACAAGATGGATTAAGGAGAAAGATGCAGGTATAGTCTAATTTATTTAAATTTTTAATATTAATTCTTGTTAAGCGCAATGTCAGCATGTAATCTTTATATAAGGCTATAACCTTAGTACATGTGCCTTGTGTGCTTAATTTTCTTACAAGAGAGACCTCTTCAAATCTTAACACAAGATTTGACTTTATAAAGATAATAGTGGCCCACTCTTATCTTCAACCTATTTTTCAAATTATATAGGCAAATCTAAAGAATTTTGATTTGGGAGCGTGAAGCTAATAAGTTCTTCACTGATTAAGTCCACTATTTCTGTTACACATTAACATTCACAAAATATTTTGATTTATAACTAGTCAATATTCAGATCTTAAATTTAGAAATATTTGGATCAATTTAAAGTTGTAAATATTAATTCTTGTTAAGAGCACACAAGGCACATCTATTAAGGTTATAGCCTTATATAAATATTACATGCTGACATTGCGCTTAACAAGAATTAATATTTATAACTTTAAATTGAATCAAATATTTCTAAATTTAAGATCTGAATATTGACTTAATTGAAAGATTTTGCTGTTAATGTGTAACAGAAATAGTGGGCTCAATCAGAAAAGAATTTATTAGCTTCATGCTCCCAAATCAAAATGCTTTAGATTTGCCTATATAATTAGAAAAATATGTTGAAGGTAAGAGTGGCCAGCTCTTATCTTTATAAAGTCGAATCTTGCGTTAAGATTTGTAGAGGTCTCTCTTGCAATAAAATTAAGCACACAAGGCGCATGTACTAAGGTTATAGTCTTATATAAATATTAAATTTTTAATATATAGGAATATTTTGTATGGTTTTATATTATTTTTTCAAAATGATTACTAGAATTCTTCTTTTTTATTAGGTATGAATTAAGTTTTCAATCTTTTTTCTATTTTTAGCCAACAAACATATTGCAAAAAAAAAAAAGTTGTTAGTAAAATAAAGATATTATTTATTGCAATTGTCAATGAAGCCAATATTTTTCAAAGCTTCAGTATCATCAGTGTACAAAGGACCGATAAATAAGAATTTATGTATATTCTGACAAATTAAAGATGTTTTTTTTACCAATAATAATTGAGTCTAGGAAAATACTATATGTGATTTTCTTGTGAAGAAAGTTTTGTCTATTAGGGAACCATTATTATGGTCAATGTTAACATTAGAAATCTTTTTTTATTATTTGACAGTTTTTATCCCATTTAGAAATAGAATCTTTTTGGACAATAGATTTTTTTACAATTAATTTTTTTGGATCTTGTTATTAGAATGAATATTATTGGCATTTATATACATTTTATTATTATTATTTTCTATAATTTCTTCTTCTACATTTTTAAATGTTGAATCATCTCAGTTTTGTTGAGGTTCATTTTACTTTTATTATAAGATGTTTGGTTTAATTGCTCATTAGGCTGAAGTTAATTTTATCTTATTTGATGAGTCATCTTTAAACTTTTGGTGACTTTATTATTAATATTACAGCTATATTTTTTTTTAATGCTATCATGTCAGAATATGAATGCTTATTTGTGGAGATATGAATTTTAATTATTTCATATGTTTTTTTGCCAGCTGTAACTTTAGTGGTGATTAATTTTTTTTCATTCTAGTCTCTTCAACTGATATATAGTCCGTTCATTGTTAACATTATTGTTTAACCTGAATAGTCCAGAAAAACTTATATATTTTCAAAAATAAAAACATCATTATCTCAACAATTCTAATATGAAGAAACAAAGATAACTGATGGGTTCAATGGTTTTATTGCTTATTATTATGATATTTAGTGATTCCCAGTATGTAGGTCTCAAAATATTGTGAACAATGTAAATGATTCAGAAAAATGGCATTACGGATCTCAGATTTTATAGATAATTTGCAATTGAACATTACAAAAGCTACTTTCTTCATTGAATACAATATGCCTATTATTGCACTAGGATATGTTTTCAAAATATACCATGATATAACAATATGTGTCAGATGGATTAACACAACAATTATCAATGAACTGGTATTTAATAAAAGGCAAATGTAAATAAGTTTTTTTTTTTTAATGTGGATTCATGTTCTATTGTGTAGTGAATCTGATTTTAAATTCTATTCAATTATTAACAGATTTTAAAATTCAATTGAAAGTTTAGCACAGCTTATTTATTGTTGTCTTCAAATTTGTTTATAGATACTTATGGAAATTTGAATAAATTAAATAAAATTGTTATATGATTATTACCAAATCTTTATGTAAAAGTATATTTATATTTTAAATTAATACAATACATAATGTAAAAAGTGATTAAAATAATATATGTATGAGGCGAAACATATGTTAAAAGAGATAAAATTAAACTAGATTCATAAATAAAACTTGGGAGTGCTAATAATATTTTTATGAATGAAAAAAAAAAACTGTTTAAGTTTAGACACTCCATTAAATTTGATATTTCTAGCAATAAAGGTAATAGTGATCTTTTTGGTTATCTCATGCAGACAGAAATAATATAAGGACCAAAATGGTATAAGCTATCAAAAAGTTCAGGTTAATGGATGTTAATTGGAAGATTAAATAGGATTGGAATTTAATTTAAAGGGTGTAAAGAATTATAGTAAGACATCACTCTTATTTATCATAGTAGTTTAAGGATTGAAGATAAGCAGTCTTTGATGCATAATGTAGATTATGTCAACATGATTATAGGTTCGGCAGAATTATTATATTCATGCATGATTGCGATTGTGGAAAATTTGAAAGTTTCTGTATATTAAAGGAATCCAAGCAAAGTAAAGATTCCCATGATGAATTTTTTGTTTCTTATTATGAAGGATGAGAAAAGAAGATCGGATAATGCAAAGTATAAGTTTCATGAGATATGTGATGGATTCATTTACAGGTTTGTATTTTGTACAATCTCTATAGAATAACAAAAATTTATGCTTATTTTAAAAAGTTACCACCAAAAGTATACAGATATAATTAAATATTCTGGCATTTGAATAACAAACATTCTCCGAGATAGATTTTAGCATGAGATTGAATTAGAGCATTTAATGTTTGGGAAACTGTAGTTAAGACCATGTGAATTGCCGAGAAAATGAATTATACTGCTATAAATAAGATCCACTTAGTTTAAAATTATGTTATTATGAAATTGGGATTTACATATATTTTTTTGATGTATGAAGACTTCTAATGCTTTGGATTGTTCAACTGAATTAGTATTAAGATTTGGTGGTCGGCTGATCCTGAAAGATAGAAACTTGATGCGGTTACATAATTGCACAAAGGTTTATTTAGTTCTGAAATTGATTGAAAATAGCATTTGTAATACTAAATTTGTAAACTGGGAGAATTCAATAAGGAAATAATTTTATCTATAATGGTATTGTTTAATGATTAGTTTGTATTTATAAAAGTTGCAAATGGGAATATCTAGATGTTTAGAAGTAATAAAAAAGAATGTAGATAACAATTTTCCAGAGGTTTGCTTCTGCATTGAAGGTTTGTTTCGGAGACAGAATAATTAATTAGAATTGAGAATTGATTTACAATAAATTCTAAACTAGATTGTTAGCATGTCTATATAAAATTAGAAAGACATCTATCTATACATGCTAATGTACAAATATGTATTTCTAAGAATACTAAAAATTTTGAGCACTTGGTTTGCAGTTTGAGTTAGAAGAGGATTATTGTAGGGTATGATTAGAGTGAACTCTACGTAAGGCCTCTTGTAATACTGAATAATAGGGAAGCATGTATATAGTTAATTTTAGCACAAGATTCCCCCTTCTAATAATATTAGCTGTTTTGCAAGTACCTGCTGATTTACATTGTCAACACTGACTTGTAAGGTTATTTGAAGAATGGTTAGATGAAAATGTTTGTTTGTTTTGGCATAATTTTTTGGTAGAGTACAAAATGGACGGAAGTATTAAATTTGAAAACAGACAAGAAAATAAAAGGTTTTGCAAAGTTATATTTTCAGTGTTGTTTGAAAATAATTTTAATAGTAGAAAATTATTTCTTCAGTTTTTTTTTAAAAATTAAAACAGAATATATATTTTAAAAGAATCCTGTTGTCATGATATCTATCAATAAAAAAAGCACCAAACAAGTATTGACACACTGCCCTATGTGGTTTAGTATAGTGAACTCAAGTGTAAAGATTCCCAGATTGTAGTTTCATTTGATACTTTTGGTACTCTAATGTTAAACAGTATTAAGATCTCTATGTAGTCAATGCTGAAAGCAAGATCTGAAAATTCCAGTATTGGAGATCAATCTTATTATTTCTGGTGCTCAAATATCACATAACCTCTCAAGCAAATTAACTTCATTTATTAGTAATAACTATCATTGGCAGCCATCAAGTGTTATCACTTAGTTGTAGACTACAATATGTAATTATTCACTTTACCTTCAGGCAGAGTACACACACACATGTACTTAAAGCAAACAAATTGGTAATTAGTCTGTAGATGCTTTTGAAAAATATTTGGGCTGTTTACCCTTAAGGTATTTCTGAGATTGAGTTATGAACCAAATGGAAAAAATAAAAAAAGTAGATAGCATCTTAGAATTTAATAGTTTGCTTGAAGATATTTTTATTTTGATTCTGAATGTGAGAATGTTTAGCATTTTTACTATGAATGAGTTTAAGTGCTCGCTATCTAATAAAATATGAGAAAGTTTGCTTAAAATAAAAGCCATGTTTCGAATAAATTTAACAATTTTTAAAAATTAATTTATGTGCTACAACCTTGAAATTATTAATTCTTCTTAAGTTCATTAAAATAATCATTCATTAGATTTGTTAATTAATTGATTCTTATTAACTTATAATGTATTTTCAATTAAGATTAAATATATAAAACAATTATTTTCTTGTATGGAGAGGGGGGCATGTGTTTGTTTTCAAAATACAATAAATAAATAAATTTTATTATACGTTTTGATTATTATGATAATAAAGCATGCTTAAAGATTAACGCTGTGATATCAAAATTTCACTATTGCACATTTCCTAGATTAATAGATTCTGTATCAAAATATATTTCTTTTTATAAATACATTTATAGTAGATTTTTAAATTATTTTTTTTTATACTTTCCAACACAATCTTTTTTACCCTCCCTCTTTCCATTCAACTCTTATTTTCAAAGATTTTAAATTCTGAATTTATTTGCAGATAATCACATCCACAGATAATCTGCTCTTCAAATTTTAATTAAAATAACATGAAAAATGCTGGAAGTGAAACTTTAAAACTAAATTGGTTTTAGAAAACATAAGCTTATTGATACAATTTACAATAAAATATTCTATTAGTAAAATTTTAAAAATTATCAAAATCTTTTTCTTCACTATCCTTTTTAATAATGTCACTGTATGCTTGATATTTTTCTTCTTATGCATACAGTATAGAACTGTTACATCATTTATAACGCCTTTTATTTTTGATAAACATTCAGATTAATGTTATATGTAGTTGACACACAGCAGTTTTTAATTTTTTGTCATACATTGTAATTTCTTTAATGTGCTACCAAGAAAAGCTCTATTTTGGCACTTCCATCTTTTATTCTAACCACATAATATATATATTCTGTATTAATTTGGCAGCTTTCTGGTAAGCATCATTTACAAAAGGAAAGGAATTTTTGAAATATTTATACATTTTTCTATTTTTGTGTCTTCTTTGCCCAATATTTTTAACATTTTATTAATTTCTATAATTTAAAACACTTATAATATTATACTTTGCATAAACATTTTATATTTTATACTATCTAATAACTTTTATAGATAAATGAAAGAGTAGGAAATAAATACTGTACTAAAAGTGTTTTAAAAAAATTAGTTGGAACTTTGGCCAAAAATTAAGCTGAGCCGAATTTTTTGGGTCTTATTTTGGAACCCAAATTTTTTGGTTTATTCAAAAGTATATATATATTCTACTACCAATAACAACAACTGTTCATTTCTAATTTATAAATTGTCATATCCCAAATAAACAGTTCATAAAATTGTATTTTAGTTCTAATTTTTTGTATCGCAAAATAAATTTATTACAAAAAAAAAAACTTATGTCATCCATTTTTTCTGCATTTTCATATGCATTCTAAATTATTTAATCCCAGAGAGAATCTTTTGGTGTAAAAATTTAAGATTTAAATCTAGATAGGGCTTGAAATGTTTTAAACAGTTGATCAGTGAATAGCTCTCAGGCTTGATCATGGTATGTAGGTTATATATTTATGCTGATTTCATGTATATTGATGATGATTATTTTAAAAAAAAAAGTTTTAAAAGAAAGACAGTGCAATTTGAATGAAATATAAGTTTTAGCATCTGTAGGTATAGAATATTTCCTTCATTAGGGGTGATGATTATATCATCTCACAATCATGATTTAGAAATTTTATTGCTAGAGCATCATCACTCATATGTTTATTATAGATTATCTTGAGAGTTTTATTTTCCAGTTAAAACTAGCTACATTTCATTTATTGATCAATATTAGATCATTAACAAAATCTGTAACCTATCCCACATGAAAAAAAAAATTAAAAACTTTGAGATAAACTCCAGCTTGTTAAAACAAATTCAAGATACATTTAGATTTGAATTCCAGATATTTTGTTTGATATTCGTTCACTCTTAGTATTTGTAAAAATAATTTTATATTTTAATAATTTTTTTTTATCATGTACTTTTATGTGATAAATTCATCATATTTTATCAACTGCTTCTTTTAAATAGCTATATGCACAATATTAATGAGAAACTTAATCTTTTTTTTCTTTTTAACTTTTAATCTTTAATAACCATGTATTTTGCTTTTTTGCTGCTTTCATTGCATAAATTGGTTTAATCATAAATGTAATTTCATAATTAATTTGCTTTTTATTTGATTAAGGGAAGGGGTTTAATGAGCCCTAACATTCCCACTTAATATTCACCTAGCTTGTCATTTATTTTGGTAGAGTTTAGTTTAAAATTTGTGTTGACAATAAACTGTATTATTTTTAACATTTCAGTTTTATATTCTACCGAAACAGTTTCAGTTTGAGAAACATCACTCCATTCAAGATGAAGGCAGTGTTTCAGGAAATGAAGAAAATGAATATGTCGGACTTTCATAGTCTTGGACTGAAATTAACAAACTAATATGAATAATCTTTCTTCAGTGGAGAAAAATAAGCATATTGAACTAAACTCTGAATGAATTTAATTATCCTAAGAGAGGAGTCAATTTCACAATTAATATTTCAATTTTTAAATTGATATTTTTTTAATTAAAACTGTTTTCACTTGCAATGTATTTGCAAAATTTCATCAATGATTTCTGTTGATTTGTTTTTGCTTTATTTTTTTTTAAATGTACATTACATTATCTTGGGAATTTCTTCATAATAAACTTTCAAATATATAATGAAATAAAACATTTAGATAATCGTGCTATTCTGAAAATGATTTCTTGATATATACATTTTTTAGCTAGCTTCTTTGAGCATTTAGTATTGTTTTTTAGAAAAGATTTAATGATTAGTCTCGAGGTTAATAATCTGACTTTTATGCTTATACTAAATAACAAAACTACAATTTAGATAACGCTATATTTGATGCATTTATTATGGTGTGCAAATTAAAAATTTTAACATTACAGTATTTTGTTTTTCATTTGTATTTGTATGTTTTTTTCACATAGATTACTTATAGCTTGTGTAATGTTTGGCAGGGTATAAAGAAATGTTAATTTTTTAAAAGATAAGATTCCATATATATATATATTTATAAAATCAGTAGTTTTTGGGGGGATATTTTTACATATAAAGGTGTGAATTCTGATGGTTTTTAAAAGTACATTAACAGTAATTTAAGGGATATATAATCAGAATTTATGAACTCAGTGCCTATATGTATATGATTGTTTTTTTCATTTTTTTTTTTGTCTATTCCTTACAAGAATATTGAAATTTTACGTTTCGAACTATTGTTGAAAATATTGTCCATCACTAATATAAGTTCAATATTGAAGATGATTTTTTATCATTATCACAATGTTACAAGTATAAAACATGAGTCACTAATCATGTAGTTACAAATCTATGAGGATTGAAAATGTGGAATACATAATTAATTATTTTATTATTGGTTATATGACCATATTATAAACAGAAATAGGAATAAACTATAGATCAATAATCTTCACATTTATTAATAATTGCTAATATATTTTCAGAAGTTACTAAAATCAATTAGGGCATACTATTTTTTTGCATTATTTTATGAGCAAGGAGTAATAAAATTGCTGAATTTAGTGGCTTATCTTCATTATTGAGTGTGTTATCACAGAGTAAAATTAGTATTTTAAATTTTAAAAATGCACACAGATTTACAGTGATTAAATCTGCATTAATGAATTGCCTTATTTTTTTTCTTTTTATTATTTTTGTTTCAATAATGATTTGATTTTGCTACCAAATTAGTGGTGGGTTTTAACCAACTACTTCTAATTTTCATAATTTTTACTTCAATTCTTTTTAGATTGTATATCTAATATTTTATTGGAATGTTTATCACAATTTTTGTTTAAGTATATTGAAATGTATTTCTCATCTAATTATTTTTTATGTCTTATTACTTGTCTTAAATAATTTGTCCACCATTTCTTTTGCTTACTTTAATTCTCAAAGCTAATAATATTATCCCGTAATGGGTACATTTAAGATAGCACAACTTATTTAAGTAAATTGCAACTCATGCTAAAATAATAAAATTTGATAGCCATGAAAATTTGAAGGATCTACATTAATAATATAGCATCTATGTTATATTTAATTCATTAAGTATATATAAAAAAGATTTATTTTAGGGGAAAAAGAAGTAAAGATTACAAATTTGAAGAACAAAGAAAAACTAGTAGAGTATGGAATATCATTCTTTAATAATTAAATATCTACCAATATATTTTATATGGGTAATTTTTAAAGAAGTTTATGAAGCCTTTTATATTTCTTGAACATTTGAAGATTCGTCCAGGTGGTGTACATAATGTATTATCCTTCTTTTGGAAATTTGAAAATAAGTTTTTCATTATAAAATGTACATTACAATAAAACAAAGCTAATATGTGAGCTGTAAACAATATTTCAATTATTGATTATTACAGCTGAAAAACCACATACAATTGGGGTGAAATTGGGGTGAAGAATTAATTTTGCCCATATTTTCAGAATTTACCAAAGCTGTTTTGTATAAATTTCCATTTAATGTGATAAAATTAATTCCATTTAGCAGTGATACATTTTAAACGTGAATAAGTAAATTAGCCAAAGAAAACATAGAAAAAAACTATATAGCATTTTATGTATAATTTAATTTACAATTTTCTGGATAAATCAGCTCTTTCAGGCACCAAATCAAATCACTTCTTGTATATCTATATATGTTTCATAAAAAATCTAAATAAGGATTGTTATTTTTGAGGTAATTAAAGAGAAATACTCTAAGGAAAATATTTATTTGACCTTTGAGCAAATTATAAAAAAAAATATGGACATAGATAGACTTGCACAATTGGTTGCTATTAAAATATTATAACTCATGTCATTTATCATCAGTATAAACTTTGATGATTAATTTTATGAATCTTAAAAAAAAAAAATGATCGTCTCATCAAATTGAACTTCAATCCAAAAAACGTTAGTTCTTGATTTATTTACTCTAGCAGAGTGCAGAATTACTCATGATCCACAAATCTTTAAAAGTGGTTAATATTGCTAGGAATAAAATTAAGATCTCATTCACTTAATATATTTCAACAACTTTGTATGAGAAAAATGATTACTTTCAGCAATTGTTAGTCCAATATTGTCAAAGATTAACAATTTGGGATGGTTCTTTGAACTTATTGATACCATTGTTTGAAGATGCACCCAAAGGTAGCATTACTGATTTCAAAAAATTAAACTTAGTATAATCTATTGTCACATTTATATAGAAAATGTAAAGAGAGGAATTTTTGATTGCAAGGAGAGATATGACTATATATTATACTAAATGTGTAGATATCGCATCTATTTCAGATTGTATATTATTTAAATGATTGAGAATTATAAGTCATTGCAAATTATTTCAGTTTACAAAACTGCAAGAGATAGAAAAAATGATGAGTAATGAGGTTTCAACAACTTCTTTTATTGAAAATTGC
Source organism: Epiperipatus broadwayi (assembly GCA_028023455.1). Taxonomy (NCBI): domain Eukaryota; kingdom Metazoa; phylum Onychophora; class Udeonychophora; order Euonychophora; family Peripatidae; genus Epiperipatus; species Epiperipatus broadwayi. Next base: position 577,693 of record JAQFVV010000074.1, on the reverse strand, counting down.
AGAATAAATAATAAAACCATTTAAAATGTTTTGCTCATGCTGTGGAAGAATTTATTGAATTATAATATAATGAGTTCAAACCTATATTTAAAAATTATCAGAATTTTAAGTTGCAAAAATAAAATTTCTAAGCAAGTATCCTACTTTTATCTTCATAGGTCACAATTGATTTGAGAGGTACAAATAAACTTTTTTCTTAAATGTTGTTACATATATCAGGTGCATAGGTTCAAGATCATGCTTAGCTGAATATTATAATATGTGTTTTGTAGGGATATTGGATAGTAAATTGTATATGAGAGATACAGTTAGTGTTGGCTTAATTGTGAAAATTTCTAAGTTCTAATGGAAAATTTTTTTTTAAAAATCATACATTTAATTATCTAAATATAATAAAATGCAAATTTGCAATGGTGTTTTTTTTTTTGTATTTTAGCATCTTATTTATAAAATCTCTATTTTCTCTTTTGTCTGATTGATGAATGTATTAATGTTTGTCTGATGTCACATGTCTTTAATGAAAAAATGTATTTGTTCTTGCCATAATAACACTTCATATTCACAAATGGTAATGGGACAATTACTACTTTGACATTTGACTTGCTTCAGATGCATGTTTGGTGGCTCCCAGTAGGATACCTGGGATCACTGGTCCTGAGTGAGCTAGCTCAGCAACTGCTTGTATATTTTGTGGTAAAGATTTCCAGACAGCTGCAGAAATGGCCACAAATGACTTTCATAGTCTGTCAATCCATTAATATATTTTTGATGAATGACATACTCAGCAAAAAAACATGTTAAATCTTAAAATTTTGTTAAAGCAGGCAATTAAAAAAAATACAAATATTATATTTAATAAACAAATATTATAAAAACGATGGTCTGATAACTATTAGTAAAGCTGAAAAAAACTTTTGTTTGTGAGCTGTTGAAAAATAAAAAGTAAAAATTATTAAATTTTCTATTCAGAGAATGCTCCAGTAAATATATATTTGCACCATAATGCTGTTAAATATAACAGGTATATATAAAAATTATAATTTAGCTTTATTAAAAGGGGCTTTCATGGTCTGTCAATCCCCTAATATAGTTCAGATGAATGACATATTCAGCAATGTTTAAGAAAAAAAAAATTTACATTAAATCTTAAAAATAATTTGTTAAAGCAACCAATTAAAAAAAATTACAAATATTAGATTTAATAATACGTAATTTTTATTATGAAGAATTTAATGCAAAGAAAGTAACAATATCAAATTAAACATATCAAAACAATGGCCTTTCAAAAGACTTGAGTACATTGCTATATTCCTAATAAATATATCTTACATGCATGCAACTGCTGCTGCAATTTTTTTGATCATGATTTTTATATTTCTTTGTTTAATCATTTCTGTATTATACCTTAAAATAAAATTTAAAAAATCATATATAATAAAGGCAGATTTACTGTGTCTTAAACATTTTTGCATTTCAGCAAATATTAGTAATAAATATGTATCTCCCTGATACAAGTAACCCCTGCACTTTTTTTTTACTATGATCCATTCTGTGTTAATTTCATTTCCACTATTTTATTTGGTAAATTGGGCGTTAATGTGATATTTTTCACTTTTTATTGAAATAAAGGAATCATTAACAGATTTTTGATCAAATAATTTAATATATCAAGCACAGAGTTCTTTTCAAAATAGTTTTATTTTTATTTTTGATCAACAGATTTATGGTTTTATTTATGAATTTTGAACCAGATAGAATAATAACTTTTCCACATATCCATGATATGAAGTATAAATTCAATATTTATTATAATAATCACAAATAATTTTATTTTAATTGTTTCATTTCATTAACAATCCAGAAGGATCTTAGAATGTTTAGTCATTCTACAATAGGTATGAATTAGCTTTCTTCTGGTGAAATATATAAATTTGGAAATTTAAAATAAAATTAAAATCAATAGTCAGTGATGAAAAAAAGCATAATCAATTGAGCAAAGTGAAACATCAAAACTCAAAAACTTGACTGAAAATGAAATATTTAATTGTGTGATTACATCATCATGAATATTAGAGCTTTAATAAAACTAAAAAGAGAAAAAAATAGTCCCAATTTAAAATAGCTAAAGATTTGAATATGAGTGATAATTATTGTACTTAAATTTTATTGAAATAAATTAAACTACAATCAATTATTTTGTGTAAATGTAAATATCTTTTTGATTCAAAACTAATGAATAGCAATTTGATATAATCTTTTTCAGCTATTAATTATAACATCTTTCTCTAATATTTTTTCAGAAGAAGGATCCTCATCTTGTTAATACTAAACAGCAATTAATAACTATAATTTATTTCAAAACAGAATTTATAAATACATATTAAATTATTTCATTTTTTATTTTCTTTGAAAATTTGTGAAGCTTTTCTATTTTTTCTATTATTTTTTTTGTTATAAACAGGGCTAATGATATTGGAAATAAATCGGTAAAATTAAATGGATTATTTTGTGAAAAAGTTTGAGAAACACTTGTGGGTATTTTCATTTTTCTCAATAAAACAATTTTATTAAATTCATATAAAGTATTTTGTTAATATTTTAAAGAAAATTATCATCAGAAGTTGAAGTATGAAATTGTCATCCTAAAATAAAAAATAAATAAATAAATAAATAGAAAATAAAATCAATCAATTGCATATCTCAAATAAGTAATAGAAGTATTTAAAAAAAATAAGTTAAAAATTGCATGTAAATGAGATAATGATTTAAAATATTTGTTTACATTTTACTTGATAAAATATTTTTACAGTTTTTTTCTTTATTTGCTTGCTTGTTTGTTTTTAAATTTTTGTTTCATTTATTTATTAATGCATGATTTACCTGTTCTTTTTTTTCCTATTAATTTTATCATTTATGTATAATTTGATTTTTTATTTATTATTTTTTGTTGTTATTTTGTTTTACTAATTTAACAAAGGTTTTAATTATACTGTATTTTTGTTTGTAATTATTTATCTATGTCTTCTTGTTTTTTAAAAATATATTTGAATTTTTTTAAATGGAAAATCTGATTTTATGTATGATAAAAATAATTGAATTGAAATGGACTAGTAAAATGATAAATATTTGTCATAGTAAATTCTTTTTTTTTTGTATGTATTTGTAAAATAAGCTTCTGATCTTTCAGAATTATTTTTTAAAATAATGAAAAAATTATATTAAAAAACATTAAGATGAAAATAAAATATAGTAATCCTCTATATCTGTAATGTGTGGTTCCTGGCCATATTATGAATACAAAAAAAAAACTCATAGATAATGGATATATGTAGTTTAATATTCACACATATATAGATGTGTATATGTATTGTCTATGCAGTAAAAATTAAAAACAAAAAAATAACAAATTACTAATTTATTTTACATTTTATTCACTATTTTTTGTTTCATTGTGATTAATCTAAACTGTAGATATGGAGAATATGAGTGATATATATTTTTATATTTCAAATAGCATTTATATTTTTCTTCAAAAATGCAAACTGTTGTTCAGTATGCAAGATTTCTTTATAAGTTTTTATATAAACACTATGCATATTTAAATTTTTTTAAAAAGTACTATTATTCTTTTCACCAAATTATTCACAGAATATTTACATATATTTTAACACATTTTTTTAAATTACAAGTTAAATTTAGGAAATTACTACTAAAGCAGTATGCTTTTTTAATTACAAACAAAAACATTTTTGTGCATGCCATTACTAAATGAAAATTTTGAAACATTTGCTTTCATGAACAGTTATCTTTACTCTATTCCAGAGCCACTTATTGTAAGTTTGAGTAAACAAGAATTGCTTGATGTTAGTGCTACTATATTCACACATCCAGATAAGCTTCCCCCCCTCCCCTTCTATTTTTAAGCCTAAAATCCTCATTGATGAAAGCCACAAACCATTAAATAATCTGGAAATGTGAATATAATAACATTATTATATACAATCCATTGAAGTGTTAACATAGAGTAAAGAGAACAACTTCTTAAAATATATGTTAAATTTAAACAGAGAAATAATGTTTTGTGACATCTTGATTCACTATGCTCACCATGAGTTTTAAAGTCAAATATGAAACTTCCAAGTAAACAGAAGGAATCTTGGAATCTTAATGTTGTGAATAAAAAACTTCCAATCAATTTCCAATAGAATTCTGCCTCAAACAATATCAATAGAAAAAACAGTACTTTAAATATTGGGCTGTAAATTATAGTCAAGAATAATACTGTAAATGACTTTTATATTATAGTAGTTATATTATTTAATAAAGGTATTTTCTTTGGTATCTCATAACACAATTTACAGTATTATTTGTTATAATCCATGTAATTTAAAAGAATAAATTCTCTCGGTCAATACAACTATTCATTAATTGTATAAGCGTGTCTACAAAACTACCTACCAATAATTTATGGAAGATCTTATGCATAGTGTCCATAACAGATGTTTAGTATATATTGCAAATCTATGTATTTTTTTATTTTTAGAATGTAAAAATACACATTGCTAAATTCAAAAGTGCAGGGGGGGGGGGGTGATATCCCAAATATAATTCTTTCTATAAAAAAATTTTAAGGGGCCAATTATTAATGCAGAATTATATAGTTATCAGGTACTGTTCCAATTGAAATGTCTATTCTTTTTTAATAATTGGGAATATACTAGAATTTAACCACTGCATCCATAGCCATAGAATAACTATAGTTTTAATTTTCCTATTATGATCAGGGTAAGATTAATATTGAGACCTTCTATAAGGAACCATCCATATTTATACAAATTTATAATTTACAAAAAAAAAAAAACACAAAAACAAATTAGATGTTTAAGCCATCTTTCCAATTCTGGTATTGCAATTGCTAAATTGCAAAGAAGCCTTTATTTTTCATGAACCTGATATTAAATATAATATTTATCACTAATAGCATTTGCCATTTTCTTTTCAAATAAAGTTAAAAAAACTGTATTTACAAAATCACATTAATAATGGGAATGTCCATATTTCTCTGGATGTATGACTTATTACAATAATCAATCTTTTATATATACTCAGTGTATATGTAAATATTATAAAACTACAGCATGAAATATTAAGTAATATATTCGGAGCTACAATTCTTTCCATATACTGTATATAAATAACATGCTCAATCTTTCATATTAATGTCTAAACAGTTAGGTTAACAAAAGTCAATTTATTTTTGTCTGTAGCTAAAAAACTTCTGGGGTAGGAGATATATTAACAATGTGAGAATTGTATTTGTTGCAGATATAAAAAATATTTAAGTGAATTTAGTTACTGTGAATACCATATTTTATAATATTTGTATAATAAAAATGACTTTAACCTTTTATAAAAAATTATTAAAAATGGGTACTTAAAAACTCATTACATCTGCAATGAGTACAATTTTATTCTCACATACAGACAAAAATGGGGTTATGTTTGTTTGCTTAGTTATTTGGATGTCAATACTGGGAAAACTTAATTCATTATAATTCCTTAAGGCAAGTAAATATTACAGAATAATTTTAGTTTGTGAATAGACAGAATCTCAATAATATTACAAACTATTGAATTACATTGGAGATTTTTGAGATTTTTCTTTCTGTGATATTGATCTTTTTAATTAAGAAAGAGGGTGGGAAAAAAATGAATGGATTAAAAACCTTGGTTAAATAACATAAATTAATGTATTCCAACACATGAGAAGAGAGGGTAATCAGTAGACTAGGATAATTTTTTTAAACAATAGATAAGAAGCACATTAAGTAAAGATCAAGATAAGATTGTAAAATGTGCTCATTGATTATGAAAACTTTTGCATTAGATGTTTATGGAAAACTATTGAAATCTTTTTTTCTACAATGAACAATTTATGATTGATGATTAACATAAAAGATTAAGTCAAATATTTTATTACTAAATAATATATGGCCAGATGATACACCATTTTATTGGTTGATGTGTTATCATTTGGAAGTGTGTATGTAATGTTGTTCAGTTAAATTTTTTTTTTTTATAAAAATAATATAAATTAACAAAAATAGAAAAAACTAAATAATAATAATGCACACTATAATATATATCTTTATGTCAGTTAGAAAAGGCAAAATATATCGTAAATCAAGGAGCTGGCAAAAAAAATCAGCAATTATAATGAGTTCCTATGGGGAAAAAATTATTATTTTTTTACTTGAAATTCAAAATTATAAAAATAAAACAACTTGAAAAAAGTGTTCACTATAGAATAAACATTTTACTAAACATATTAAAAAAAATTACTAACCCATTGATAAGTATATTATATCATCATCATCATTATCAACCATTATCAATCCACTGCAGGATGAAAGTCTCTCCAAGTTTAATCCATCTTCACCGATCTTCAGCTTCTCTTCTCCACATCACCCCTGCACACTTTCTTATTTCATCCATCCATCTCACATGTGGTCTCTTTCTGGGTCTTTTACAATCTCTTGGAATCCAGTTTAAAATTTCAATTGTCCATCTAATTATCATCTCTTCTAGCAATATGACCAGCCCAACTCCACTTCAATCTTTTAATTTTTTCAATGAGGTCAGTAACACCTGTTTATTCTCTTACCCATACATTGCGTTTTCGATCTCTTCGTGTTACTCCCAACATACATCTCTCCATACTTCTTTGAGTGGTCTGAAGTCTCTGTATTGCTCTTCTATTAAGTGTCCAAGTCTCAGATCCATAAGTAAGAACTGGTAAAACACATTTGTTAAAAACCTTCCTTTTCAAACACATAGGCATATTTCCTTTTAGTATCAAGTTATTTCTACCAAAAGCACTCCAACCAAGTTTAATTCTATGATTAATTTCTTCCATTCTGTTTCCATCTGTATTAATAATCTGACCAAGATATTTGTAACTGTTAACTTCTAATTCATCATAATCAATCTTTATTTTCATATTTTGAGCAAATCGATTAAACATTACTTTAGTTTTTTGAACATTTATCTTTAGTCCTACTTTCCTACTTTCATCTGATAATTCCTGCAACATATCCTGAAGCTCTGAAGCATTATTTGCAAAACCAACTACATCATCTGCGAAATCTAAATGACTTAAATAATCTCCATTTACTTTCACTCCTTTAGTTTCCCATTTTAATCCACAAAATACTTCTTGCAGCACTGCTGTAAAAAGTTTTGGAGATATGGAGTCACCTTGTCTTACACCTTTCTCAATGTTGACTTTCCCAGTATCATTATGTAATCTATATAAATACATTTTAATAGTTGTAATTTATAAAAATAAACAAAATTATAATTTTTTCATTGATAGCTGTCATTTTGTTTCTTAGACAGCTAGAGAACATTTCCTAATTTCCAATTCATTAAAAGAAAGCATAAAGATTAAAAAAATTAACAATAATGTACATTTTAAAATTTATTTTTGTTCAAACATTTAACCAATAAAAATTTGGCAAAGAAATTTAATATAGTTAAGTTTTAATAATTTAATGATTATTATTATTATTTTTGCCAATATTATAAAGGTATATTTTTTGAAAAGTCACAATTATCTTGAATATTAGAAACAAGATTATTGACTTAAAATTGAGTACATAAATGGTAACTGCATAATACCCAAAATCATTATTTATTTATCCACCTCAAAATAATTTACAAGTACGATGACTATAATATTTTATAATTACAATTAACATATTTTTGATGCAGGCAAAATAACATTCACAGGAATTTTAATCCATAATATTGATTGAGTGAATTTATTTTATTGTTAAAAGAAGATCCTTGATAATAGTTTGAAATTATTGCTTGTTATTGATACTGGGGTTGTTGACTGGTTTTTAATGATTATCTAATGTACACATTTTAAAATTTAATATTAATATACTTTGTTATATATGGTCAAAATATGTTTTTAATTATTTTCCCATATTGAATGAAACTAGCATTTTTTTTGTTCTTGTAGTCATTAATATTGAAAATTTTCTTTACTTTGAATATGGCATAATGAAAGTACTGATTGTCTTACAAGAACACTGGATGAAAATCAGATAAAGTATATTAATTGTATATTAATTTTATAATAAAAGCAATTTTGGATATAATATAATGAATAAACTTTATATTGTACTATATATTTTTAACATCGTGAGTCATTATTTTATTTTTGATTGATATAGCTTTACTGAAGTTACTATCCTATGATGACATCAATCTTACAAAATGACTGCCATTTTGGAAAAAATCGTTGTTTGTTAAAAACAGTTTTGATTTTTTTTAAAAAAATCATAATAGCAAATAATCAATTATAATTCAAAATAGTACAAATCGATGATGATCACTATGTTTAATTTCCATATAATGGTATTTTGCTAACCAGGATAAAGATATAATAACAGTATTGTTAAATTAAGATTATATATTAAGTATATATATTTAGTTTTATTGAAATATTATTACATAAAACTTTCCCAAATACTATTAGATATGTTAAATCATCTAATAATTGGTGAAATAGTGCTAAACATTCTGTTTGTAGTAATTTTAGTCAAATAATCATAGATTATGTGTATATTAAATTACAAGTACAGTATTAAAGGTATAAACACTATTAAAAGTTTATTTAATTTCTATGTAGAGTATATAACAACTATAATAAATAATGTTTAAGTAGTAGATGTTTTAAATGTTGTATTCACTAAATTGTAAAAGTAGGGTATCTCTCCTAAAAATTTGAAAAATTATAAAAAAATGTTTTTTTTTGTTACATTAGTTAATGAAAATGATGTGTTACACATCTTTTCTATGTGAATCGTAGTCAGATTTTATAGCACACAGCTAATGATATTAATCACACATGTATGTTATTAAATTTTGATATTAGTGTAATACTTCACAAGCAGCTCTCACTTATATATTTTGCTCCCTATCTTTTTATGTAAATTGATTTTTACTTAAATTGGATATTCTTTTCAGGTATATGTTTACCATTAGCTACATCACAAAGTAAATTATTTTTTAGCAAATAAAAATAAGCGCTGCAATATATCACAAAAGATATTTAGTTAACATGGCACCCATAAGAAATGGAGCTATGCTGTCTTAGATAATATACTTAAAAAAATGTATTTTATATATGTAATAATTAAATACATGTATAGTATTTATATTTTAAGCTAGATGTAATTAGAAGGGATTTGAACTCAGACTTTAAAGCTCCCTTTAGTCATCCACTCCATCTTATACAACCGATACACATGACCATATACGTGTGAAAAAGATAAATGATCTTTAATATACGTATTTCATGCTGAACCAGCACTTGTCAGTTGATCCGGATCATCATCTCTCACTCATTTGATTATATATATGTATGTTTGAGAGATGATCCAGATCAACTGCTGAGTGCTGGTTCAGCATGAAATACATATATTGGAGATCATTTGTTTTATATATGCTAAAAATTGTTTATATAAATCCAGATTTACTTAGCTAGTAAAATTAAATAACTAGATCATTATGTATTATATTCAATAAACAAGAAAACACTCTTTGACTTTAAAAAAATTTTTTTTATATATTTGTGGAAGATTGTAATATGTTTAGTCAATGTGAGCACAATATAGCAAGAACATAAGGCATTGCACTGAAATTACTATAGCCAATTAAAAATATGTAAAAATATTTATGTAAATTAAGTGAACAAAATATATTTTTGATAAGATTATATAAAATATCCATAATTATTATGTATACATAGCCAGTAATGTTTTTGCTTTTGTTTTACTGCAACCAAGACATCATCATCTAGCAGTTATCTGAAAGGCATTGTTTATTTATAAAATGCTTAATATGTATATAAGAGTAGTTTATATACTGCTTTCTTTGCATAATTTAAAATTGTTTTGTTAGTTACAATAATTGTGATAAACTGTCACTAATATCATATATAATTGTTACTTAATGAAGATATTTGTAAGAAGTATTAAGCTAGAATAAAATGATGCCAAATAGAAGTCACCTAAAAAATGAGCTACAAAATAAATACACAATGCTTCAATATGTAATTAAGTTTTTGTAATTAACTAATTCATTGTTTGTGAGTACTGTTTTCTATGAATTATTTTTTTAATGTAGATTTTGCCTTAAATGCTAACTTTATATACAACTTCACAATATTTATTAGCAAATAAATATAAATTTTGGATAAAAAGTATATGAAATAATAATGTGTGTATGGGTGGGGGATAAGTAAATTTTAATAAATTAAAAATTTATTTATAGAAAAAAAAATTAATCATATATTAAGATTATGTTTTTAAGATCACATCCTCATTAGTTTTATACCATATTAAAGTACCTTGTGTGAAAACTTAATTAAATCTTAAGTAGATAATAAGTAATGGTTGTGCTCATTATCTATTTGATCTCAATTCAAAGAACTCATTGTTTTGTCTTGCTGATGTTATTACTGCTGCTAAGTAGACAAAGGAATGTAAAGTTATTGTGCTTATTAAACCTATGGTAAGTTATATTAAAAAATCATTTTTTTTTACATCAAGTAGTCTTCTGATGGTTGCTGAAATGTGGCTTTCAGTTTCAAGCATAGATTTTTAGCAATAATAATTTGCTGCTATTTATTCCCAGATGAATTCCACTTATTGTCTAAACAAATAAATTTATAATAAAAAACAGACTAGTCATAAAATATAGCATTTAAAACATCATCTCCTTACAAATGATTTTATTTCACTCTAGCATATAAAAATTCATTGATTATATTATACAAGTACCTGAATGCTTCCATTTGTAGTAATAATTTAACCAAAGTATTTTTAGTTAACTTCTGACTTCTCATTATCAATCTTTATTTCCATCTTTTAAGAAAATGCATTGAACATTACTTTAATCTTTTTAACATTTAGTAAAAGTAAATATATATGAATACACACACACACACAAATATATGTTTACAAAGAATTTCCATGAACAGCATAATCAGAAATATTATTATGACATAAAGTACTTCTTGCTTACTTTCATATAAAAAAAAAAAAACGAGATTTGAAAAGAAAAAAATTGTTAAAGAATTTGTTTTTGTAATGTTTAATATATTAAAAGACTATTTTGGTTATTATTGACTTTGTTAAATATCTGTAGTTATCAATCCACATTTCAACAGTCAAACCTTTTTTTTCTGTAAGGGGTTTCTAAATTAATAGACAAACTTTATGATTTCAAATCAACTTTTCTTTCTTTGTTAAATTTTTTACTATTTTAAAACTGAAATTTAATCAATTAAATAAAAATATAAAAACCTTCATGGCTATATAAAAAAATGAAAAGAGTTCTCATCCAGAGTTTAATGTACAATCCTGCTATTCTTAGCACCTTCATAGCTAAAATGATATTTTTTAATGTATTGAACCGGGTTCGATTATGTGGATTCGAATCACCGGTCTCTTAGGCAGAGAAGAACATACTCGGAGAGTATGTATGCCCAAACGATAGCTATAAAGTATATAACTAGCGTTACATTTCCAGGACATAGCTTCTTCTCGGCTGTTGAGTTCAACACCAAGTTCAAAGCACTTTTTTTTGGTTTGTGTATAAACACGGGCGCCAGCTGCTTATTCTAAAAGAATAGACAACGCACTTTGAAGAATGGCCACTAACTCAAAGCCTAAATCCACGACTAGCTCAGTTGTTTGTAATCACTCATAGATTATACTTAATTAGTGGTTGAAAGACTTGATAAAAGGGAATTGATACAAAGAATTGATAAAAGAATTTGGTAAAAAGAATTGACCGACAGATAAAGTTTAATTTTAAAGATAATTTATTAACTAACATTTATTTACTAAATTTAAACATTTTATAATTCTAATAAAACACACGCATATTCTAAATTAACATTTCTAAATAGTCTAAATATTCCTATAGATTCAATAACAGAACACTCTAATTTAACTAATAAATATTGATATAATGATCACGCACATATTAACTCATGCACACACATAATAATGATAATAAAAGACTACATAGCATTTGAAATTTAATCACACACATATCAATAGTTCATTTATGTATGATATCGAGTTCATATAATTAGACTCTTGGAGGATTCGCACGAATTAATGAAATGCAATGGCTATTACAGTATAACGAAAATAAGCAAATGTTTTACCTAGGATTTTGAACGTAGATTTAACACTTTGTTTTCTTCTTGTTTGTTGTTTCTTCCAGTATGAATGCTTCCAGCCGGCTGGGACGTTTCCTTGCTGAGTTTTCTGATTTTCACGATTATTACTATCGAAGACAATTAGATATGGACGGAGATTTTCTACGATGTTAAGCTGACATTATTTCATGGGCAGATCTGCTGTTTTCATCGGACATCTGGGCTGGAGATAAACGTGCATTCCCAAGATCTTCTCAACACTGCATTTTGTTTGTTAACTGCACAATTAATTTCTGAACTGCAATCACTCAATTAATTTGTGGAACTGATTCACTGTCCGATAAAAAAGTCTATTTATATCTGCAACGTGTTGTCGAAATATTTCCGGTGATAATCATTTGATAAACGTGTTTTGAAAGATTGCTTAATTAGTAATAGCCATGCAAAAACGTATTGTTTTATATTAATTAATATCTAATAGCCATTGCCGTGTTTTTTAATGATAATCTCCTTTAACTTTCACATACATTTTATATATTTACAAATGTACATATATACGCACATATACTTTTAATACAATTTACTATTTAGTTTTAACATTATTTTTTCTTTAATTAAACTTGAATGAAAAGAGATTTGTATGTTTTAACTTTTTAAATTATATTTTTACGAATACTAATAAAAACTCTTTACTTTTTTTTATAACCCTTAGTTTCATTTCTCAAACCAAGACTCCCCCTCCCCCCTTTTGACTAATTAATTGTAGCTTTTTTATTTCAAAAACTAACGCTAGAAAACTATTTAATTCTTATCTTTTTCGAAAACAAGCTGCAATAAATTCTTCAACATTTAATTTTATGTTTTTCTTTTATGAAAGATTACTTTAATAATAATTTTAGATAAAAATTATATGTGCCTATATCAATATAGGTACATTACACCGCCCTTTTGAGAGTAAAATGCGTCATTTTTGACCATTTTATCTCTGACAATATTAAATCTTAATTTATTTATTTTTTTATTTTATTGACATGTTATTTATTTGTTTAATTCGATCACTTTAATCAAACCCTTTATTTTATTTATTTATTTAATCCTATAATTGTTACTCTTAAATCATTCATTTGACCTACTTATTTAACTTGATTTTATTGATTTTTAACTGTTTATTTACAAGCATTTCTTCTTACGTAATATGTGCGTGGGGAAAAAATCTTTTATTCAATAATGCCTCCTTGTTATTATTATTATTATTATTTCTAAATTTCATTTAGTATTATTACCGCCTGTCCGGTGGTTGTTTTTCTCTTTTCACTAACCTCAACGACCAGGCATTATATGTTCCTTTTTCCTCTATTCCCTGTGCTATCACAAACACGTTATTACCGTATTGCCATTTGATGATATAAGGGCCGTCGTATATTGGCTGGAATTTCTTGTATATATGTTTTTCAGGATGACTCACCGGATGAACTCTCACCATGACCTCATCTCCCCTCCTGAATATAGCCTTAGGTCTTCCCTGCCTCTGCTGCCATAGCCTGCCCATTTTTCTTAACCGGTTGAGCGCTTGCTTAGCATCTCTTCTCTGGTTGATTGGATTTACCCCCACTGGCAATTTAGTCTCAAACAGATATGGAATATTTCTTCCAAAATGTAGCCGAACAGGTTCAAATCCTGTAGACTCATTTCTTGACTAGTTTATCATGTTGATTATTCGTGATGTTTCTTTCACCCATTTGCGATGATCATCCTGTATATAAACCCGAAATAGACGCCCCAACTCCCTCATAACCCGTTCACATGGATTAGACTGAGGGTTACGAATTGACATAAGTATATGTCTTATTCCACGTCTGTCTGTCCATTTCTTCCATTCACTAGATATAAAGGGCGTTCCATGATCCAACAGAATTCTGTCTGAAATTCCTACGGTTTTAAAGTATTGTTGCTCCAAAACTCGAATAGTCTGTCTTGCGTTGGCTTGGGCTACTGGATATGCCGCTACCAGCTTCGAAAACATGTCATATGTTACCATGAGATACTTCATTTTATTGAATGGAGGCAGAGGTCCGTAGAAGTCTATCGCTAGTAAGCTGTTCGGGCATTGGGCATATATAGGTTGCAGCGGCCCGACTCCTGATGTGTTAGCAGGCTTGGTTGCTGAACATATGGTGCATCTACCAATCACGTCTGTAATATTGGCATTCATTCCTGGCCAGTAAAACCAATGACTCAGCCATCCTTCCACTTTATTTGCCCCATAATGTCCGAAAGTGTTATGCGCATATTTAATCATTTGCTCTCTCATGGCGACCGGAAGAATAATGCGTGTTTTTTTTTTTTTCCGTAACACACGCTGTAAGAGTCCTCCCTGTAACAACAGTGATTTTGGTCCCTCCACAGCAGATTATTGGCTGTTTTCGTTACAGGCTGATTGCGTAAATACTCTATTATTTGTTTGCAATCGTTATCTTCCTCTTGCTTCTCCTTTAATCTGTGCAACTCGTCTTCTATCCCATTTCTTTTATATATTTTGGCGGCAGCTATATATGCTCTGTCGCAACTCAAGTGTTGTTCTTGAGCTACCGGATATCGGCTTAAGGTGTCTGCCACAATATTCTCTTTGCCACGACAGTAAGCCACTTTGTAATTAAATTCTTGCAGGAATACGCTCCACCTTATTAGCCTGCTATTATTCAAGAAGCTGTGATTAATAAATTCAAGGCTCTTATGGTCAGTGACTACTATCACTTCAGAGCCTACTAAATACTGCCTGAATTTCTTGAACGCCCACACAATAGCCAAGGCTTCCTTCTCGGTTACAGTGTAGTTCACTTCCGGTCCCCTTAGTAAACGGCTAATGAAACAAAGAACTCTGTGCTGTCCCTTGTCCTGTATCTGAAATAGCGCAGCCCCCAATCCAAACCCGCTGCTGTCCGTTTGTACAAAGAATGGTTTGTCAAAATCGGGATATGACAGCATAACTTTATTTAAAAATCCTGCCTTCACACTCTGAAAACTGCGCTCATGCTGCTCATTCCACACCCACGATTTCCCTTTTCTTAATAATTGCAATAACGGCTCCATGTCATGTGAAAAATTTCTATAAAATCGATTATAGAAATTACAGAGTCCGAGAAAAGATTTAATGTTTTTTTTCGGGGGTGTGGGGAATTCCTGTATTGCTCGGATTTTTTCAGGATTAGGTAATATCCCTCTTTCTGTAATTATATGACCTAAAAACTTGACCTCATCAGTCATTATCTTACTCATTTAAATTAATTCGAATTCCCTTTTTCTCACACTCCTCCAGCAACATTTCTAAATGCGCAAAGTGCTCATCTATACTTTCCGACGCCACCACAATGTCGTCTACATACATTATAACTAAATTCTTAATATCATCTGACAATACTTGATCCAGACATTGTATAAGCCCTGCCCCACTATTTTTTAGCCCGAGGGGAATCCGGTTAAAATTATATGCATGTCCGTTATATTTAAATGCCGTATATTTCCGATCCTCTGGATGAAGTTTGATTTGCCAGTAGCTGGCAGTTAAGTCGAACATCGGAAAATATTTTTTTATTTTGAAATTTCAATAACAATTCGCTCATAGGCGGTGGAGCATTAGTATCAGCTATTGTTATCTTATTTAACTGCCGTGCGTCCAAACATAACCGAATTGATCCATCTTTTTTTTTTACTGTTACGATGGGGTTATGAAAAGGAGACGAACATTTAGATATAATCCCCCATCTAAGCATTTTGTCTATTTGTTCTTCTACTTTACGTCTATATTGATGAGGTATGGGATATGCACAGGCTTGATATGGTTGGTTTTTCATAAGCCTTATCCTTTGTTCATACCCTTGGATTACCCCCGGAACCTCGGAAAATACGTTTTCATATCTATTGAATAATTTCTTCAGTTGGTCTCTTTGATTGTCATTTATGCATTTTGACTCATCCACCTTTTCCCCTATCTCTATTTCCATTACTGCGCTTTGTGCATCACTCTGTCTATTTATCTCATCCTTCTGGTGTTTTGTAAACGGAATTATTACGTTGTTTATTTCTGCCCGGCTCTGTTTATAATCCAATACACAGCCTGTTTTGTACATAAAATCCGAGCCTAATATAACCTCATGAATCAGTCCCTCCAAAATCAACAGAACGTGCATATATTCTCCCTCTGCCATGTGTAGCTTCACCCATGCCTGTTTGGATGCCAACTTCGCCTTCTTACCATTAGCCAACAAAACATATACTGTTTTTAAAGGCAATATTTTAATTTCCGGGTCAATGTCACTTATTTTATTAAACATTTCCTGTGACATTACCGATACCTGACTCCCCAAATCAAACAATGCACTAGTTGCAACCCCCCTACCTTTATCTCTATCTTCGGACAGCTCTGAGGTGCCATCACGGGCATGCTTTCTTCTCCACTACATACCAGATTCGCTACTTGCGTACAATCAACTTCTGCGTTTCCATCCTCATCTTGACCATCCACCATCCCCCTATTGTTGTCCAATGCCATTAGTATTTCGGCCATCTGCTCTACCGTTTGCTTGCCAATCATCATTTGTTCCACCTTCTCAGGTAAACCACGCCTAACTATACGCATAATATGCTGCTCCGATAATTTGTATGCTGTGATTGATCTCAATTTCTCTATTTGTCTACGAAAAAATGTAATAAATAACTCCCCCGTCTGCCACCTGTCCTGCTCTACTTGAAACATAACCTTTTCCTGCAGCTCCTCCCCCCAATAGTTTGCCAACAACGAACACTTGTATTCACCAAATGTCGGTTTTACACGTAATGAATTCCACCAGAGTTGGGCTTCTCCCTGTATGTGACTGCAAGCTAAAGCATTTCTTGCTCCCTCGCTTAAACTATTCAAAGTGCAATAACGTTCCAAGCTCTCTAAGTGATCACTCGGATTCTCCCCTCTGTTCCCTGAGAATGCTTTTATCTTTAGCAGCTGATTTACTGCCTCCATTTTATGTATGTGCACCCATGTTTTCCCATTCTCATGTTCTCTTTCTAACGCCTCTACTCTTTTTATTACTTCCTCCAGCTCTATATCTTTTCCCATTTTGACACCATGTATTTTATTTTTTATTTCAAACTAGCGCTTACGTTAGACTAAATTTACTATACGATTTATTTATTTATTTTTCTTACTAATACGGAAACTCACGTTAACTCCAGCCTTTTGTCCTTTTCACTACCCGCTCTTAATGCTTTAACTCTGCCCATAACACCCAATTGACTCTGATTTGATAGCATAAATGACAAAATCTCTTTTCATTTCGAAAAAAAAAAGAAAGTTTCGGTCAATTCTTTTTTTTTTTTAAATTAAAACACTTTTACATAATTTAATTTTTGTATAAAACAAATTTTTCAAACAAGAAACAAAGTACCTCGTTACTATTGTTTCTCAGGTTTAGCCCCACAGTTGGGTCTAGCCATGTGGATTTGAATCACCGGTCTCTTAGGCAGAGAAGAACATACTCGGAGAGTATGTATGCCCAAACGATAGCTATAAAGTATATAACTAGCGTTACATTTCCAGGACATAGCTTCTTCTCGGCTGTTGAGTTCAACACCAAGTTCAAAGCACTTTTTTTTATATGTGTATAAACACGGGTGCCAGCTGCTTGTTCTAAAAGAATAGACAACGCACTTTGAAGAATGGCCACTAACTCAACGCCTAAATCCACGACTAGCTCAGTTGTTTGTAATCACTCATAGATTATACTTAATTAGTGGTTGAAAGACTTGATAAAAGGGAATTGATACAAAGAATTTATAAAAAGAATTGATAAAAGAATTTGGTAAAAAGAATTGACCGACAGATAAAGTTTAATTTTAAAGATAATTTATTAACTAACATTTATTTACTAAATTTAAACATTTTATAATTCTAATAAAACACACGCATATTCTAAATTAACATTTCTAAATAGTCTAAATATTCCTATAGATTCAATAACAGAACACTCTAATTTAACTAATAAATATTGATATAATGATCATGCACATATTAACTCATGCACACACATAATAATGATAATAAAGGACTACATAGCATTTGAAATTTAATCACACACATATCAATAGTTCATTTATGTATGATATTGAGTTCATATAATTAGACTCTTGGAGGATTCGCACGAATTTATGAAATACAATGGCTATTACAGTATAACGAAAATAAGCAAATGTTTTACCTAGGATTTTGAACGTAGATTTAACACTTTGTTTTCTTCTTGTTTGTTGTTTCTTCCAGTATGAATGGTTCCAGTATGAATGCCTCCAGCCGGCTGGGACGTTTCCTTGCTGAGTTTCCTGATTTTCACGATTATTACTATCGAAGACAATTAGATACGGACGGAGATTTTCTACGATGTTAAGCTGACATTATTTCATGGGCAGATCTGCTGTTTTCATCGGACATCTGGGCTGGAGATAAACGTGCGTTCCCAAGATCTTCTCAACACTGCATTTTGTTTGTTAACTGCACAATTAATTTCTGAACTGCACTCAATTAATTTGTGAAACTGATTCACTGTCCGATAAAAAAGTCTATTTATATCTGCAACGTGTTGTCGAAATATTTCCGGTGATAATCATTTGATAAACGTGTTTTGAAAGATTGCTTAATTAGTAATAGCCATGCAAAAACGTATTGTTTTATATTAATTAATATCTAATAGTCATTGCCGTGTTTTTTAATGATAATCTTCTTTAACTTTCACATACATTTTATATATTTACAAATGTACATATATACGCACATATACTTTTAATACAATTTACTATTTAGTTTTAACATTATTTTTTTCTTTAATTAAACTTTAATGAAAAGAGATTTGTATGTTTTAACTTTTTAAATTATATTTTTACGAATACTAATAAAAACTCTTTACTTCCTTTTATAACCCTTAGTTTCATTTCTCAAACCAAGACTCCCCCTCCCCCCTTTTGACTAATTAATTGTAGCTTTTTTATTTCAAAAACTAATGCTAGAAAACTATTTAATTCTTATCTTTTTCGAAAACAAGCTGCAATAAATTCTTCAACATTTAATTTTATGTTTTTTCTTTTATGAAAGATTACTTTAATAATAATTTTAGATAAAAATTATATGTGCCTATATCAATATAGGTATAGTATATTAACATTTTCATTTAAAAAAATTTAAATTATCTTACAAACATATTTCGAAATCATGGAATTAATGCCCTTAAGTTTATTATGCTTTCTTTCTAACTTTCTACAGTTTGATCTGTTCCTAGCTATAAAATGAGTAAATTTAAATTAAACCCACAACATTTTTGAATTACACATTCTTATTTTGTATGTTATTAGTATCCAGCCATCATTTATTCTACATTATATGACTAAGAATTTTTAGATTTTTCTGGACTTTTTTCCAATAAAACTTTCTTCTAATTCACATTTATGTAAAACTTTTTAATGGTTTTTTTTTCTCATCTACTTAAAACAAAATTTAGAACTCACATAAAAATTAGTCTGTTAATTTTATGTGATGCAAAAAATAAAAAGACATTTTTAAAAAGCCCACTTAGTGAAACACTTTAAACACTGAAAAAGAAAGCGTTACTTGGCATGTTTGATGTTTGCCCAATTATAAAGTTTAACAAAATTTTAATTTTTATACCAAATATCCATCTACTGCCTATTATTGGGTTTGCTGGATTGCTAGGCCAGCCATCTGAAAGAAAAATCCTAAGTCTGATTAAAACATTAAAAAATGTTCAAGTTTTATCTGGTCCAGAATTATCAAATTAGCAAGAAGACTAATCTGTGAAAAGAGATTCTCAAACTATTCATATCTTTACTAAGAGACTTTTATTTCTGAAAAGAATCTTCATTGAAATTAAAGCAATGTCATCAGCATAGATTAATTTCTGCTTCTGGAAGATCACCAATGAATATATTAGGAGAGAGAATTGAATCTTGTAGTAAACTCTTCTGTAAAATTATATTTCTGTCATTTTTATCATTTAATATCATATGACTTTTTGGGAGCATTTTATCAAATAAATGAATAATTTTACAACTCTGCATTTAAGAATATCTAGATTCTTTAGAAAGAATCTTTTTTTTTCTTTCAAATAAAATCACAAGCTGAGATTAGATCAATAGCATTCAACACCAATTTTTAATTTATCGTGAAAACCTTTTTTAATGTGAATTGTTAAAATTTAAGCTTGTTCATTGTAGCTTCATTTTAGACTTAAAACTCAATTTGCAGTAAAGATAAATAGTTCCATCTATTGACATAATTCTTGATAAGGGTTATTCTTTCTAATAGCTTATATGAACACATAATGTGATAATGATATTGGAGCAATCATTTTTTGTGTCATTGTTGGATGCATTAGATTTTACATTGCTATAGCTTTTTTTAATGCTGAATAATTTTGTCATTCATAATTTGGCTTTAGGCTTTAAATTTTTTTAAAAAAATTCTGGAAGTTTGCTAATACTGAGATCTTTTTAGGTTTAAAACTTTCAAGTTCATTAATATCTATTAGTTTTGTTTATTTGACTTCAAAGTAACATTGAGATTTTGTTCTAAGGATGCCTTTTCTGATTCTATTAATCTTGGGTTTGTACATCTGATATGCAATGAAGTCAAGATATGCGTTATGACAATACGCACTATTTCAATTTATATGCTATTAAAAGTGTAAATAAAATAAAAACTTTAAAATTCATTAATTGAACAAATTTTATAAATCAATATTAATTATGTTATTGCAGCAGCATTTTTTTTTTGTCTAGCACTTTTCTAAATGCATTACATCAAATTTTATAATCTTACACTTACTAGAAGTTGTTTATTAATATCATGATTCTTTGAATTATGTTCAAAGCATGTGCATTTTTAAACACTTTTCACTTGTAAACATTTGATATGGTGCAGTAGTGTAAGGGTAGAGAAGTTCTACAAAATTTAAGCGAATATGAAAAGGACTATGAATATGGAGCTACAAGGGCTCTGAAAGCGCTAAGTCTGAAAAATAGAATAGATATAAAAAAGCCTACAAATTATTACATATAAAAGTTTCACCGTAACCCATTTATTTGCGGCATATTAGTAATTAAATGATAAAATAAAAATTACCAATTTAATAGTGACAAAAAAAGATGGTAAAATGTTTACCGTAAATATTCTTTTATTGTATCAGAAAGTATAGTTTGTATAAAGAGTTAAACTGACAATCTGAAATAGCTAACTACCAGTAAATGTATCTGGATCGATTTCAAATTCTATACAAATTAAAAAATATTAAAACAACTGTAGAAATCATGTTTGCTTATAATGAGCTTGCTACTACATTTTCATAATAAAAAATTATTGGAAAAAAGATTATCATTGAGAACAGACGTTTAGTTGTGATGAAACTGAGTTGTTCTGATATAACAATGGCTTCAGAAATTCAAAGTCTAGCACTTCACCATCTATTTTTATCAAAAAAAAGTTGTTGTTGTTTTTTTTTTTTTTTGGGGGGGGGGGTGAACCTATACAGTAAATGTATATGTAAATGTGCTTTCTCAATTTATTATTAATAACCACATTTTTTTAAAAAAAAAATTGCTTATATTATAATAATAATTTTATATGCATACTATACATATAAAAAGCATCTGTGTTAAAATATATGTGTTGAAGATTACTGTATATTTAGAGGATAATGCAGTAAATAGTATATTTTGTATTGTATATGCTAAATAAAGATGACTTAAACAAAATATAGCAGACATTGTGATTCTCCTTATAAGATTGCAATGTAATTGTCACTGAAGGCGGTAGTTTTTTTAAAAGATACTTTTACGTCCATCAAGTCTATGAAAAGTAGCTGAGCCTTTTAAAGTTTTTTTATTATCTCTCAATATTTTTATTTTCTAGCATCTTAAGGATTTTTTGAGTTTGTCAGGAATTTCTGGATTTTAAGTAAACACTTTGCCATTGATGTTTTTTCTGAATCTATATATGCACATATAAATAATGAAATGAAATAAAACAGTGAACAAATATTAATATGTTTTGATTTTTTATCATATAAATAGGATATATATTTTTTTAATGATATAAATTAATTTATATATTTTCTTAAATAATTTTATCTTTCTTTATGAATTAATATTCTCCATATATATTTAAGTTAATAAAGTTCTATTAAGCAGTGATTTTATATTTTTTATTTACATTTTCTATATAATTATTAAAAAACTATTTACTCATTTCTTTTTTATGAGATGTTTTTTATTTTAATTTTCAAGTATTTTAATTACCTGTAATTAGGTTGTTTTATATTTTGTATATTCTCTTTTGACTATTAATGAAAATATTATCATTATGATTTTCTTACATAAATATGTTTTTATAGTTTAATATCACAGAAGGATTTGTAATTATTAATATCCATGCTTCTTTATTTGCCTTTTTGTTATAACTATTTATGTATTCTGTGATTTTATTTGAAATAAATGTGTTTATAGCATTTAAATGTTTCTGTATCTTTTTTTTTTTTTTTTGTAATTTATTTATTGTATTTCTAATATAGTATAATGTTTTCTTACTTAATTTTTTAGAAATTTCAATTATGAATCATTAATATCTTTACTAAGTCTTTTAATTCAATTTTATTGTTATTGTTTATATGTTGATTTTATTTTATTTATTATTTCAATTAGATATTTTTTATTAGTATATATTTTTAATAATACATTTGTATATATATAAAAAAGAATATAATAACCATAAAAATCATTACAATGCAAGTCAAGTACTTTATGACAAATTTTATATTTCCTTTCAAATCTCCATGTTCTGTCTCTAGTTTTTTGCTCACAATAATTTCTGATCTTATTTAAATATATGTATGATGATGGCTGGTTATGCTGGAAAAAAACAAATTAAATATTATTACAAGGTAAAATTTCTATATGTAATAATAATAATATTAATGTATCATCATGTTTTAAAAATAATATATATATGTATATTTTTATTTTAATAGGCAATGTATGTAAGTGATCTTATAGTTCCTTATAAGAAATCCATCCCGTTACAAAATGATGAACCAGGAACTTTATTGTATGTTGGAGGTGAACCTAATGTTCCATCCAGACCATCTCAACCAAACTCTCCAGCACAGATAATCACCACTACAACTTATCCAAATATAAATATAACAAAAGCAAAAGATGATAAGATGCATAGTGTTTAAGATAAATATCTATGAATGTATTTGAATATGTATGTGTATATCTATATATATGGGTAATGGCACTATGTGCACATATATTATAGTATTTATATATTTATGAATTATATTTTTTACTGTGGCCTGAGAGTTTGCATATAAACACTTTAATATAAGTATAATTTGAAAATATAATAATTTTTTTAAAATCTGTCTTGTTATATTAAAAAAAATTTGGTAATATGTATATAAAAGTTTGGTAATATATATAAAAGGATAATCTACTTATATTATTTCAACATTGCTACCTCTTGTAAGCACGAGTTATCAATAGATGCTAAATATTTATGTGCTTATTAAATTTCTATGCAATGCTGTTCTATCTCTATCCTTAATCTTCTTCGATGGTATATTTTGGATCTGGATTTAGTC
Source organism: Epiperipatus broadwayi (assembly GCA_028023455.1). Taxonomy (NCBI): domain Eukaryota; kingdom Metazoa; phylum Onychophora; class Udeonychophora; order Euonychophora; family Peripatidae; genus Epiperipatus; species Epiperipatus broadwayi. The sequence continues at coordinate 553,753 of JAQFVV010000074.1, read as the reverse complement.
CATCTGGATTTTTTGGATCTAATGCATCTTTCATCTAGTAACTACCTTTTCTCTTTTTTGTACTATCACTCTATCTATCTGAAATTTGTTGTTGAAAAGCATTGTATAAATTGGGATCATGTGATTAAGTTTTATACCAATTCTGTTCAAAGATATAGGCACTCTCAGTTATTAAAAAACTAAATATATCAACACATTAAAACTTGTGTTACATTTATATAACTTTGTAATCAAATTAACTTGGCTTCAAATCTTTAAAATATGTTTGAATTTCAAACAAGTAGTTTGTTAGTACAAAAATAGGTAAAAGTGGTTATTGATAAAAAAAGATCAAACCAAAAAGTTCAGTTGTACTAAATCCAGATACTAAACTTTTCATTGATGAAGACCGTAAGCCAGAAATTAATCTGAGGATATCAATAAGATAACATTGGATAGGGATTTAATAAGCACTACTATTTAGCATTTCCTGATTACTCAAGCTTACAATAGGTGGCAGAACTGGAATAGTACGAAATTTGCTCCTGAAAAAATTGTATAAAATGGAGGTGTGAGGTTTTTTTTTTTGTTTTAAATTAAGATATCTTAATATGCCTTTTTATAGTCTTAATAGCACCAGACTCACTTATTCAACATATACTACCCACACTTTATATATGCATTATTAATTGGAGGAATTTATATAATCTAGAAAGATCTTGGTGATTATAGTTCATCTTTGTGATAGTATTATTATGACATCAATTATAATGTTTTCTATTAAGCAAACTGAAGTGAAGTGATTAATATTTATAAAAGAATACTAAAATAAATTTGCAGATACTTTATATATTTAACTTTGTAGATAAATATATGCATTGTTGAAGTCACACTCTTAGATAGACATATATGTAATTTAAAATAAGCACATGGTGTCCATAAATCTTATCATAATTACATTATACCAGTTGATCTTAGGTTATTTTCTGTTTAAAGAAAATGTTGTGTGGATGCCTGCTTGTATCACCTTAGTATCAATAGTCTATGTTCACTGTTGAGTATTGGTTAAAAAAAAAAAAAAATTACAATTCTGGAATATAGTACCTTTTTTGTAATTATGTGTTTATATAAGAGAAATATCTCATCTTGTTTTTATTAGTGATGATGTAAATTGATGTCTTATGATAAACCAAATTGAGTTGTTTTAGGCAGTTTATTAGCACTTCAAAACCTGATTTTTTTTATTTATTTATCAAAATATTTCAAAAATCATTACATAATATTATTATGCTTATGAATGGTATATATGTATTACATAAATTTAGTAATTAAAAGTTAATTAACAAAAGGAAATTTACAGGTAATATAAAAAATGTCCACATGAAGTTATAAAAGCTAGATTTTTTATTTTATTTAATACTTATATATTATTAAATAAATCAGGAATTGTTATATTTAATAAAAATACCAGATTACTGATGTATTTTTTATTCCACATTATTTATGACACACTACTTGTAAAATAAAATAATGACAAGTAAATTATAAATATATATATATTTTTAGTTCATAAGGTGATATTTACTCAAGATTTAGCATGCATATGAGATTTATATAGGCCATTATATATTCATTAAAAAAAAAAAAACCAAATTGATATTCAATAACTTTTCAACATAATTGATTAAGAAGGCAAGTTTTTGATAATTTCAGTAGTTTATATTTGAAATATTTTTTATTTCATGTATTTGAAGAAAGCTTTTGGGTACAGATATATAGAGAATTCTTGTGGTGAAGTGAAAAAAGAATGGATTGGTTATATAGTTCTATAATAAAATCTAAGAAGTTATATCATGGTTATAAATGCCTCATTGTTAATTACATTTATGTAGAAAAATAACTCAGATTATGTAAGTAATGATACCAGATAATGATATTGAATTTTACTGGCCATATGTAAAATAAAAACTAAAAAAAAAAAAAACAATAACAATATAGGGATTATGACAAAAGATTGAAACGATATTGCTATGTTAATATAATGACCATACTTTGAAACAATGATTTCAGTATATTTTTTATCATCTAGATTAATATCATTAACATTTCAAAAGTCTATATTGTATGATTTTTATTTTTTTAATAAGTCTTATTATTATATGATTCAATAGAAACTTTAAATGTTTATATAAATCTCTTACAATTGGTGTTTTATTATATTCAATGGTCTTAAATAATGCTAACTATATATTTGATATTCATAAACTTCAAAAATTAATAATACCCACAACAAAAATGAAACTTCTGGTTTTAAGCAACATTGAATCATATTTATTTAATAAATATAATTTTTTAAGATTTACAACTTTTAATAGATTGATTAAAAATAACACCATGAATTATCATATTAAAAATATTTACAAAGGTGCTTTTATAGATAAATTCTGTACAGCTTAATACAGTGTTAATAAAGCAAACAAACATGAGCTAAAGTTTCTGGATCAATTCATAACTTGGGGGGGGGGGATACTGTTATTTAACAGGAAATTTAATGCTCAGTCTATCACTTGCTCAAATATAATCAGATCTCTTCAGCAATCGACATATAAATAATGATTACTTTTATTTAACATCACTTTCTACTTGCCTTTGTAGAAAAGAGTTCAATAGGAATTATTTGAATAAGTAAGCAAGTCAGGCACTTGTTTTATTTTTGATAAACATATATTGGAGGATATTTAACTAATTGGAACATTATTAGTATTTACAAATTTAGTTTGTTAATGAATACAATTCATATTTATCTCAAGTTGTAATTAATAATTTGTAAAGCGCATATTCATTACGTAAGTAATATATATTAGGTTTATAACCTTAAGACCTATGCACCTAAAATACGACTGTAGGGACCTCTTGTTTTTTAAAGTTGTTAATCTTGTGTTTAGATTTGTAGAGTTCCCTACTGTCATATTTTAGATGCCTAGTCGTTAGGTTATAGCCTTAATATACATTAAATTATTATTTCATAAATAGCATCCATGTCTAATTTCATATATTTAATTTTAATACTAATACTCTCCATCCCCAGTTTTAAAAAAAAAAAAAAATTATTTGTTATAGATAAAACTAAATTCTGTAATTATGTCTTAAGTTCTGTGATGGAATTGTTAAAAGATTTGTATTCTATTTTAATGAGTCTCAAGAGCAAAAGGCTTTGATTTGTTTTTGATATAAAACGTAAGTTTTCTATATTTTCATTTTCTTTAAAATATGCAATTATTAATGCCAAATTTTATTTACTTAATATAAGAATTTCTGTTTTGACACATATTTAATATCTAGTATCTTATGCATTATAGTCTTGTTAAATGTCAGAAAATGTTGGATCAACAGTATTTATTTAAAAACTATTTACTAATTAAATTTCAACAATTTTTTTTTCTTTATTTAATTAGTTATTTTATCGTATACATAATTAATGATTTCATGTTTAGAAACGATTTAGCCTATGACAAATAATTCTTCATTTAAATTAATAAATGTTGCAGTAATATGTGTTATATGAAAAGCAGAATGTATATGTATATAATGTTGATTACAGCATTAATATTTATGCTTTTAATGCTCAGTTTTTTTTATTGAATAGTTAATTGCATTTTTGACACTGAGCATTGTAATCAACAAACTTAATTTTTGTATGTAGATGTTTTATGCATATATGTTTTAATATATATTAGTTGAATGTTATTTTCTTATGTATTCATGATGTTTTATACAAAATGATAAATCACACCTCTTTGATTCTCCTTTTTCTATTATCATGATTATTGCAAATGATTTTAACTTTTTGAAGATCAAGACAATATCTGCTTTCCTTTTAAAGTTTTTAAATATATATATGATATCCTTCTTATATCTATTAAATGGATATTATATATATATATATGTTTTCTTATATATTCCAATGTGCTTAATTTAGTTGCATGCTGAAACATTTATGGATAAACATCCATCTATGTATTATTGATAATGAACAATAGATGGGCTTTGCCATGATTATATTGATTAGCACCAAAAATATATTTAGTTATTTATTTAAAATTATTTCACATTGAAGCAGAAACATCATACAAAGATGTATTCATAATATGTATATATCCTATTCATGGAACAAATAAGTCTGAATATGTTACTAAGCCCTAGTTCACAAGTTAGATTCCTAAGGATCATTTAAAAGAACATAAGTAATGTCCATCTTTTGTTAAATAAATGCCAATCTATTTTGTCAAATAAAAGATGATAATTTATATCTGATTGCATTACTATATAATAAACTGAAAATCAGATAAGAGATCATCTTTAATCTGATAAAATAGATTGGCATTGATATAATAGAAGGTAAGCATTATTTAGTTCTGTTAAATAATATTTTGTTTAAATTGCATGTTGTTATTAAATTAGTAATGACTGGAAGGTTGCTATGATTCTTTAGAAATCTAGTTTGTGAATTATATTAGTAACATATTCAGACTTGTTTTTTTTTCATGAATAGCATTATATATTTTATAAGCCAAAAAATTATTTACCTACTCATTAAAGTCATTAGAATTTTATCTAAATTAATAGTTGAACTGTAAACTGGCTTATGATTTGGAAACAAAAATCGCCACCAATTGGTTGTTGGGTTTTTTGAATTTTAATGTTTGATTTATTACTATATAACAAACTGAAAGGCAGATAACTGTGATACATCTTTAGATTGGCAGTAATATAATAAAATATGGGTGTTATTTATAAGTTGTTTTAATTGATTTTTTAGGAATCTAGCTTGTGAATTAACTTAACATATTTAAAATTGTTTGTTTTTGTAAGTAGGCTTATATTCTTAGTATTACATATTTGAAAATAGACATATTCTTAGCATTACATATTTGATAAGCTGTAAGATTTTTTACTTATTCATTAAAGATATTATTGTAATAGGAATAAACCATTACCCTTTTGGCAAGGTCATCATTTTTTTAACTTGTCTATATATATATATAGACAATACAATAAAAATTATTCAGTAAAAAAAATTTTTTTTTTTCAAAGGCCTTCATTAATATGTATAAAAAAATAAATTGTTATTTTGTTCGTGCCCAAATGCATATTTACTTTAAGATATCTTTTAACAAATACTGTTTTTGTCATCTTAATGCCTTTAGTAGTCCTTAATTGTTCTTTCTAGATGGTTCTTTGTGATTTCTTTACTATCTCTTGAACTTGTTAGTAACAGTTTTCTGATGACTCTCTAAAGTCATTTAGGCAGCTGGATAGGCTTCTATTCATTTATATATATTTTTCAGCAGACATTTCGATAAGCACCACAAGGCAGCCAGTGATGACAGATGTACTTGGTGACTTTTAGCCTTTCATAATTAAAGTTTTCCAATTAGTCATTTAGGTCTTCAAATCTTTAGAAATTGACTGCAGTTTCTTAAACACAGGTATGTATGGAATTACTAATAATGCTGTTTTCAGATTGATTATAGCCCACTATTTCTAGTTCGTGGACAATTAGCTGTTGAAAGTCAATGAATGGATTAAATTTGTCTAAACTGAGTTTATCCTTTTTTTTTTTATTTACTGTTTATTAAATTTCAAAAATAAAATATTTTTCTTTGATTTTAACTTTTTTTAAATTTCAAAGCTTAATCCTTTTATCCTCTTTGATAATGTCTAGATAATCATCTATTACATATATTCATTCATTATTATTATTTTTCATTTTTGAAAGATTGATTAATTAACATTTCACACAACCTTCTATATTGTCTTTTTTTCAAAGTAATTTATTACAATTTTTCTTCATCAACAAATATATATATTTTTTTCATATGTCATAGCATCGGCCAGGAAGCGAACCCATAACCGTCCGCCGCAACCAACTACTTGCTTGCAAGGCGGCTGCGATGACCTCTCAGCTAACAACGCTTGACAACAAATATTTTAATTATAAAATATATTCACAAAGACTTAATCATGTTTGATCATGGGGGAAGAATTATTTGTAATTTCTTTTAATTGTATTATTTACAATATTTTATCTGAACTCCCTCTTTTTTTTTCATGTGTCAAATGTGTTGACCGGGAAGCGAACCCGGGCCAGCTGCTTAGAAGGCAACTATGCTAATCACTAGGCCGCCAACACATTGACTATCTGAACTCCCTTTCTTTAACTTTAAAACGCTGGTTGAGAAACATGATGGCACAGTATAATAAAGTAATTGATTTAAATATACATGAAATTAATATGAAGTTTAGTGCTACTAATAATTTGTCAAATTTTTTGTATTGCTATATCTTATTTTCATATACATGAATATATGAACATAATGATAACATTTAGTCTTAGTCTTAATAAATATTTATATTACCATTTTGTTTAGATTGTCATAGTTATATGTATATGAGTGTTGTGTGTGTGTATATATATATATATTGTAACGTGGAAGCACATCTAATCCATTATATTGATATGTATACATTAACTTAAATGATGCTTTCTTGAAATTAAAAAATAATTATAGTTTTATAATGGAAATTAAATTTTATAATATATAAAGTAACAAAGAAACTGTAGATTAAAATTGTATGATTGATTTTGAAAACTTTCTCATTTTCAATTTTTTTTTATCTACACAAACTATATATTTTTTTATTATAATTAATGCTACTATTAATATTCCTTTAGATTGTAATAATAGTATAATAATAAATATGTAGCTATTTTTATCCATCCATGATACTAGTCTAGCTTTATTAAAGTACATCTATACAAATGTGCACAGAAAAGTTAAATTTGCTATTGAATGCTATGTATCAACATAACATTTTATATTTTCTACTTTTATACATATATGTAAAACATAATTATATGAAGCAGATACATTTATTATGTAGTAATTAATTATATTCATTAAATACCTATTAATTGTAATATTATAAATCAAACTGATTGAGCACTCTTTATATGATTATTGTAAAAATAAGATATATATAAAAGACAATTTCTGAATCTAAAAGTATGACAATTACAAAATTTACACAATTGGTTATAATTCATCAACTGTGTGAAAGCCCTTAGCAATGATAAATCCAAGTAGACTTAAATATTATTTATATTATATGGGTTTTATTGGAAAATGTGAAAAATAATATTTTCATTAGACAGGAGTTATAAATTCCATTTTTAATATGACTTATCATGAATAATATATATTATATAAATTATTTACTTCACTTAAAAGTGAGTAGTCAATTCATAATTATTAATGTGTTATTTTTTTAATCTTTCACATTTTCATATAAAATCTTTCATTTTATCATTGCCAACAATCTCATATTGATTTTTTTATGCATCTGTGTAAAGATGCAATTTTCTAATAACTTAATAATACATTATTAAAAATATCAAATGCTTCATAAAGCTACTGTACCATAAAAAGCTAATAAATTACAATAATTATCAAAAAATAAAAATAATCTAAATAGATAAGTTTATTGTAAATTGAATACTTTAGTGTATTAGTTTTAAAGTTATAACATTTTTATTTTTTAAAATTAATCTATCTATCTATGAAAAGAATAAGATATAGAAGTATCTAGCAGTCATTATTAATAATTCTTGTATGAAAATCAGTCTCTTAAACAGCCAGCAAAATCCATCACCTAAACAGATCTTTGTTTAGAGAGCTTTTTCCCCTAACAAAGTAAATGTGTTTTCATGTATTCATTTTATTAATAATATTGATCAAAAAGATAATCACAATAAGTTAATACTATAATTTGATCGATTTATACACAAAATGCACATACCTATATATATATATAATTTAGATAAAAGCAAACTATCGTTCATACGTGTACTGTGAATATATTACTCCCCATCAATAAATATTTTAAAAATACAGGCGTATATCCATATTTTGAACTTTAAATAAACCAACATTCACTGACTGCTGGAAATGAAGTGTGATTTTATTAACAGCCAGATACAGTATATTATTAGTAAAGATTTGAATAATGAATCCAAGGCAAGAGACTATCTCATTTTTAATATTTGAAAGAATGAACCACATTAGTTTAGATAGATGTAAATGCTAAATAACATAGCTCTTTACATATGTAATTTAGAAGGAAGCAAACTTGTTTATGCATGTGCTATGAATAAAAATAAACATAACATTCATTGACAGTGCTAAAAATGGAGTATGATTTTATTTAATAGTCAGGTCTTTAAATCGGCTTATTAATAGTAAAGCTTTAAATAATAAATCCCAGGGAAGAGTCAGTATCTCATAGTGCTGACTAAAGATAATTTGTTTCCAAGTAAACTACATATATAAAAGTGCTCTGTTAGTTAATAAACTGTTTATATACCGAAAGCAAGTATAAATCATCAAAAGTAATTTTGCATAATGAATAATTGTATAATTATAATGTTAAAAATATAATAATTATAAAAACTGAAATTATGCATATTTAAATCTATGAAATTTATTGTAAAAGTTTTCTACATTATTGAATTTTTTTTTTTAATATATATATAAAATAATATCCTACTTCATGTTATTGATATATATATTGTAACGGGTGTACTCGTTTACCGTATACTTATTTGTTCTTATCATAAAAATAAAAAAATATCTATTTTCCCTTTTTCCTTTTAAGCAAAAAAAATAGTGATAAGAAATTTCGTATTTCTCTCGCAGCATATTTATGGACGTCAATCATTGACTCCAAGCGCCAAACCTACTTTTACATAAGTATTATGCTGGAAGAGGAAAAATACGATAGTAATAGGGCCCTCCACTAGCTCAGTACTCAGGGCGGGTGGCCAATAAACCGTAGGAAAATGTACGGGGGAAAACTCTATGCAACCAACAGCGAAACTCGGATCAATCGTTTAAATTCGTGAACTATATTCTATGAGTCAAATAATAAAACAGACACTTGTAATATAAGCCTTAAAAATAACACACCTTTTATTATAATATTTTTGTTTTCTTTTACTTTTAAGAAAATATATTGCCCATACCCTTTTAACGTTTACATAACCCAATAAAACCTATATATGTATTTTGTGTGGATTTACAACAGAACAAGAAAACGAACGTATACACAGATAAAAATCTAATCAGCTGTATTTGAATGGCCTTATCAAAAAAAATATATAAGTTCTTGCCTTCGTTCGTTCTCCTTGAGGGTTTCAGAAAACGTGTTAAATTTTTGGAAATAAAATATCTTAAGTTCATATTACCTGCAATTCTTGTCCGATGTGATCCCCGGGGATATCAAAATAAGAAGAAAAACACATGAAATCCGAAGCAAAACGTACGAGACAGTTCATCACGCTTCAGTTCATTCCGAGTCGGATCGATTCCCTTGCGAAAAGTTGATAGATCTCCGGTAGATGTTCTCCGGTCACTGCCGCATGGACTCTTCGGGGTAAGGTCCAGAAAACCCAGCACGCTTAAGCTTTTACCCCACCGTACTCATGTTCGGCCGTAGCCTTAGTTACTCTTCTTAAAATATATATATAAAAAAAAATTGAATATATATTTTTTTTTTTTCTTTCCTCTTTGAAAACCAAAAATAAAATGACACTAGTTTTAAAAAAAAAAACTACGTCTCCACTCTCCCTGTCACTTTTTTCTTTTCTTTTGTTTTCGCAAACACAGTCCGTCCCCTTTCTTTCCCACCACGTGGTATAGATGGCCAGTTAAGCTAATAAGCAAAAAGAACTTTTCGCACCTTCGGACATTTTGGCAATTAACATTCCGGAAACCTTTTTCTCCAACCTTCTTTTTTATTTTCATTCAAATTCCCCAGATAAGACCTTCGATGCTTAATATATCTTTTTTTTTTTCTTTTCTTACAATAATCTCTTATCTTGGATCCAAAAATGTATTCATACGTTCGTTTCTAAAATTGTCTATCCACACCGCAAATACATACATATACCACTTTTACAAAATAAAGCGCAAATTCCCCCCCCACTCCCTCTTTTCTTACTTTAATAAAATTTTAAACATTTTCTCCCACTACAAAATAAATACTAAAACGAATTAAAAATCAAATTATATGAAACTAATTTTAAACCATATAACATATGTTTGCCTTTCTACATGGTAACTAGGGTTTAAACCCGACTGTTTACAATACCCTCCTCCCGGAAGCCTTTAAATACGGTCTACGTATTTGAACGGCTCAATCCTAACTTATCAAATAAAACGATGCATTTTTAAATATTTTCCCTTTATAACTTTCTGCCCTGCGGCTCTAGAACAAAAGAAATAAACGACCATCAATCCCAACGATATGCTATAAGTTCAACCACCAACTCACCCGCATGTGATATGCAACGCACCGCATACAATCAATTCCACACAGACTTATTTGGTTATGTGACCGGAAAAACAAAAAAAAAAACCTAAAAAAAAAAAAAAATCTCCCTTTTTTTTTTCTTTCTACGTGTCAGGACTTTCTAACCGCACTCTGCTACTTCAGTGTCCTATGAGCGTGGGTAACTAGAACAAAATCCGACTTTTAAGTAGGGGTCGTCCAAGACCGTGCTCGCCTTTGGAGTTTTGTGGGTGGGACGGTATGTGAGTGCCGTGCTCTCTTTGGAGACTTATTGGCTTAAGTTTAAATAGGTCGGTCAACCATGTCGGGAACAACATTTATATACAGGACGCGACACACCACATGCCCAATCCAAGCAACCAACCCCACCATCCACCGACAGACTCGATAGACCGCTCCCATCTCAAATGTCCCTAGCCACCTTTATCTAACTCTCTAGCCTACAAAACAATGAAGGAGAAAAAGAATTCGACACACATATATAACTTCAAATGTGGCCTTATATAACGGCCCCTATACTTAATAATATCATTGTTAAATATTAAACCCATACCCTAATAAAATAATTTAAACAAACACACAAAAAAAAAAACTTTCAGCCTATGTCCAATTACGTGTATATATCTTAACTCTATCGGCTCTCCTTTTTCCCGGATGAACTCGAAATCTTTCCCTGTCCATAATTCGGCTTGCGTGGCGGTCGTGGCTCTTCATGTTCATACTGCCATTTCAGTCTAGTATTACCATCCCCTCGTTCGGGATCCTGCAAGTTCCAATCCGACCCTCCTTCTTCCGTCCCAAATTTCACAACTCGAGTATCGTGATTTTCTTTTCCTCGCTCTATCGGTAAATTATAATCATAGGTGCTCATATCAATCGCATTAAGTAGCTCAGCTACCTCCTCCATGGACGCTTTCCTTATGCCTAACATCATTTGTTCCACCTTCATCGGCATGTTATGCCTCACGATCCGAATGATGTGGTTTTCCTTTAAATTGCATGCGTCTAACGTTCGCAGCTTTGCCACTTGTCGATGAAAAAATTGTGAAAAACTTTCTTGCTCTCTTTCCCTATATTTCTCCTGCATAATCCGATATCTAGCCAACTCTTGACGATCCTCTGACCAAAAACTATCTCTCATCTCTCGTTGATATTCTTCAAATGTCGTAGGTTGTTGAAACAACGAATTCCACCATGATAGCGCGTTTCCAGTTAGGTTGCTGCAAGCAATAGCGATTTTGCTCTCCTCAGCCATCGGGTTAACGCTAAAATATCTTCCCAGACTTTGTAAGTGTTCCACGGGAGCTTCTCCCATTTGGCCGGCAAATGGCCGAACCTTTAAAAATTGGTTTACATGGGCCTGTGCTGGTACGTACTTCGTCACGGCTTCCCTTTCTTCTGCTATTTTTGTCTTTTCGCCCTCAACCTGTTTCTCATCTACTTTCTTTCCCTTAGACTTCTCGTCTTTATCTATACTTCCTTCCTTCTTTGACTCTCCTTCGTTCTCTTCTCCTTGATTAACTCCTGTTATTCTTTCCATTTGCTGCTCTAATTTTCGCAGCCTTTCCTCAAATCGATCTTCGAATTTTTGAAATCTTTGTTCCAATCTTTCCAGAATGACCTCCAAAATCTTCGATTCTTCCTTCTTTTCTTGGTCCATTTTCTTTTGGAGTCTTGTTTTCATTCACACTATATTTTACTAAATATATTTTGATATCTTAAAAAAAAAATCGTAGTAATTTGTTTTGACTGCTTCCAAAATCACAACGTGGTAGGTTTTCTCTTCCCCCCCCCCCCAAAGCGCCATGCTACGTGTCTAATTTCTTTATCAACCACTCGGAAAACTATTTTCTGTCTTTCAATAAAACTATTTTAATCGAAGCAAACTTCACGTCTCTCTAATATTTCTATTTTACTTCCCCTCCTTTCCCTTATCGAATTTTTAATGTTTCTACTCGGGCCCCCATACATTCCATTCTTCATAAAGCCTTAGTTGGGACGCCATTGTAACGGGTGTACTCGTTTACCGTATACTTATTTGTTCTTATCATAAAAATAAAAAAATATCTATTTTCCCTTTTTCCTTTTAAGCAAAAAAAATAGTGATAAGAAATTTCGTATTTCTCTCGCAGCATATTTATGGACGTCAATCATTGACTCCAAGCGCCAAACCTACTTTTACATAAGTATTATGCTGGAAGAGGAAAAATACGATAGTAATAGGGCCCTCCACTAGCTCAGTACTCAGGGCGGGTGGCCAATAAACCGTAGGAAAATGTACGGGGGAAAACTCTATGCAACCAACAGCGAAACTCGGATCAATCGTTTAAATTCGTGAACTATATTCTATGAGTCAAATAATAAAACAGACACTTGTAATATAAGCCTTAAAAATAACACACCTTTTATTATAATATTTTTGTTTTCTTTTACTTTTAAGAAAATATATTGCCCATACCCTTTTAACGTTTACATAACCCAATAAAACCTATATATGTATTTTGTGTGGATTTACAACAGAACAAGAAAACGAACGTATACATAGATAAAAATCTAATCAGCTGTATTTGAATGGCCTTATCAAAAAAAATATATAAGTTCTTGCCTTCGTTCGTTCTCCTTGAGGGTTTCAGAAAACGTGTTAAATTTTTGGAAATAAAATATCTTAAGTTCATATTACCTGCAATTCTTGTCCGATGTGATCCCCGGGGATATCAAAATAAGAAGAAAAACACATGAAATCCGAAGCAAAACGTACGAGACAGTTCATCACGCTTCAGTTCATTCCGAGTCGGATCGATTCCCTTGCGAAAAGTTGATAGATCTCCGGTAGATGTTCTCCGGTCACTGCCGCATGGACTCTTCGGGGTAAGGTCCAGAAAACCCAGCACGCTTAAGCTTTTACCCCACCGTACTCATGTTCGGCCGTAGCCTTAGTTACTCTTCTTAAAATATATATATAAAAAAAAATTGAATATATTTTTTTTTTTTTCTTTCCTCTTTGAAAACCAAAAATAAAATGACACTAGTTTTAAAAAAAAAAACTACGTCTCCACTCTCCCTGTCACTTTTTTCTTTTCTTTTGTTTTCGCAAACACAGTCCGTCCCCTTTCTTTCCCACCACGTGGTATAGATGGCCAGTTAAGCTAATAAGCAAAAAGAACTTTTCGCACCTTCGGACATTTTGGCAATTAACATTCCGGAAACCTTTTTCTCCAACCTTCTTTTTTTATTTTCATTCAAATTCCCCAGATAAGACCTTCGATGCTTAATATATCTTTTTTTTTTTTCTTTTCTTACAATAATCTCTTATCTTGGATCCAAAAATGTATTCATACGTTCGTTTCTAAAATTGTCTATCCACACCGCAAATACATACATATACCACTTTTACAAAATAAAACGCAAATTCCCCCCCCCCCCCACTCCCTCTTTTCTTACTTTAATAAAATTTTAAACATTTTCTCCCACTACAAAATAAATACTAAAACGAATTAAAAATCAAATTATATGAAACTAATTTTAAACCATATAACATATGTTTGCCTTTCTACATGGTAACTAGGGTTTAAACCCGACTGTTTACAATATATATATATGTTAAAATTTGCATGAAATTATCTATAATCTGATATAAATCGTATAGGCATAATGCAGTTGTGGTTTTTTTTATTTTTGCAAGGATGGCTAAGAAGAAAATTAATGATTCACACTGTTGAAACTCGTGCTTATTTTTATGATTAGAAATATATGAGAACTTATGAAACAGTTTGTCATTGAAAAATTCTCCTATGATCCTTATATTGTCCTAATTTATAATTAAAAAATTTGGTAATTTTAGTTAACTTCTAATTTTTTATTTTTTCATTGAGTTGACAGAGAGTGCTAAAATTTTTAATTATAATATTCATTCAGTTCAACAAATTCAATAGTACAGAGATAATAATAGTGTGATCAAGTTTTGGCCATGTATGTAAGGCAGATTTATTTGTGACCAATTTTGAAAATTATTAATGGTACAATTATTTCAGCAATTTTTATTTTCTGTTAATATTCATGTCACATTGATGCTGCAGAACTAAACGGTTCGGAAAGAATAAGTGGATTCATTTTATTCTTTCTCAAATGCTACATCTTGTATTGGCAGTGAAAGTATTCATTTATTATTTAACACTCGTAAAAGTGCATGTATAATAGCTGTAAAAGGCTGATATTTAATGTATTTAAATCTCATTATGCAAATTTTAAAAGTTCTTTACAATTATGGTTATAATTAATTGCTACCATCACTCTGATTTAATTAGTTCTAAGCTGCTTTCATTTATTACACATCAGTGAAAGAACTTTTTCAGTATGAATATTTGAGCATGAAATGTTTAAAACAAAGCCTAATATCTTATTAAGATTTGGCATATCAATTTGGTTCTTAAATTAATGAAAATATTCATTCAACTCTGTTTTATACTTCCTGTTATTTTCACATTCACACCACTTTTTGCAGTAGAAAGATCTTCATGTAGGAGGCTATTCTAAATTTTTACAATGTTATATAAATGTCTGAAAGTTTACTGTTAAATTTAATGATAATGGACAAGATTTGCATGTTATAATTCAAAATTCTCTGAAATGTAATTGTGCAAACAATAATAGAAATTAACATATTCATACCATTTTCAAAAATGGATCAAACAAAAAAATTTTCAGTATGACAATACAAAAAAAACTTATCCTCTATTCTCTAGTGAATTTTATTTTCTCTATATTACTTTATACTGTGGCATTCCATGATGTTCATATAAAAAATTTTAAGAGTTTGACAGAATTGAAAAAAATATTTCATGAATTTTTTTCAAAAATATGTCCTAATATCACATTTCTTTTCTGAATTTTCATCTCTGAAATATTTATTTAATATTTTTGAACAGATTCTCACTTTTGAAATAATTCTCCTTAAATAACCATTTACCTATAGTTGTTGGAGAAAGCCAATGGATGGGCATATGATCAACAATCTTCAATTATTTTGTATTAATAAAATCAACAAATAACTTCAATTCTTTTCATTGGTATTAAAAAATGCCTATGTATTTTTAAGATAATTACTTCAATATTCACATTTAATCCTTCAGGTGCATGTTTCATGGTATTATGCAATTTGATTTGAGCAGTTTGCTTCTAGAACATTTTTGTTACCAACTTAGTTTGAATTTAGAATTATGCTTCTCATAATTTAATAAGTATCTGCACAATATGAAATTAAATTTTTATATATATCTAATTTGTGGGTATCAAATGATTCAATTATATTATGGACATCATTAGCTCTTTCTTTAGCTTGCTCAATGAAGTTTAGAAGCCTATTCTTAACACCATTAAGACAAAATATCTCACAAATGGAAATATTTTTCTGTTTTTGTGGTTGGAAATAATTGTTTGATTGTGTTGGATCTTTTAACACCTCAGAAGTCTTGTACTCTTTTGGGCATTGTAACATTTTTTACAGTAGCGTCTATCTGTGTTCAGATACAGAACATCTTAGCCAAGTTAGTTTATGAAAAATATTCTTTGATAATTGCATAATTCATACTTCTGATGGTGTAATTTATAGCAGCAGTCGGCAAACAGTGGTAATTTTAATGGTCCGCAAAGAAATTCAACTATTATTTAAATTTGCTAAGCTCTTTCAATAAAATTTTTAAATAAAAAATAAATTTTGTTTAAGCTGTATTATTGTATATAAAATAGAACAAGAACATTATATTGCTAATTGATTTGTTACAAAATACTACTGTAATTTGTGAAATCTCTACCTCAAAGGCATTTAATTAACCCTTACTCAGCAGCATAGAAAAAGTAACAAAATACCAATACCGAATATTGACTAAGCATCAAATTTAACTACGATGCACCCTTGGTAGTTAAGTGAACTAAAACTCAAAAATTTTATTAAAATTTTGAAGGAAAAAACATCTATAAAAATTATTAAAGAATAGAATACTATTCATTATTAATCTCTAATTTTTGTAGGTGTGAATTAAAAAATTACACATTTAAAAGGTAACAAATACGTATTTATACATTAATTTATTTTTATGAAATAAAATGAACATTATATTAGCAAAAAAACAAAATAAAACATAATTCTTTAACAAATTATAAAACATATAAATACAAACTTAGTTTTACTTTCATATAACTCAAAATGAAAATAAATAATTACAAAGAAACTTACACAAAAATTATTAATATAATCTAATTTATTTTGTACTTTAAGTTTAATATTACAATCATTTAAGTATTTTTTTATATGTAATAAATCTGACTTCATTCACACTGTCCTATTTGTGTGAAAAAATGTTCTCAACTGTAACAGCTATTAAAAACAAGTATCACTATTTGAAATAAAAGCTCCTTTACGTGTTGCGGAAACATCATTGGTGTCAAGGATTAGTAAAATAATTTTAAACCAAGAGCAGAAAATGTTGCAGCTATTTTTAATATATATTACTATTTATTATTTTTGTGTTCAAATTAAAATTATTAATATATAAATATATATGTATATCGTACTCAAAGCTCATATTAATTTGTACCTTTAAAAATTACGTTAGTGGTCCATAATATAGAAAATCAATTCTAACTAATCCGCAATGTTTTTAAAGTATTTGTTGATGGTCCAAAAAAAAAATTGTAAATTTGGAAACTTCTTCATATCTCAGCTGTTTATGCCTTTCTGTGTAAGAATATTATGTGCAGTTGATATTCCCTGATGAACAATACTGAACCCATATTTACAAAGTATAAAATTCAAAATGTTAGAGGGCATAAACTTTAGCCATGAATATACTTTTTCCTATTTTTTTTAAAAAACACAAGTATTTAATTATCTTTTTAGGTAGAGTTTTTGCATTGTTGCTTTCACTGTTACTATTTATTATAGAAAGAAATTCAATTTGGTAGAAATTTAAAAGTATGAGAATGAACATAGCAAGAACAGAAAATATAATCTTGAAATGAAAATTCTACTATTGATTAGTATATGTTACATTTTTTTATTATTATAGATAATTCAATATTTATTAATGAGTATTATTAAGTCTAAAGTATCAATATATTTGTAATGTAATTGACATGAATAATATATAACTTAAACTTCTCAATTTGAATGTTAGAGAAATATTAAGGAATATCTGAATGCATTGTTTTTGATTGTTAGTGAAATATATGGGAGAAATAGATCAACACAAGGACTGGAAATATCCAAAAAAAATAGCTCTCTGTGAAATAAAGAATTAGTTATTCTACAGATAAATACCATACCATATACACCATCCATTGCTCAGAGTGGTTTCAGTTACTAAGAGTGGGAAAAAACATAGTAATTATAATCATATGAGAATATCTTTCTAGCTTGTTTGTATTTATTTCTGATAGGGACTGATTCCTAGAATAGTGCCATGAATTATTTTTTTTAGATTTAGAATTAAATATTGTTTTTTTTTTTTTTGTTTGTTTGAAAAAGCTTTGAAGCTTTTTTAATATATCGTCTTTCTTTTTGAATTTTCAGTATTATTCAATATCAGTCTTATTAAAAAATTGGTTTTTTTATATATAAAAATAAAAGCCTTTTAATGAAATATATCAATTTTTTATTTTATATGAATAAAAAGTTATCCTTATATCTACTGATGATCTCAGGTAAAATTTGTATAGTGAATCTCAGGTTAAAATTGTTAATTTCACTAAAGTAAGTTGGTTTAGTAAGGCATTAGTTTCATTTAGCATTTAAGAATTTTGTAGATTAGAAATATATATTTTTATACTTAGAATTTAAAACCCACCGCAAATATTAGAAATTTATATTTATTGTGACATATGGCTATTGCATCTGCTGTCATGCCTATATTTTTTGAGATTTGAATTCAGATAGCATTAGAAGTTTTTTCATGTAGTGAAAAATTTATGCAAGACTAACAATTTTTTAAGTAACTATTCAATGAGATAGGTGAATGATTAGATATTTTTAACTGAAGAATGTAGATCCCAGATTAATCTGGATTGATCAGATGAGTGTTGCACTGACTATAAAACAAAAATATGATTGGAATATGTGGATAGCTTTTTCCACTAATGGAATGGGGGTCATACTACATTGGTAAAAAACAAGTGAAGTCTATTTATATTTTTCAAAATAGTCATTATCAGAATCAAAATAAAATTATTTCATCTCTAATCTCCCCCATGAGAATTCTTAAATTAATTTGTGACCACTTTCTGAATAAATCAGTTATTGCTACTTCTTCGACCAATGATTAGCTTTGCCATCATGTGAGTTAAAGCTTTAAAATGAAAATTTGGTCATTCTGAGGATCCTCGAATACGTAGAACCTGCAATGTCCATCACTATTTTTTAAATTGTCTTTCATTAAATGTAAATATATAATAATAAAAATTAAGCAGCAACTTAGATAATTCCCTTAGCAAGTCAAGTATGTTGCACCATAAATAAATTAAAAACATTTACTTATGAGTTACTGTTTATGGGTAGCTTATGCTATAATAATCTCAGTAATCTATATTCTTCAGTGTAAGAACTTTATTTGTTAGAAAAAGTTGCAATTAATGATGGATAATACTAAACATGGATGAAATAGTATGAATAGGAAAAAGTCTCGTTGGCATTTGAATATGTAACCAACTATCTGAAATAAATATATTTTTTTCTAATTAGTAGATAAATACCACCTTTTTTAAAAAAAAAAATACTCTGCTTCAACAATAAGAAGTGTTGTAAGTTATGTAGCTGGAAACAGTTATTGTAAACAAACTTTTATATGATTAAAAAACAGTACAGGAATACTGTAGATAAGAAAAATACAGTTTATTGCTTAAGCCTCCACTGTATTTTGTAGATGATTAGATTCACAAACTATTTTTAGTAAATTATTTTAAAGTTATTTATTTATTAAATGGATTTTGCAAATTAATTTTTACTGTCTAACATATTGAGACTTTTTAAAAATAAAACAATCTTTTTTAAAATATATATATATATATGAATTGCAAATTTAGTTTGAAGTAATTTACAAAATAAAATTCTTTTTTTTTTCCAACTAAATTTGTTTTTTAGTCTGTCTACTTACTTAGATAAAATTTTGTAACTCTATTTTACACAGTTCAAAATTTCCAATCTAGTTAAAATGTTGCATACATATCCCTGATAATGTGTTTTGTTTTTAATCTTGCAAGCAATTTTAACAAAAAATTAGTGAAAATTTAATTTTTAACATTTCATATGTAACATTGCAGCAGTATCTGGCAGCATTTCTTACAATTTAAAACAATGATTCATTGAAAACTGGGTCAATTATTTTTTATTGTACACTTTTATTTAATTTATTTTGTTATTTAGTCTATCTGTGCAAATAAAATTAATTAAAATAAATTAATCTCATTTCAATAATTCAGTTTACATATTAGTGTTAAAAATTAAAAATATTTTTTTTATTCAGCCTCACAAATAAAAGCATGGGGCATACTTTACTTTGATAGAAATTACATATATTTTTTTCATATACATAATAGCAAAATAGCGAAGAATATGATGTTAAAAATTTTAAATTGCAATTTTTGCTTGATAAGGAGCTCATTAAAATTGATGAGTTCCATGCTTGTACTTGTAATAATAGGTAAAGAAAATGTATTTTTTAATTTTTTTATAATATTTTTTATTATACTTATTTTATTAATAAATTATTAAAACATTTCAATTCTGCTCAACAAACATTTATTATAATTAAGCCTCAAAATATTTATTAAAAAGAAGCCTAGCAGTATTTATAGTAAAGAAAGGAATAGATATAACAGTGCCATTGATAAATATGAATATATTAGAAATATTTGGCTATAATTTATAGTTTTATACATACACCTTTTCACAGAACAAGCAATTCCAAGTATTATTACTAAGATAATTCACAAGCTAGATTCCCAAAGAAATATTTAAATGAATTTTTAAATAACGCCCATCTATTGAGAATTATCTTAATAAAATATTCAGACTTCTTTGTTCTATGGTAGGTTTCTATTCTCAGAGTTATATATTTGATAAGCAATAAAGTTATTTATATACTCTTTAAAAATCTTTAGTTTTATTAATATATGTAATGTAAATGAGTTCAGTAAACTGTGTAGATAATTAATTGCATCTGTAAGAATGTTCAGATTTTCTTTACTGAAAGAATTACTGTTTTTTCTTATAGATTGTTAATAGTCAGTTGAGAGCCGTTTAATATTTTCATATTTTCAAAACTTTATTTGATATATATGTATGCATATAGGTTTTCTGGTTTATAATTTATATATATCTGATATGAATATGTTTTGGCTATTATCATGCGAAAAATATGTACTGATATATGAATAAAAATATATAATTTTAAGTAAGCTTTAAAAAAAATTTTTTTTGAAATTTTATTGCTGCAGCTATATAACTGTAATTATAACATCTATATTTATAAATTAATATAAATTATTTTAATGTATTGGTTTTCTAAATGATAATTTGTTTTTATAACAGATTGTTCACACAACCTAAAACATTTCAGTAATTTAATAATGAAATTAAGTATAAGAAAAAGTTTGAAGTTTTATTTTGTAAATTATTGAAAAATAAACTTTGTTTATTAATGTTATTTTGTCATGTATGACTTTTTATGTTTTTAAATTAGTCTTATTTTAAATTTTGGAAAGTTATGTTTTTTATACAAGTTTCTACATTTAAGTATTTTTACTTGAGATGTGACATTATTATTAAATGTATATTTGTAAAAAAAAAAAAAAAAAAATTGCAGCTTTAGTGCCAATATTTTTTATTAAGTTGATTTATTATCAATTTCTTTAAATATATGTAAACAAATTTGTTTTTGATGTACTTTTTTTTTTTTTTAAGTATACTGTATATTTATTATTTCCTTTTGATGTGATATGGTAAAAAAATAATTTTAAATTAATTTTTGCTTTACAATTAATATGTTTTAAAAAATGATTTAAAGTTTATAAAGAAGAAATTTCAAGTTTTATTTTGGAAAATATTTAATCTGTGATTTTATTTTACTAATGAATTTTTACTTGTGTAATTCAGTCTAAATAAAATATAAAACTTGAATAAATAAAAAAGTTTGGATTTTTGTTTGATGAAAACACACATGTATATTTACACACATATTAAGTACATAAAGTTCTTATTACAGATGGACTTAATCTGGAACCCTCTAAATCTAGAAACTTTTCATATTTGATCACTTTAATGTTAACTATCACACAGTCAAAGTTTGTTCTCCAATTGGTGAATGTCCCATTTGATTTAACATTTTTTGGCATTATTACACTTGTAAAATTCGCACCTCAATTTGTTATAGTGTTTTTTACAATATTTTAATTATAAAACTAAGAATTATAATGCAGATAAAAATACCAGAAGAACTGTTAAGCATAAACATTTTTTCCTCTAAAATTTATGAGATTTGTTTGTTAAAACAATGAAATCGGTGTTTATCCACAGTTGTATACATTGCTAAGTTTAATTATAATCCAGGGTTTAATTTACACCAGAGATAGAGCATTGGATTAGAAGCTGAAAATTCCACAATCAATTATTAGCCAATTAATGTAAAATAATAAAAAAACTTGATTCAGTTAACTGAATTGAATTTTTAAATACTCAATCTGCTACTAGAATGCTTGATTATTACATGGTCTGAGCATTTAACTATGTAAGCTGATTGAATTTTAAGGTATTTATTTATCAATTGTATATGATATAAAAGAAAAGAAATTCATTGTTGATAATTGAAAAGTTAAAAACATGGCTCAGAAAAAATTATGAACTATTACTTAAACATACAAACAATTTCCTAAGTAAGTAAATGCAATAAATATAACTTTTTTAATTAATATTTTTTAAGGATATTCATTACTAATTATCAATAAATTTTTGTTTAATTTATACAAACTTCATTTAGATATATGTAGCTGTAGATTGTTGATTTTCCATTACAGTTTTCTGTTATTTTTCTTAATCTGCTGAATAGATAAGTCTCAGAAGACAGTTTTCTAATTTAACAATCCACTTAGATGAAGTGAGTATCTCTTTAGACTAAATTATTCAAATGTCAACACCATTATTTTGGGATATATTTTTTAGCAAGTATTTGTTTACTTCTTCAATAAAAAACATAAATGTTAAGTTAAAAATTAGTACTTTAATATAGTACTTATGTATTAGTCCAGTAGTGAAATTTTAGTCTTCATTAAAATGATTTTGATTATCTATGATAGTTAAATATTTGATAATACATTTTATTTAATTAAGTAAATATATATATGGCTTTAATCTTAATACTATGCGCCCTGAGTGCTTAATTTTACCATGAGAGGGATCTCTACAAATCTTAACACAAGATTACGACTTTATAAAGATAAAAGGGGCCATCTTATCTTCAACCTACTTTCTAATTATATGGGCAAATCTAAAGTATTTTGATTTGAAAGTGTGAAGCTAGTAAGTTATTCACTAATTAAGTCCACTGCTTTGTTTAGAAATCAACATTCATGAAATCTTTTGATTCACAGGAAGTTAATATTTAGATCTAATTAGAAATACTTCAAATCAATTTAAAGTTATAAACATTAATTCTTATTAAGCGCATGATCAGCACATAAATACCTTAATACTATGCATCTTGAGTGCTTAGTAAAATTTAACTTTCAAAAATAAACTGTTGAAGATCTCTAGAGTATTTTTATATCTACTACACATTCTTTATTAACCTACCATTGACTTACTTATACTTTAAAGATAGCCATCTTTTGCCATGAAAATAAATTGACATTAATACAGAAAGTGGATTTGTTATTGACAAATTTGTTAAAAATGCTTTAAATCTTTGAAAGTTAAATTTACTTATTTAATTAAATAAAATGTACTATCAAATATTTAGCAATTATAAGTAATGAACACTAAAATTTCACTACCGGACTAATACATAAATACCTTTAATATTAAAGTTCAAATGTGTCCTAGTTGATGATTAGTAATATTTTAGAGATTTGAATAATGTTATGGATTCAATTATGTGCTTCATACATTGAATGCAATATTAACTATTAGTTTGGTTAAATAGTTGTGGATAATTAGATGTATGAGTAGCCTATTAAATAATATTGATAAATAGTTATTTTATAGCCATGGAATGATATTGTCTATAAAATTATTTTGATTTTTGTTTTTTTTTATGTTGTAATAAGATTTTTTTATATTAATAATAAATATTTATTTAAATGAATAAGTGTATAACTCTTGAAATATAGTGTTGAATGAACAGAAACCATTGAGATTACTTGTTAGAGTTTCTTAGCATAATTTTTTTATATTTTGGAGTTAAAATAATAAATTTAACTTTATTAATACCCAATATGATGATTTAGTTAAACATGACTGTTAGAAATTATTATCTTTGAAATATGGTTTACTAATCTTGCATTCTATCTTATAACTTATGCATATAATTCAAAATTAAATAATCATAATGCAATGATGTATGTAGATAAGAGGACAGCATTGGATAACTTCAATTATGTTCACAATAAAATGTAAGTGAAAAAACCCTAGGATGTTTTTTTTAATGTAATTAATTCATAACAGAGGATTCTAAATATACTTTTCTATTACTCTATTTTGTCATATCATACTTATGAGGATTCTTTTCATTTGTTTTATATTTGTTCCATCATTGGATATTTCTTCACTCATTTTCTGATTATTCTTTTTCATCCATGTCATTTTATAGTATTAGTTCCATTTTTATTGTTTAGTATTCTTTCATCAATTTTATCTTAATTTCATACTGTCAATTATAAATATCATCTTTACTCTGGATCAACTTTAAACATTACTTTTTATCAACTATGGTAATATATTTAAAATATATATATAAACTAAAATAATAGATTTATAAATCAACAAGAATATAGACTTTTTTTTAATTTCTCAATAAAAGTCAAATCTATATGCAATAATTAAGTGAGCAAATTGTCATGGAGTAGAATTGAAGTGAGGAATACATTGATAAAAACTTAAAAGTAAATAATTGTTGAAAAGAACAGATTTATGTAATTAATATTTCCTTTTTATAAAAACTTTCTAATGCACAGAAGTTTAATAAAACAAAAGTAACTACCTTAGACAATTAAAGTATATACTTCAATATAATGTATCAACTTTCAGTTATATTTAAGCTGAGGTCTATTGGAATTTTCATTCTGAATTGTCCTCTCGTGATTTGATTTTGTTCTTTTAATGTGGCATATTGAAATTCGAAAAATTTTAAAGATTTATTTAATACTATCTGATATTAATATTACAATAATTTCCATTTGTTTTTCCTTTTATAATAATAAAATAGTTTGGCTGATAAATTGAAAAAATTTTGAATGATAGAACTTTATAAGCAAATCATACATCTATATTTACAATCAAATAGATAAAATCATTAGTGTTAATACAGTTGCTGGTTTTAACTATCGGATAGAGCTACCAACCTCTTGCTGATAACTAAAGAAAAAAAATTAGTTTCATATTTTTCATTAAAAAACCCCAAGAAGGTAATATATATTTAAAAAATAATTTTGAACATAATATATTTAGCAATCAAACCAATGAATTATGATTACAAAAGAAATACATTTCATAAATATAAGACAAAATGTAATCACAAGAAATTAAATTACAAAATCCATGGATTGAATGTAAGTAAGGATTTAATATAAAAAAAATAAGTTATGTAATCCATAGGAAATAATTGGTAAATAAAATTCCAAAAAAGACTATATTAGGAAAATAAAAAACATGATTGTCATAATACATGATTATTGTCATAAATATATATTTTTACATTTATGTTGTATAGTTATTGTTGTAAATATACAATTTCACTTGTGTACTTTTTACATCACATTTTTTGTTTTCCTCATACATTTGTGACAATAAATGTGTATTACATTTTTCACTTTTCTCAAATATGACAGCTTTTTTGGAATTTAATTTCATATGGATTTATTGCCATCTATTGCTTTCTTATATAATATATACTGTTATGCCTTTTATAAATATTTATTTGTTTTAAATGTACCTTTTGCTTGTGTGTTATTTATGATACCTGCATTTTTTTATGTACATGGATACTTTTTGTAAAATTTCATTTCTTATGGATATATTATCATAAAGTACTTTCTTATGGATTATACGGTTTAATTTATGTTTATTAAATTTTTATTTATATTCAATCTACAGATTAATTTTGTACTTTAATTTCTTATGATATTTCACTTGCTCTCATTGCTAATTTAATTTCATAATGAAATGCTTGTAATGATTACACTTATTGAATGTATTTGTTTTATAATCATTGTGCACTGTTTTGATTGCTAAGAATATTATTTTCAAAAATTTTTTTTAAAGTACATTATTTTCAAATTTTTAAAGAAATTATTTTCATGTTTTTTTTTTTTTATATTAGTAACTTATCGATTAGTTTTTTTCATTGATCATTCATACGTGATCGCAAATCCATCCTGTAGGTAAACCACGGGTTCTATTAATACCAAACAATCTTCATTTAATTTCTCTCAACTTTTGTAGAATAAAGTATATGTGATTCTTCTTATATAATTATTTTTAGCACATTTGCTTTGAAATACAGTATTCTAAAATAAAATTAATATATTTCAGTAGTAAATTTACATTTGTACACCTCATTGGTGAATCAAAAAATATGTCAAAATCACTCTCTTTATTTCATTGAACTTCATACCATTTATATATTTGGTGAAACTAAGTAAAAATAATTAATATTTTTGTTTTAATTTAATTATTGAAAACATTCAAATCTATTTAAGGTACATGAACTTCTTTTACATGTGTGTGTGTGTGTGTGTGTGTGTATACTTTGTGGAGTGAATTTTTAAAATTTTATTTACTTGAGTGCACTTTCAGTGAAGAGCACATAATCAGAGCTATGATTATGGTGCTTATCACCAAAAATACACTCAGGTAAGAAAAAAAGCTCACTTCACAGAGCATACTTAAGCAAAATAATTACATATATAACGATGGGAAAATTAATATTAAGATATATGTATATACTATAATGTCTTGCTAGTATTCCTATTATCATTAATAAAAGTACATATATAATTTTCTAATTGTGAAATAATAAATATATTTTAAAAAAGAATTTTTTCTATATGAATACACACATACCATTTCGACATATACATTAAAAGAAAAAACAAAGTACAATCATAGGACAATGCTTCAAGGTGACAGCATCTTTATTGCAGGTCCAAACTATTCATAATGTTAATCATAAAACTTAGATGTTAAGTGTTCTGCTTAAAGAGAGGATCTGATCACTTTTACTTTTGCATGCTGCACCAAGACATGAATATTCTGCGTTTCCATTACTAAAAGAAAATTTGTACATGGCTTAGTCATCCACTTCAAAATGGTGTGCAATGTCTCAATTCAGTCATAGGAGTACATGTGCAGGCTATTGAACATTCTTGAATAGAGGCTAAATGCAAAGTTTTGAAAAAATAAAGAGGCATATCTCCAGAAGTTTTACAGCTTTATTTGTATTACATATGCTGGAAAATATCAGCAGAACAGCAGCAATCAGAACTTTTTCTAACACTTCTGAATATATGCATACAACTTATTGCTAATAGTAATGTTTGATTTTAATCACATTCTTCATTATTTTGTTGTAATTTAAAATAAATTATATGAATTGTATTGTTCTTTTGGAAATTATTACAAAAATAATGCATGTTTTAATTATTCATCAATGCATTTTTGTAATTATGCAATTTTTTGTTGTTTAGATTCTACCACTTAACATCACATGATCTCCTATACTATACAAGCTGTTAAAGTGGTGAAAAACCTTCCATACAGTAGTGACATCCAGTGCATGCCATAGTTTATGCATAAATTCCTATCTAGTGTCTACTCATCCTATTGGTCTAGTTTCTAGCTTACGTTCATCAATGAGAATCATTGGATCTGAAAGCACTGCACCTAGCCCCTCCAACAGTCTTTTTTACCTCTTTTATTAACTATAAAGCTATGAGTCAAAAATGAAAACAGATGTTTTCATTCCAATCTCATTCACTTGTATAGTCATATAGATCTGAATCTAGTTGGAGAGTTGCATTAAATCTTCAAGATCTAGGTGCAATGCTCTCCCTAGTCCAAGGCTCTTCACTGATAAAGCCATAAGAAAAAACTAGTCTAAGGATACTGGATGAATAGGCACCAGATAAGAATTTTATGTGCAAACCTTCTTGCATCCATGGAGTTTGTCATGGTTTTTATTCTATTATTATAAAAGTGTGCATGAAATTTTATAATTACATAGACATTTTTTTGTTTTGTTTTGTTTTGTTTTTTTTTTTAAAAAAAGTTGCACATTATACACTCACATTAGTTTGTTAAAATATTTCAATACTTTTTTTGCTTTGAAAATGTTAACTGTATTGATGAGTATCTTTAATATGGCTTGAGTAGTTTCATCTGGCATGTAAAACCTAAATCTGTTATGTAGAAAGTCTATTTCATCAGAACTCATATAGATATAAATCTATTAAGTTATATTTTTTCTATTCTTCCAATGATCAGCTTTTACAATATTTAGAATACTGACACAAAGTGATTGTATTAATAGCAACTTCCACGGACCAGCTTAGAAAAATGATTATTCTCAGCCTTAACTTATTAGTTTATAGTCAATTAGGTAAGTCCATATTAATCAGATGAGTGTCATTGCATTAACTGTGAAAGTGAAGAAATATGTGTAATATAATACAGGCTTCACTACTGGTAGAGGATTTTATGTATTTCTAAAGCTGAAGATATTGTTACACTTCTATTTCAT
Source organism: Epiperipatus broadwayi (assembly GCA_028023455.1). Taxonomy (NCBI): domain Eukaryota; kingdom Metazoa; phylum Onychophora; class Udeonychophora; order Euonychophora; family Peripatidae; genus Epiperipatus; species Epiperipatus broadwayi. Next base: position 525,368 of record JAQFVV010000074.1, on the reverse strand, counting down.
AAATTATAATCATGCAATCTATAATTGCTCAAACATTACTTTCATTTCAGCTTCTCTCTATTCAATATATACTTATTTGATCCTTTGTACATGTCATTCTATTATATTACTACTATAATGATTTTAAAACCCTCTAATATGTCAGATTTTTTGCTCTTTTCTATTCTCTTTTAGTAACCATGTCAGTGAAAATCTTTCAATTTAGTTTACATCACCATTTGCTTTATATTTCATTGTGAATTTTTTGAATCCTATAAGAAATATAATTAGAATAATTTTTTTAAGAAATTCTAAGTTACTTTTTCAGACATTGCTATCTATATCTTTTCTACTCTTCAAGAAGATAGGAAAAATGATTAGTAGCATTATTTCTATCAATATGCACATCACTTCCTTTTATTCATTGCTACCTATTGATTAATAGAGATTGTTACTGACATATCTTCAACTGTCTATTAGTTGTTTGGATGTGATATTGCTTACAACCTCAACTTAAACTTTTTAAATTTTATTGATTTCAATCAACTTAGAATTTGATAATTGCTCTAACTGAAAAAAAAAAGGTTTTTTTTTTTTTTTGTTTACTTTTTTAAAATCTTTTCTTCAATATGCAACTAGTAGGTTTTTTCCTTCAGTAGAATATGAATGAATAATAGATGTTTCAAAATGTAAGATAAAAAAATGATAGCATATTTTTAATTTTTCTGTGATGCACAGCATAAATCTATTAAAGTTCTAGATCAGATCAAACATGCAAAAGAAGCTTCCAATTCCACAGTATTTGCAGTTCATATATTAGAAAATCCCTGATTGATTCGTGATCATTTTTTTAGCACTGCTGTTTTACAAGAATGTAAAATGTGATAAGTGGGCTTAGTAATATGTAAAGCAAGATATTCTATTCCCTTATCAATCTCTATGGATGTAATGCAAATTTGGTATTAGTATTTAGTTGCTGCCATAAAGACAGTCTTTAGTAATATAAAATGGAACTATAGCGATCAGCTACATCAATATCTGCCAATTCTATTAATCATTACAAAAAAAAGAAATGTAAATATATATAAATACAAATTCGTAAAACAAAAAAATTAATATTCTACTTCACATTTAGACCAGTAGATAGCACTATCTATCTAAATTTAAAGTAATAATATTAATAGCATTTAGATAGTACTAATTAATAACTTATACTATAGTTTGAATAGGTAGCGTTTAGGATTATAATTATATCACAGAACACTCTCGTTCCAAATACTTAACATACAACTCACGAGAGTTTTCCATGGTATTTAGATAATGTATTTTTAATTATGACATTCAGTTTTTATCAACCTATTATTTGCAAAAAATATGTGACCATATTTAATTTTCAATACATATAATTAAACTGCTTAATTATGTTACTTATACTAACTTACAATATATATATATATTTGATAAAGTTGGAAATAGAGAAAAAAGATTTTTGCTAAATTGCTTATAAGTACTTTTAAAATTTGTTTTATTTAGTCTGGTTTTTATTTAGTTTTTGCTAAATTTTTTTTTAAAAAAAAGCTAAAAAATAAATCATTAACAAATTTTCGCATACAAAAAAAGTTCTAAAAAATTTTTGTTTGATTTTAAAAATACTGAACAATAGTATTCTCTATTGTTAGTAAATGTTAAGAATATATATTCTTAAATTCTACTATATAGACTTACATGGTATTATATAAACAATGGAAATTAAGAGATTATATCCATGTAAATAGAACTAACATCTCTGATGTTATCAGGAAATCATCAATGATTAATTGATAGTCCTGAAGTAATTGTGATTAAATATAACTTTGGATGATGTATATTAATTTTAGAAACAGTCCAGCAAGTTGTTACTAGATAACAGCAATTTTTAAATATTAGCCCAAACTAGATCGTGAGCATATCTATACTTTTTAGATGACAGTCATATTTGTATTGAAAGTATAGACAGCACTCTTTGTAAGGTGAGACTTTGAAACAATTCATCTCCAAAATCTCATTGTAACCAATAATCTCTCCATGAGAATATATAAATGACATTTAATATTTTTCACGGATAAAATGTGATGTAAACATTAAAAACAACTTTGATCAATCCATGTTTTATTATAATGTTTATGTCATAATTCATCTGTGAAAAATATTAAATACAGCATTTATATATTCTCAAGAAATTATTGGTTACAGTGAGGCTTTTGAGAAGGTGTATTACTTATTAATATCAAGCTTATAAATAGTTCTCTATGTTATTAGTCCAAGTAAGATCGTCATTGAAAGGAAGGTGAATTTAATATTTGTTCCTTTAAAAAATACAGATAAGCTATGCTACACGATGTAACTTAAGATTAACATTTAAAAATTATTTGTTTTGCTGGAATCTTTTTAATAAAAAAACTGATTGTCCAAAGTTATTTTTTAATGCTTACATCATAATTTATTTGTGAAAAATATTAAATCTATCCTTTATATACTCTTATTAGAGATTGTTGGTTAAAGTGAGACTTTTGAGAAAATGTAATTCTTCTAAGTCGTCTCATAAGTCTAAGCTTAAAAAATATTGACTGTATTTTTACTTTTAAGTCAGACCTATCATCTGAAATGAAGTTGACTTTTATTCCTTAAAAAGTACAGATAGTCTATGATCATATGTTTCAGTTTAAAACTAATATTTTTTAAAAATTGCTTATTGTCTAGTGAATGGTTTTTATAATTAAAATATGGATTACTTAAAATTTATTTGTAATTTTTACATCATTATTCATCGGTGAAAACTTTAAATCTGCCATTTATATACTCTCACTTTTGGATTGTTGGTTGCAATGAACCTTTTGAAAAGATCTCATTTAAGCTTTAAACTTACAAATATTATCTATATTTTCATGTAAATAAGACCCACACTCTTAAAAGTATAGATAATCTATGCTCGTGTGATCCAGCTTAGAGTATCATCTAAAAAAATTGTTTATTATTAGTAATACCATGCTGGGTACTTTTTATAATTAAACACAGATTATCTTAAATTATTCTTATTTTATATTAAGATGTATGGAATAAGAATGTACATGTTTTAAATATTTTTATAAAGATGCTATTTTCTAGGAGATCTTGGAAGAAAATGTATCTAATGCATGGGCTCTCCTGTATATATGTGTATAGAGTGTATTGGAAAGATTGAATTGTAATTAATTTTATACATATTTTTTTATTTTATAGAAAGACACAACGTTTTGATAATAATACATTTAGAAAAGGAAATGAACATCTTAATGGATAAATTAGCTTAATAAAAAATAAATAAATCAAAGTAATGGAAATTGCATCAATTGAAGAAAATTTGAAAAATCAAAATAAAATTGTGTCAATAGAAGAATTTGATGCATCAAACTTAGAGAATTGATCATTGTATCTCAATAGACTAAAAGTTATTTTAAAATAAATAACATATTGGCAAAGTAAAGTTAAAACTAGCTGCACTCGTTAACATGTGCAACATACTTACAAGTGAAATATAATGTGCATAGACTACTGCAAAGCAAATTTCAATCTGTCTTATGAAAAAGTCCTAAAATTACTAACTGTTTAGTTTTGTTCAAAACTATTGGTAATAATTCTATGTTATATTTTCAATCTGAGAAGCAGAAGGAGGTAAATTGGGTCTTGCCAAAGAACAGCATAATTTGACAAATTTTGTCTAAAGACTAAGACTCTGGCTTTTAATGAATTCAAAAATGTTATTTAAATCTGCCTTGAAACAAGGGTAGCTATCAGAAATGACAACTTACCAAGATTATGCAAATAACAAGCGATAGCAGAGAAATCAATACTACTGAGACAAAATGAATTGTAGTACAAGAACAATTATTTAATGAGAAAAGATCCAGAAAATTTGGCAAGAAAAAAGCTAGTAATATAATGGAGATCATGTTAAAATGTCATGCAATTATAAAAATAAATACAGAAACTGGGAAAAAACATTTTACTTAGATTAAAAGCTCAAGATATAAAGAACCATCATAAGAGAAAAAATAATTGAAATCCAGATTTATATCAATGGTGCCATTTAAATATAAAACTTGAATAATTTATAATCATCAAAAATAATATGAAATAAGTAAAGACGAAGAATAAATTGAGTTGGAACTAACAATGTATTACCAATTTCCAGGGAATTAATGTGCTCTTGTTAGGAGAAGTAGAAGTAAATGCAAAAAAATAAATTTAAAGAAAAAACACTACTAGTGATATATTTCCAAGATCATAATCTATTTGTAAGAGATTGTTTTGAAAAACTGATCCAAATGTATTAATGTGCATTAAAAAGTATTCTAAGATTTTTCTAATAAAGGATTTACCATAATTTAATAATAAGTAAAAGTTTCTAAGGAACTTGGCTATTAGAAGGCATAATAGAACTTATTAACTATTCATTGACAATCTTCATTGTTTATATTGCAAAAAAAAAAAAGAGAAGTACTTTATTTTGTGATGATTATAAAAGGCATTATAATAGTTTGGTGTAGTGGCAAAATGTTAAACTTTGGAGCTAAAGGAATATGAATTGTCACTTTCCATCCTCAAACTTTTTAAGAATTCCAGAGCAGCAAAGCCATTCAATTATTAATAATTTCTTGCCTTTATCAATAATACATGTTATTTCATGTTTTGTAGGAGAGTTTTTAAAAATTGATTTTAAAAATGTGCTTTCAAATTTCATTGTACAATTAGTCTGTAAACAAGCAGATGATTATTACACATAAGATTTTGTACAAGGTTAATAGTCTAATATTTGAGGTCACAATGGTTCCTGCAATATTCTAGTATTTAGTTTAATCATTTGGCAGCTAGCATTCCAGAAACTGCCATACTTCAATGATTTTTTCTGGTAGTGAAGATAAAATAATTTTTTGAAGTTACTGGGGCACTGTGTATTCACCCAAAGGTTAGGAAAGTCCTAGAAACTCAGACACTAGTTAAGGTTAAAATATTTCAAGAATCCTCAGACCTAGTTACTCTAAGTTTTATTCCTCATATGTTGGAAATAGTTAAATTTTTTCAGATTGCAAAATAAGAAACAAAATGAATATAGGGAAGAAAACAAAATGAAGTTTTAACATATCTATTTTGGAGAGATTGTTTTTTTAAAAAATTAGGATCTGCAATTGTTTCCTTTAACTAAAATTGGACATATGTTTAAACTAAAATTATCCTGAGATTTTTTACCAATTAGATTTCATTATAGAATATTTCTGTTGCACTAAGATTAAAACTGGCAATGAAGTTCAACTGCCTAGAAACAATGCAGAATAGAATGTCTCAGCTACTCAGAGTAGGTAGTGCTGATTGTTTTTATTATAAAAAATAGATAACATTAGTTTAGATAGAGCAATGGGTTTGAATCATTATGGTTATAGATGTAGCTAATCATTACACACATATATCCAAATGGTATAGGAAAAATAATTCAATATCTTAAGCTAATCACCATCCAGACAATGCCAACCTTAGCATGTATTACATCACTTTTAAATCCAGTGACAAGGGTTGACTGTTAATGTTTGATGATTATTGCTGATGTTGATATGTTTAAAACTTAGATATTACTTATATTGGATTCAGATACGATTTTTCTCATTTTCAATGCTTTGTAAAACAACAATGCTTTTGTGGATGACAAATTTTTGATTATGTTGGCGATAATGATTTCCATCACTCTATACAGCTCATATTTATACCATATATATATATATAAGTTTGACAACCTCAGTCTAAAAAATTAGTGGAGATGAACAATTATTTTAAAAAAAACCAATAATAATAGAAAACAAAATTACTAGCAAGGTTCCATTAGTTTCTAAGTGTAATTAACTTCCTAAAACTTATTATAGATATGTAAATAAGATATTTATTTTTATATAGTGCTATGTTTTATAAACTGTAATATTAATAATCAGCCATTAAGCTAATGCACATGCGCTTTGTGAATTTTTAACTATAAATGAATACTCTCACTTACAAACACAAGATAAAATCTTTGTGAAAATATAGAATGAATCCATCTGTCTTTTCAACCCAAATATTTATGTATGGTCAAATCTTAAACATTTGGAAATGAGAACATGAAGATGTTAAGCGATCACTTTAAATTAGTTTTACTATGTCTGAATGAATGACGCTTGCGAAATATTCTAGAATTTATGATATGTCATTTTTATTTGAAATGAAACATATATAAATAAGATATAAGAAAACAATAGTTGTAAAAATATTTAAGCACAACTTTTACTTCTTGTAAATATTCCAAATGGTTGTGGAATGAATGAAATTGTACATCATATTAAATCAATATTAAGATATACATCAGCAAATGAATTATTATTTATTTATCAAAAAAAAATATTTCAAATTTATTATTTCAAAAAATTTAAATGAAATGACAATCTATAAAAATATATTTATTATCTATTTACAACAATCATTTTTAAAACAAAATAATGTGAAACTAGTATTAGTTCCAATAAAGAACATTATGGAGTAAAATTGGCAATGTTTACAAAAAAATTATTTTTTAAAAAAATAAAATATTTTACATTAGTGGACTACTTATAAATACCATGGTAAGCTAGATGTTGCAGTAAAAAATTGTGAAAATATTCCCTTTTCTTTATTAACTATATTTCCAAAAACTGAGAAGAATAACTGAACTTTCGAAGGTATCTTTTTCTTTTTTCTCAATGATGAAAATTTATTTATAAAAAAAACAGGTACAAATACAGTTTTTAAAAAAGTTTTACAAAGAAGTGATTACATGGTAAAATGAAATTCAGGAGCAACATCGTCAAAGGGTAAGGATAACATAAAAAAGGGATGTGGAAATGGTGTGTAATCCAGGCCAAGAATAGTCTTTGGTTGCAAGTCCGAGATGCACATCTTTGTTGATCCGAGTGATCGCACAGGTTGCAAGCATTTATATGGATGAGTCCTGTGACAGAGGCTGAGTGGATGGGAATTGGAGGATTACCCAGGTGTCTGAGGAGCAAAGGTGGATCTAGTTTGGTATCTCTGGTTTTGAGAGAGCGAGTTAGGTACAATAGTTTTCAAGTTCTTTATCAGTCAATGAGAAAGAAAAATCCTCAGCAACTTTTAGCTTGGATAGTTATCAAATTGTGAATGTAAATCAGTCCAAATATTTTGATAATTTTATAAGTAGAAAAATGTACCTAGATATTGACGTGCAACACAGACTTCAATAAGCTTCTGCTGCTTTTAAAAAGTTAAAAGAGATATTTCATTCCAAGGAAATAACATCAGAACTAAGTTAGTTGTATGCAGAGAAGTATTTTACATAATTTATTATATGGAAATGTGACTTGAATATTCCAAGCACAATATAAAGATATTAAAGAAATTTTACTTATGAATGCTCTTTAAAATTTTTAAAATATGGTTGCAAGATAATATAAGCATTCAATATGTTCTTTAATTTTTTGGATATGATACTACAAAATCCACTATTGTAAAATCATATCTTCATTGTACTTAACATGTAAAATGGATGAACAATGCCAGACTTCCTAAAAGGTGTTTTACAATGAGCATGGGTTTTATGGGAGAGGTAGATCTGATTTAAGTTATAAGAATTATTTCAAAGATACTCTAAAGTAATGCAATGTTAATTGCTTCTCTTGGGAAGATTTGGCATAGAATACAATATATTGGAGCTATAGTTAGGCATGATGTTGAAGTATTTTAAAAAGAAAAATTTTCAGCAGAAGAAATTGAAAAGCAACATTGTAAAGTATCAAGGAAATACAATAATGGACCAGTGTGTTCATTATGTGGATGTATTTGTTATTTATAGTTGATATGTATAGCCATCACAAAACTCTTCTCTAAAGTATTTACTTTTTTAATTTTTTTTTTCTCTTGGATTTGAAATTACTATACTCGTGTATAAGTGGTTGTTGTATTTATATAATCCAATAATGTTTCATGAGAATATTGGAGAGATTTAGATATTTAAGCATAAATTATATCTCAACTAATGATCAAAGGTTGTTCTGAGAAATAAAAGTATAGTGAGAAATTAATCCGATATCTTTTTTACTGGTTGAAAACTTATTCAAGAGTTCATATAAAAATGATGTGAATTAGTTTAATTGATTCTCTCTTGCTGTTTCTATCCATCTACCTAGTTACCCACTGACTCACCTACCTACCTACTTATCTATCATCTATCTATCTATCTATTGAAGCAGTCAATCTTAGCTTAAGATTGTGCTTCATGTTTCTACCTACTAACCCGTGTTCAAACTCCTATATCCCATCCCGCTCCTTTTGTCATGTATATATATATTTCATGTATATATTTGAGATGTGCACCTAAATTATAAAATTTAATGTTTCAATAACATGTTTTTAAATTATTATTAATTCTTTTTATTAATTATTAGTTCTTTTTTATTAAAGTATTATAGATGCGGCTCAAATATATATATAGGAGCAAAATTTACTAACAAAATATTGATGTTTTTAAATATTTATTATATGTCATTTTTAACTTTTTCTTTTTAAATTGCTTGTTTTTCTATTAAACTATATTTTTTATAAAATCCAATATGGAAGATGTGACTGTTGTTAATTGTCCAAAAATAATTAAGAGTTGGAAGCACTATTGTTTTAATCTGGGGTAGGTATTTTTAATTAAAGTTTTACTTAAAAGGGGATTAAGATTAGAGATACTTTTGTTAAAAAAGCATGTTGTCAAATTATTTCTAATCTGGAAATAGAGTTGAATTTATTTTTGGACGTTATCTTACAATTGCATCTTCAAAAACAACTGATAAAAGAAAAAGTATAAAAAGATTGAATTTTGCAAACAGAGGAGATTAGCTACTTTTTGAGAGAGGTATTATAAATATATTTTGTTTTGCTTGAAACTTAAAAATGATGTAGCAGTAAATCCACCACTCTGCTTGACCCTTTGGTCATTATCTGCCGCTACCATAATATCCTGCTGCCATGAAATGAAGAAAGGTCTAAAAAGAACTTTAGAATGCTAATAGAAGTTTCCTGCCACCGAAGTACTTGCATTTCAATCACCGTGCACGTGCCATACTTTAAAATGGATTCTTAAAATTGCAAGGTAAATTTCCAAGCCACCACCTAATAGTTAATTTAGTCTAAATAATCTATAAAGATCTCTTCTCATGTATTCTTTAACTTTGCCTTTTATATATATATATCTGTGGATGTAATTTTGCTCTCAAATGATTTCTTTATATCTAATCCTATCTCATATGCTTTTAACCTTCCTTAACTTCAGTGCGATCATTTATTTATAGATATTTATTTATTTTTTTTATTAATTTGCTAATCTCAAACAAACTGGCGATTTTTAATTTATAAAAATCTTTTCTGTCATTTTTTAAGTAAACCTTCACGAAGCAAGTTATTAACATCCATTTAAAACAATGCATTATTAATTAATATACTCGCCAGATTGATTTTTGAGTCAACATTTTATTTATGATAAAAATGTATTTGTTTAACTCTGGGTTTTCTACTTGGAAAATCCAGAACTCAAGCTAATGAATGCTCTGAAACATTTATTTTATAATTATTTATTAAATTCTGAAAGGGTGACTTATAATTTGTTTTCTATATAACTGCTAATCTTACTTCATTTTTCATACTCTTAAACTTTCAAATCTTGTATTTAAATGTTTCAGTTATTGTAAAATCAACGAAGATGGGATTGTTTTATTTTAAATAGCAAAAAAAGGGATGGGGGAAAATCTTAATGTTTCTTTTACTAGGTAAAATCTTAACGTATATTTTAAGTAAATGAAATATAAATCTATATATATATATTATAATTGCATGGCATATTATAGTATTCAAACAAGGGTCATTTGTTTTTAAAGCAGTAAAACTTTTCAATGTCGTTAGTGACATTTATCATTCGTACGGCATTCCTGACATATAGCCAATCTTCATGATTATATATATATATGTGCTTCTTGAACTGGGGGTTACAACAAGTTCGAACCCATAGATTTCTTCTCGTTCCATAGATAGTTGAGCTATCTGGAACCACATTTATTCTGTATCAAATGCCTCTGGCAGTGATCCCATAAGTTTGGCTCACACTATGCATATACATTTCGTAGATAAAAGGCCTTTCGCGTCGGTTATACCAGCAAAAGTCTGGGCCACGCCATGCCTATCCACTTTTCTCTAAGCACTACCCAAGAAGGGGGTGTGAGACTTCATTTTTCATCCAGAAGCACGGCCTTTTCCTTTTAGATATTTTTAGGCTATTATGTCAGCACCGCAAACTTCTTCGTATTATTATTATTATTTCTTTTGCTTCATGACCCAGTTTTAATGCTCTAATATTAAAATTAAGCTTTGCTTAAAAGATATATATAAATGCCAATTACTTCTATTTTATTAATTACGTTTATTTCAATCATATACAATCCTACCTTCATAATTTATATATCTATATTTAAGAGTATCTATATGCCTTGGGAAAAATAAAGCGTTCGTCTTACTATTGTTAAATGATTTTCATTAAATATTTTGTCGTAGTTTCAAATATAATGTTTTCAAATGTATTTTGTTTATTTTCACGACCTCAATGGCGTGGAAATAATTTATATCATATATATATATAATGAATTTCGGAACGCTCCTAGTAATATATATGTTAGTCACCATGTTTCAGAACCGTAAATCAAAGCGTTAATAGCAATTTTGTGTAACTTCTTTCTAATACTGATTGGCATCTTAATATTGAACCCACCAAAGATGTGTGTTTATTTGTAATATATTATTTAGCTAATAAAGAGCATATGAGAAATAATAGCATGAATGACACTATGTAATTATCTACCGCTTGCTCATTCACTCACATACTAATGTACTTAATTTATAAATATAATAATTTGTCAGTATATTAAAATATATTATTGTCTAACTTATTTGAGTAGTTTGAATTCCTTTTTCCTCCACTTCCACATATTACAGCCATGCTTATGTATATTTTAGTTTAGTCATAGTTAATAGATGTCTCATTGTGTTGCTCAGCTTTGCTAGTCGGCCAGATTAAGATTTATTCTCATGGGCCATCACTATTATGTTATCCATTAGGTGTTTGATCTGGGGCTTAGAGAGTGGGTTCGAATCCAGGCTGGTCCCTGACCTAAATCTTGGGCTTGACTGGGTTTGAAGTACATTTTGTGAGTTCCAGCTCATGTTAGATGGATAAACATGTTTTGACCGGTACACTATCTATCGAATCTATCTATCTATATCCATATATATCTATCTATCCATCCATCCATCATTAAGTGCTGTATTTATATCTATAAAATATTAATAAATAACAGTGCTTCTCTTTGTATAGATATTGGAATGATAAAATCTCCAAGTGCTTTCTATTTCAATGCATCATCCTCTTGTTGACAGTTTTATCTTGCAAATATAAAATGAATCCATCTATATTTGCTTTCCCAGTTTATATTAAAATTGAAGCTCTGAAAACATACTTCCAATCGTACTCAGATTTAAACATATCTTTGTTTAACATAACTAATCATTATATTTCACAAGGTAAAGTTAATTTCTATTCAGTTTAAACCCCTTATGAATTAATAACCAAGTAGTGAATGTGTAAATATTTACTATAGCAGTGTTTCTAGTCAGTGCTTCATTCTGATCAATTTCATGCAAAATTTGCCTGAAATAAAATAAAATTAACTCTACATTGTTAAAACCTATCTAATATCACTTGTCAGATACACTACCCTTATAAAATACTAACACACACACTTCAAACATAAATGGATTAATTTTGTATTTGCAAGGCAAATCTGAAAAAAAAAAAAAAGAGTTTAATGTGTTGATACAAACATCAATTAACAAGTTTATTATTCTTATGTGTTTATATATAAATAAAAGTTGTAGTAATTAGTGTTTAAAAATTTAATATTTGTTTATTAGTTGACAAGGGTTTTAAAATGAATAGCAATAAACTCTATGTTAAAAAATTTAATAATGAGCCATATTGAATGAAACTGTATTCATATCTGAGTTTGACTGGCAGTTCACCCTAACTAATATCATCTGAGTGATTTGCCTTTCTTTTAAAAAAAGAGAAAAAGCAAATATAAATGGATTCATTCTATATTTTGTATGCAAATTTTTCAAAACAGAATGGTATATTGATATAAACAGCTACTTAAAAAGTTTATCATTCTAATTCTTATATATATATTATAACGTTTTCCGTATTGTTAGCCCTCTATACGCTAATATAAACTGCGCGCGAGTTGATCAAGCTATGTCAAAAAGAAGAAAGTTTTATTTCTATTCTAAAAACATAGCTATATTTTCTGATCAACTCGGCCTATTAATTGTTGAGAATTATGCTATCGACAAAATCAGCTTTTAATTTATTTAAAATGGGCGCCAGGACTTTTTATTCTAAAGAGTCCACTGAAGTCGTCAAATAACGTCTCACGAATAAAAAAAGAAAAATACTTTTAACTTAATCGGTATTGCATTATACCGTAACGAGAATTATTTTTTTAAGATTATTATTCCTGGGCTAATTCAAACATATTGGCAAAGGTAAATTATGTTTTAAATCTTATTAAACTAATAATAAATTAATAATAAAAAATAATAACTATTATTAATAACGCACAAATGAAAATTGATATTGGAAATATTTTTTATAATAACAGATTAAAAATCTGTTTAAGTTAAAATGAGGATTCCTAATCAAGCAAACTGGAGAAAACACTGATTAATTCAAACATGATGCAATCAATAAAATAATTAATTAAAAAGTTCTGGTATAAACAAAAGTCTCTTGTACAGAAAAAATGAAAGTCTCTATCGGGATTATTTTACGACTTGTTTGCAAATGCTTAATTTTGTCACAATCAGGAATAAGTAGTCTTACCGGTAAGTTTTAGTGAATTCACGATGGTTGTAGATAACTATGCATAGTTTTTTGGGTAGAATGAGCTCGGCCTTTTGGTTATTATTTGATCTTGTAGTCCATTCTCCTAGTCGGTCACAAAGGCCTTTCTGGTATACATCTTCAGGCATGATGTCTGCAGAAGCTCCGGTTCACTCCGACATGCTGAATTACTTCAGCATAGAGTGATCTTGGATATATTATTGTTATCCAAGACCAACTAGAGAAACAAACGAACAAGACATTCTTCAAACTGACCTCTGCCTTTTATACTAGAGGCCCAGTTTTCTGACTTCTGTGCATGCTATTATCATGGTGTTTTTTGGTTTATAATCTTGTAGATTCTTTATAAAATTTATGTTATAAAGTTCTCTTTTCTTATTAAGTTTTTCGGCCATCTTTAATTAGTCAAAATATTTTTACTTTCTCTTATCTTTTTTTTACTTTTGGAATTCTTTTGTTCTCTCCAATTCTACCTTTATTTCTAATTACATTAAAAAAATACGAAAGAATAATTTAACTTTCATTGTACGTTATTTTTTTTTAAAAAAAAAATTAGTCAAAAAAAAAATCTAAATTTACTTTTATTTTTTAGCTTTTACCAAATGCCAATATATTTGCAATGTATATAAATAAACGTTACAATATATATATATATATTGTAACTGTCAAATTTGTACACATTTAACAAAACTCAGAGTCCAGGTAAAATACACTAAAGCTGAGTAAAATGGGATTGTAAGATCTCAGATCTGACCAAGTTTCAACCTATTTACTAGTGCTCTATGACTTAACACCCTATGGATGATATTCCTGAGGTTACACATGGGTCTTAATTTAATATGTGAGCCAGCTTTGAACAGGGAGAAACATGAGATCTAATCTAACCACACAGACATCTAGCAAACAGTTTAAATGAAACTACTAATAAGTGAATCTTATAGTAATACTAATATTTAAAACTATAATGCATATAAATATGTATAGGAATAATTTAACTGGAATTGAATTATGAGTAAATTGATATGAAGAAGAGTTAAATTTTAATAAATTTATTAATTAATAAAATGAAAACAAAAGCAAAACAAAATAAATTACACATAAGTACAAAGCTAAATGTATGTGAATTGATGGATATAGGTATTCTACAGTGATATGAGATGAATTTGAAAGATACAGCTTATCTCATTTAATATGTTGCTGTCAATAGATTATGCCTATGTAATATTAATATGCCAATTCTATTCTTATATCATGGTTTACCAATCTATGAATTAAGATGCTAACCACAGACATCACAGCACTAATGTGGCTGCTGTTTATATATATATTAAGCTGCGAGCATATAATCAAGCTCAAGGATGATGCAGGTTTAATCCACTAATCAAAGATTCATAGTTCAGACAAATCACCTAATACATAAATTAACAAAGAAAAGAATTAGTTACCTTAGCCTAGCATATATTTGCTATGGCACAAACTAAATCTTAATAAGAACATTGCAGTATGGATAGATAGTTATTCATCGGATTTCATATCAAAATGTATGGTACCCTAAGACTGAACGGTTTGCTACTAATAAAATTACAAACATTATGAGTTCAAAACTTGGATAGGCTTCATGAAAAGAGTCTAGGTCTTCATGCTCCAATTTTATATAAATAGCCTTATCTAAATATATGGGAATGGTCTTCATAGTGAGCCCATTGAAAGATAGCAAGACATTATGCATGCTTACATACTTCATAAGAATACACCCACAATGCATAAAGTAAATACGAATATGTATGACTAAATGAAATGTGCCTTAAACAGATAGCTTCTATCTGCATAACTAATAAAACCCAGTTCATAAAATAATCATAATAATCATACTATAAACAAAGGACTAAATTAATAATTATTAATATAGTTTAATAGATACTTAAGTTGCATCTAGCATCAGATTTCATTAGGGAGGAAAGGTATATTTAGCAGGGGTAAGTTAATAATACATTATGAAATATATCTCTTTCTGTATTACTTTGATAAGATGAATATTTTAAACTCATAACTTATAATTCTAACATTGCAAGCCATAACAAATATTGAATTAATATAAAACTAAATCAAATTATAATAACAAGTGCAGAGCAATCAGTTATTATTTTTAATACAATAGGATTTCGAAACAGTGGGCTAAAATAAACTAAATAACCATTATTAATATATTAAGTTGAAGATATAACTTGTAATTATTAATTTTAAATTCACCCACGCTTTCGAGATATTTGGCACATATTATATATAATAAAATTAAATTTTGATAAATAAACTTGATAAATATAGGCACAATCACAATGTAAAATAAGAAATAGATTTTAAATAAACAAACGGCTATCATTTTATTTTAGAATAAATAAATTTAAGGTTTACAAATGTAGTCTTAGGCAAGATTTATAATAGGTTTTATATATTACTTTAGACAGAATTTAAAGAGTTAGATTTTGAACGTTCATTTACTTAGATAAGCTATAGCCTTAAATACTAAGATTCAACGTTTATTTAGAGCATTCTGCAGTGTTTTGAAGGGTGGTTACCTAACTTCTAGGCAGCAGCTGGTCCGATGACACTTTTGGATGGTAGCATTGGAGCGGTCTTGATCTCTGGCAGCATGGTTTCAGTTGTAATCTCCTTGCAGCAGGCCACTGACAGGAATGTCTCCCATCTCCATGATGATGATGCACCGTTTTGGCATGTAAGATGGAACTAGAGATCACAATTTCCCAAGCAGGGGAAACAGCAATTCTCGCCCTCCTACTCCATCATATTAAAATTAAAACTGGCCGAGTTTTCTAGTAGCGATGCTTCTTTAAATTATACAGTGTGTTTTATATAATAAAATCCAGTCTATTTATGCTGGACTGAGATCAACTTATAATTTTAATAAACAAATTAAAATCCATAAATTTATTAGCACCTTGAACTTTGATATTTGTAATTACTAAAATCAACTTTAATCTTTATTTTACTCTTTTAACAGGATGTTTTTGACTGAGTTAATCATTTCTATCTTCCAAGATTTAGCAATAGTTCCAATTGACTAAATCTTGTTTACAAAAAGTGTAATTTTAAGAAAATATTTATTCTTAAAAACTAAAATTTAGATTTCTTCCTCATGCTATATTAAAACAAGTGTGTATGGTGTGATTCTTGTTTACAAATTATTTTAAGTCAAACTTATAAATTTTATGAAATGATCGAACCACATGATGATATATATATATCACAGTAATACATGGACCACATGTTATGCATGCAATTTTAAGGGTATAAAAATACAAATTGACTTTTAAATTTAAATAAACAATAAATTAAAACATATATTACTTTGGAATAAATATCTGCTACAATATAGCTATATCAATTATATTACAGACATTATATTCACATATATATGTGCAGCTATATTTATACAACTGCATTAGCTTCTTAAGAGGATACTTTTTTAGGGGTTTAAACCTAGCTGAATAGATGGAAGTGTAGGAGTAAATAGGTGAAACGTATGTAACGAAGGAAATGTACCATTTCAATATATATGTATATTGTAATGGTAACAATCCTTTTAACAGTTGTAATCGATCAAAATAACAAATATAATAAAAAAAACAATATTCACAATTTAGATTTTATCTTTCAAAAGTAACCTTTATTAGTAAAAGGATTACAAAAATTTTGGGTACACTTACCCTTGAGAATTACAAAGTGTTCAATGTGACAAACAAGGTAAAACAATTATTGATTATATAAAGTAAATATGCTTGATAACAATTATGTCCATTAAAGAGTTGCTATAATGTTGATATTAATGTGCATCTGAACATGAGTATCTATCTATACATGGATCTACATGGCCCAGCTAGGAGAAGCCATCCATCACCCAATGATCCCACCCCTGGGGCCCCGAAGCGAAGACCCAAATGCTGCAGCTGAATAGGTGGACAAGTCCAGCATTGTGCCAACCACCACAACAGGCAGCGAGGTCCAAGGCTCAAGTCCATTGAATAATAAATTCTCGACCTGCAGCCGAGCCATGTCAAGACCCTTCCAGATGCCCCTGTCTCCCAATCAACAGTCCAAATGTGCAGGGACCGCATTCAGTCTACCTGCCCAGAATTGGAAAGCCAATTAAGAAAAACACATAGTGAGCACAGATCTGCACTGCCTAAAACCACCCTATCAAGGGGGCACAGCAGCCAACCAGAGCAGGAATGGTGCTGAGACTTTGACCAGGTACCCTCCCAGCAGGTTTTCCAGGTAGCGGCAATAATTGTCAACAGCCTGCACCAAAGAACCAGCCTCCTAACGACCGCCACTACCCCCGAGGAAGAAAAGAGGAGTGCAGACCCATGCCCGGAAAATTATTGCAGCAAAGCCTCCATCAAAGTTACAAAATTTGAAGGTGGCCCAAATCAGACCAACCACCTTACAAACTCTCTAATTTTAAAGTTAACCAAAGAAAAAAATGATTAGCTCAAATCAACACTACCATAATAAACAAGCCATCAGGGAGTTGAAACAGCCTCCAAAGTCTGCTTCATTGTTGTTAACTCTTGATATGTGCCATAGGTTCTCCAGGGATTATGATCTAGCTTATATATTTCCATTTGGTTATTCCAATTATCATCAGTGATTAGCATTGTAGGATTCTTGCTTTTTGTTTGGTTGTACAGTAGAGCTGAATGGCAGCAGCCTGTTATAGTAACTAGTTTCTGTAACCATGTTGTGGACTTGGTTGTAGTAGGATCCCAACTGGGACTCTTGTATTGATCCTATTTGAATTCTGCTTATGTTAATTGAAATCTAGGTCTTGATTAGTAGTCAAGGTTTCAATTGTGTAGTGTAAAAGTTTGTAATCTTTGGATTATTCCTAATCATTGTTGGATTAAAGGAGTTGAGTGAATTGCAGCTTCAATATCTTTGTTTGGGTCTATACCATCATTTGAACTTGTTTTTATCTTTAAATGATTGTTTTTTGGCTCAGGAAACACTTCGTTCTAATTCTGTGTCAATTTGAAAGTTTTCAATATTTTTTGTGGTGTCCCAATCGCACTGGAAGTGGCCCAGTAACTTTGATCTAATCATCAGAAAAAATTAATTCTTGTGCAGCGAGATAGCTTAAAACATAATCTATAATGTTTGATTCTAAAATTGAGATCGAATTCATATTTAAAATAATTTTCCCCTCCTGCACTGTTCTACCGCATTCAGCCATGATGATATCGTAACTTTTTTCTTATGAACGAAATAATGCTGGGATTTCTTCTTTTTTTTTAATTTCCATAGGTTTATGATTACTTTTGTGTCTAGTTTGTTTCTTGGTCTATTTCCTGTTTTTCCTGATTTGTTTGCAGCTGTAGAATCTTGCTATATCTGATGCTATTGTGAAATTCTTGAGACTATCTTTATTAAGCTTTTTCTTTTTCCAACATTTTCAATAAAATTTGACCTTCCAACTATATCTCAATTAATCCTATCATTAAGCTTAGGATTTCTAGTAACTTTTTTTTTTTTTATTTATTTGGTTTCATTTTAAAATCTTTTTCCTTAGTTTTATTCTTGCTCAAATGATTCTAAGATTTCCTTGTACTGGCTTTTGCCTTTTTTAATGGCAGCCATTTGTATAGAATGATACGATTGATAATTTCAAATACTTTAGAGTGAAAACTGATTTCAAATTTCTTGTAAAGGTGATGAAATGATAAAACAAGTACTCACCTACATCTTGGCAAACTTTTTCCCCCATAAACTAAAACTTGAAAGCATAATGAGTCTCATTCTTCTGGTGCCAGTGAACAGTCAACTGCTCCAGCTGGCAACAGACCTTTTATTAAATTTTAGGTTAAGGAAATTATAAACATGTAATGGAAATTGTGTACATAGAGGAGAGACTATACAAATTTTAATTGTCTAATTTATATAGTCATAGATGACAACCAGACTGAACAGACATAAAAAACAAGTCTTTATGCAGATTCAATCATATTTTCTGATCATTACCCTCCCCCACATTAATACTATTATTAAATGACCAAATAAATAAAAAGCTTGGAATTCAGATAAGAAATAAACAAACAACAAAATTATTAACAAGAACAATAATTTTAATTAACAAACAGAAGGATAATAATACAAAAAAAAAATTGTATCTACATATAAGATTGTAAAAGAGTGCCACGATAAGAATAATCTATGTGGATTTGTAATAATTCAGCAAGAAAAAATTTATAGTAAGTTCATTCAAATACCTTGATATCTCTATGAGTGCACACTTTATTATCTTGTTAAAGTAGATATATGGCCATCACAGTCATTATTTTAAACATCTGCAAACAATTTTCTCATATTTCTTGTGATTTATTTCCATAGTAGTTTTTTCTCTGAAGTTTTTCCAGATATTTTGACCATTGATTAATTTGATTTACAAATTAATTCATAGAAGAATATTTCCCTTTTATAATTCTTTAGAGAGTACATTTTCTTATAGCGAGCGTCATTTTATCAGCTTCAGACAGTAATTAATAGACCAACGGAATCTAAGTTAATTTTTAAGGCATTCCTTTGTTTACAGTTTCATAGTCAGCTACACTACTGGAAAGTTCAGGGAAGGTATTCTAAAGTTTTACCCAAAGACTATATTATCGATTTAACAATTATTACAATTTTTATTGACTATATTATCGATTTAACAATTATTACAATTTTTATTGACTTTCCTTTTACAAAGCATTATGAACAATAATTCCCACCTTTTATATAAAGCAGATGATCGAAGAGAGCTTCAGTTAATTCCCATAGCAATGTTCTTTTAAAATAATTATTCTTTATTTCAAAATACAGAATCATAATAAAATTTTAATTTTTATAATTATTATTAAATACCTTACATTATAATTTATTTATGTACATGACTTTTATATCTTTTTAGAATACATAAATAAATAAAATGATGCATATAAAATCCATGCATGTAACTCAGCCATGGAGGTTATAATATATATATTGTAATGATAAATTTTAACTGAATGCACTAAAAGAATGGAATATTAAGTGTGCAAAAATAAATATTTATAAATAGTTAACATACATTCGAATAAAAATTATTAAATTGAAATATACACAATAATATTAATCAAATATTTGTAATGATGATGATGATGATGTTGACTTATATTCTTGCTCTCAAAAGTTTATTTGTCTTTCTAGTTTCAATGAATAAAAAAATAAAACTTTAAGATGCCAAACTTTCTAAATAGAAAATTTATTTTTGGAAAACTCATTAACACCCAATCATCATCATCTATAAATTATTATCATTATCCCCGAAGGTCCCACAGTAGATTGCATGATTTCTCAAGGTTGTAGATATTAATAGAATAATGAAATGTGAATAGCATTATGTTTGGCATGAGTTTGATAAGCAAATACAAACTAAATTAATTAATAATAAAAATAAGTTAACAATTTATTAATAATAGACATATAAACCTGTTGCTTATATATTTGCAACTATTACTAAATATAATAGCAAATAATAAAGATAATAATTATACAAAATATTTTAAACTTAAGGTCTTAAAATAATTATATGGATAAGATCCTACCAAGCCTAAAGTTTGAAATTGTGGTTTTCTGCATATATTATTCTTTTACTATATAGTCTTAATTATTTTATCCAGCATAAGTAGTTATTCTTCTTAAGAACAGGTGATGTTAGATAGGGTATATAGTAGTTCTGGATAAGTCTCAAGACACAGTCCACTTCTTTCCTTATGGTAAGATTAAAACAGCAGTGGCTAGTTTCAACAAATTTCAGTATTAATCTCTGGATCTGATTGCACCTTTGGTTGTTTTGACAGATATTGTTGGTTTCTAGTCACTTATACCAGATAGTCTTTTGTGGGCTTGAAAAATACATTTGCATTAGCAAAGCAGAGTGATCCAAGCTGCAGCAGAAACCTGTTTTAACCAGTGGTTTCTCTTCATGGGATTTTTAAAGAGATGCTTCTTGAGTTAAGGTTTAGAATAGATTAAAGTATATTTCTGTAGTTGTTTTTTTCTAACATATTTATACCCCATTTTTTGTTTTTTATACCTATCACTTTACCCTATATTTAATGGATTTTTTTTTTACAAAGAACAACTCTATTAGTTTTATCTGACATCTTACTACTTACAGAGATAAATTTTCATTTTACAACATGTACTGGAAACAAATAATTTTAGATATACTTTTAAATTATGTCATTATTTTATAACTAAATGAACAAAAGAAAAAAAAATATTTTCTTTATTTATTTACATTAGCAATAGAAAGAAGGAAAAAAAATCATTATCCATTTTCAAAAAATGATAGACAACTTTCTTAATTTTATTAACCCACAACTTTCAATAGCGTATTTATATTTGCCATCCAATTTATTATAAGAATGGGCAAATTATTTATTTCAAATTCCAATCAGAAAGGGACACAAATACTTTATATTTTTATAAACTATGAAATTCAAATTCTTGCATGCATCATAACTATCTTTCTTTATATAGTATGAACTATATTACATAATACAATTTCTTTATAAAATTATAAATAATATTATATAAAAAAAAATCTATAGACCAATTTTCTATTTTTTTAATTACCTAAACTGGTATACTTAAGTGAAGTGCATGTTTTATGTAAAATATATACATACACACACAACAATTTTTTTTTGACTATGCAGCTTTGTAATGTAACTAATTCAAGCTGCTGTTGGATTTGTTCTGCTACAATGTGTATTCATTGTAAAACCACCCTTCATCTGTAAAATCTATTATGTTTTTTTCATTTATAAATAATCAAAAACTATAAACATAAAGACAAATCTTTGTATTTCCTTTTGCTTTTGAATTGAAAAATTTATTCATACAATAATTAATATTTTAGTAGCATACTTTTTTTACCTCTATGCCACTCTCTATAAATAATGATAGATGTCACTGTTCAATAAATTTCTATCCTGAGCTTTCTTGTCCAAAATCCCCACACTAGTTTCAAGCTTATGGCTTTCATCATTGAAGAGTTTTGAATCTTAAAACTGCATTTTTCTTTTAACTGCTATCATTTACTTTTATGATATAATATCAAGTTATCACCACAAACTGAAAAATGTGTAAATATTTTTAATCTAAATTAACTTGTTTGTAAAGTCATATAAATCTTAATCCAGTTAAGTTATATATTATGGCATCCTTAGTTTTGTAATAACTATAGGCATCTCTATCCTGTGATCAGAATTTCATATAACCCAATAAAATATTAGATGACATCATATTTATATGCTTTTCGGTTTGAGCTGACAACTTGATAGTATAATATAAAAGTAAATGATAGTAGCTATGAGGAAGATGCATTAGATCCTAAAGATTCAGTTGCAATGGCTCTTCACTTATGAAAGCCATAAGCTTGAAATTAATCTAGGAATTTTGAATAGAAAAGCATAGAATAGGAATTTATTAAGCATTGTCTTCTATCAATACTTACTAAAGTTTACAGTAATTGCCATAGAAAAAGTATACAACTAAATCAACAATATGTAAGATAAAGATACACATAGGTCATGTAATAATTACTGTTTTGCCCAAATTTTGTTGCACCAATTTTGGAATTAATTATAAAAAGGAATTGTTGTTGTGAAAATATTTTTGCACTTAAAAAAAAGAATACAGTAGTCAGGCTTTATATTTATAGATTTTTTTTAATTGAACATATATGGCAATATATATTTAATATAATTTTTGGAATAATTTTTATATTGAGTATTTGACCATTGTATATTGTAACCTTTTGATCGGTTATCTGTGGTAAGAATGACATATAAAATGTAAATTATAGCTTCAAAAATTTAAATTTGAGAGATAACAGTAATGCTATAAATTTGAGTATAACAGTAATAAATGATTTAATATATAAAGTTTAAAAAGAAAATTCTGTAGAGATTTAATAATCGTTTATAATATAATCTATTATATAATTTTTAAAGATAATATTTATCCATTTAAATGAACATCACTACTTATCAGTTTGATTTTAATTTATTTTTAATGCAATGTTCCTTTAAGAGCTAAAGATCTAAAATTATAGTTAACGGAAGAAGGAATAATTATTGATTACGAGATAATAATTCATTTTAAAATTATTGTAATAGTGGTATATTTTTTAACAAAAAATATTTATTCTTGGACTTAGTATTTAAATCAAATTAATAATATCAGTTGTTAAAAATATAATTAGAACTGAAACTTGGTCTTAAATAAATGATTTAAATTAATTTCATTTGTAAAACATTTATTGATTTTAATATTTCAAATAGAAACAGAAAAACATTTTGTTTAAAAATTGTACAAGTTGAGTTGGGATATTGACCAATCAGTGTGGAGTAATCAGTTCTCTGTTGTCACTTTATCCCCGGATTTTTTAAAGAAAAAACCATGCAGACGATTAAAGTAAAGGAATTTAAGAAACTTAAAAAGCAGATAGATGTTTAATATTTTCTCAGTAAAATATTATAAAAGTTAAAATATTCCAAATTTAACAAGTCAAAAATCATATTTAAAAGCAGTCTAAATATATAAAAGATTTTAAAAGTTATTATTAATACCATGGTGTGAGTAAATTAACCTTCATTATGACCTGGTTGACTAATTCTGATCATCTATTTCTAGCCAAGAAAATACACAAGAAGTTTGAAAAATCCAAGTTGTTAATTTTAATTTAGCCTATGATAACCATGAAAAAAGAAAGACAACTACTACAGCATGTTTTCAAAGAGAAACTTAACTACATCCATATAAGAAATCATTCATTTATCTTATTAATTTACCTTTATTAATCATGGATTGAATGTGAAAAACAGATTGAAAATTCCAAGAAATAAATTTTAATGCTGATAGAAATATTTTGTAGAATGTTAGAGATAATTAATTAGTCGCAAGTGATGAATGCAAGAAAAGCTAATCTTCTTTTGAATTAAACAGTGGAAACATAAGAAGTAGCTTACAAAATTTTGAAGAAAATGTTTAGTCTATACTTAATGAAAAAAAAACAAACAGATAAAAGTTGAATCAATATTTTTTTATATTTGAATAGAAAGTGAACTTTTATTATTTGTAAGATAAGAAAGGAACAGTAAAATTGGAATGTTAATCTAAAAATCTGTTCAACTTTTTAATAGTAAATGACAATCATGGAGATAAGACACTATAATGCATAAAGTTAAATAGGTTTATTGTGATGTATTTAATATTAGAAGAGTAATAAATAACAGGAAAGGAGATAAAATATGTGAAGAAACCTATTGATGAATTAGTTAAAATGTATTTAAAAGTTTTGCAACACAGAAAAAAACTGGAAGAAAGTTGGTGACTGAGTGGACAGCACAGCTGCCTTACAAGCAATTGTTCTAGGTTTGCTCCCCGGCCGATGCCTTGAAACATGAAAAAAAAAAAGAATGCATTCAATTTAATATTTTGTCCAGTTAGTGTGTGCTTGTTTGTTTAATTTGTTGTTTAAATATACAGGTATTTTAGAAAACAGAAGATGGAAGAAGCATCCAAACTTGTGAAGAATGGAGAATATCTACAAGGTGACCATGGTAAAATGGAAATCGAAGTTTGAAATAGGTTTTTTAAAAAAAAAACAAAGAGAAATGTATTTTAAGGCTAAAATTATTATTAATATTGTTGTTTGATGTGAAATATAAATGCAAGAGATGCTAGTTGTTAATGATTGAAAGAATTTTTATATGCAATTTAGTATACAAGACAAAGTATTAACCTTTTTATAATTTATTCTTGTTAAAAAAAAGATGCTTAAAGATATGAAAAGAGAGCACATATGAGTTATGATGTGAAAATGTGTGTGGAATATAGTGCTTTACCTATATATTTTTTAAAGTATATACTTTAAGAAATTAAATGTAATAGGGTTATCTGAAAGAAATCATAAACTTATTATAAAATGTAATGCATTTATAAGAGCAAGAATGAGTGAATGTTAATGCAAGACATGATTATGATCTCATTTGTTAGAAACAAAAAAATATCTTATTGATAATAACAATAAAAATAGATAATTCATTTTGTGACATGATTGCAAATATAGATAGGAAAGTATTTCATGAGAAGAATATATTATATTATTGGTGTATGCAATGCTAAATATAGGTAAGTTAAAAATTCCAGGGTAAGATATATAAAATATCATTTTGAAGAACTAATGAATAGTTAAGTGTGTGTAATCTTTCTGATACCAGTTGGGTAATAAAATGAGATGGGATGATTTTTAGTAAAGAAATGATCATGGTACATACCTTCAGTGCTTTTTAAAGAATCCAGGATTAAAATTGAGGTATAAGTACACTAAGAAAATGATTACCTACCAAAATATGACCCCTCATAAATAAATAAAATCTCCATCCCTCTATTAGGATAATGTTTAATAAAATCAGTTGCACATCTTTATAAAGTTTCATAGTAATAATAATCTTATATGCATCAAAGGTAAACTCAATATTTTAAAAGATTCTATAGTTTTTCTTCCTAAGTCTGGACAGAACAGTCTGTAGGTAGAAAAACCATGTGCAGAACAAATGTTCAGTATAGTTGAATAAAACTTGAATAAATGATCATATGAATAAGAATAACTGAGATCTAAGATTAACAGAGAACATGAGTAAAAGTGAGAATGAATGCATCAATGAATTGCATTATATGAAAAAAAAAAAATCCTAACTTTACTATTCATTTTAAATACATCATAAATATTGTCTTTTATTTTTTTATATTTACCACATCAGTAATAACATGGAAGTGTAATATTTTAAACCAAATTTTCAATATAAAATATAATTTAACTATTACAAGATTGTCAATGATTGTGAACATCCCAGATAACTTATGAATGATGCAAATATATCAGATTAGTATGAAAGCATACATAATAAAATAATAAATTTATAATTTCAAAAGAACTAAAAGACAAACTAAGAAAAGGATTAATTGTATATAACAATCACGAAGTTTATTTGTAAAGAATGTAAATAATTTATTATCAATGTATAAACAATTTTTATGCTTATTTTTTTTTATTGTTAATGAAGTATTTAACCTAATGTTCACATGTGTTTGTTATTTATCAGTAATATTATAAATAAATGATCATTTTGATTTAAACTGTGTAGTATTAATTTCATTGTGTCTGAGAGTCATTTCCATCACAAGGTCATATTCATAAAGCACATTATCCACATTGAATTATACATATATTTTGATTCTACATCTTATTTGAGGAGTTACGTTTAATATTTTATCATTAATGTGCTAATTCTCAATTGCTTTTAAATGATAGCTATATTAAAAAGAAAGCTTATGGTTTTTCATATTTTATGAGATCTGAAAGAATCTTGAAGAGCCATATGACAAATACTATTAGTTATTACAAAATGGAGAGCATATAATAGAAATCAGTAGTATATTTGAGAGTCACATTCTAATTTCATAAGTTAAATGGAAATATATGTTATATCATTAATTTAAAAGTATTGTATTATTTCAGAGTACAAGTTATTAACCAAATATATTTTAAAGTTTGTAATTCTGAAGGAGTTAATTACAGTGGGTGAATGCTAACTAATTAAGAGATGTATTTCATTGAATTAGACTTGGTAGTAATAATGGTGCGATGAAGCTTTGATTATAAGAAAATAAGTATTCTAGAGTAATTGTTGTTAATATAAGTATGAGAATAAATCTTAGGAAAAATATATTAAATTATTTAAGGGAAGATAATGAATAGATAATGAGTGTTAATTTCCATGTCTTATTATTATAGTTAGATGAAATTTCCAATAGAAGATTGATCAAGGTTTGTAATAGTAAATATGATTTTATTAAATGGTTGGATCCCAGTAAAAACTCTTGTGATTCAATTATTTAATTATCAATTTAATTGTTATATTGGATTTTAGAATAGAATACTTATGATCCCTGAGATAGCCATAGAATAGCATTAATTCTTGTAATTGAATGTAGTTTAGTTTCAGTGTTATTATTTTGAGATTATTAAAGTATAGAAAAGTAGTTAAAGCATTATTTAAATGAAATACTATTTTAGTCATTGTTTGTTGTGGGGATTTTCCTAATGATTATAATAGAATGGTAGTAGGAGAGTTTCCATAATAGCAATGCCATGGTGGAGTGTATTTTATATACTTCAGCCAAAATACCTGGACTTTCTATTAAAGCTCAACCTGAATTCCCTCCCAACCAATCATTTTTTGGTTTACAGGAGGGGACTGTCAAAGATTGACCCTATTTGCAATCTGTGTTTAAGGGATGAAGAGACTATATTGCATACATCATACTACTGTCCAACCCTACAGATCCACAGGAACTATATCAGTGTAATATCTAAACCTGCTACCCCTCCTCTATGATTGTTGATTGCTTAAAAAGGGGCATATTCCCCTCCATCAGAATGCTAACCTTTCTAGCATTTACTTTGTGGTTTATATGATGTAAGATTATATTTGACAGTGTGACCACAAACTCCACACAGACCTTTACTAGTCAAATTAAAAAAATATGGCAAAGAGATAAATTACTTACCCCATCTGATATAGTAACAGAAACATGGAATCTTGTATCTTTTCCCCAAGAATTCCAAAAATAGCAATGACTATCTAACTTATACTCTTGATTAATAGTCCCTCCCCCCATACAGATGATGAAAATATCTACTAAAGATATTAGAACATTATCAAAAAGATCCAACAATGGAACTGTGCAACTTTCCCTATTTTTTTCTCCTTTCACCTAGTTATTATCCTAAAATGTAAACTTTAGATATAATAAAGTTTTATTACTTTAAAAAATTTTTTTAAAAAAAAACCCACTCTCTTATAATCGTCCCTAAAGTCTATCTTATGTTTTAATATTTAGCAAGTTTCAAGCCCCATAAAGAGTCTTATACTTTATTGTTATATTTGATGGTTTATTATCGAGCTAGTATAGTAGGGGTACAATAAAGAAGGTAGGGTAAGGTAGAGAGGTGTGTTGGAAAAAACAATGGAAGGGAAGGTTACAATATATAATTATATACTTAGAAGATTTCTAAAAATACAGTTACTATAAAAATATGGCCACAGAGATTTAGCCATTGATAAATGTGCAGTTTATATAAATATATTCAAACTTATGAACATGGTACAGAGTAGTCTTTTATAGTAAATATTTTTTCACATGGATGATCACAACAGGTAATAATTTTATACAAAGCACTATTCGAATACAAATTTAAATGTAATATATATTAGAAGCTTCTCTTCTCCACATCACACTTTCTTTCTGGGTCTTTTACAATCTCTTGGAATCCAGTTTAAGATTTCAATTGTCCATCTATTATCATCTCTTCTAGCAATATGTCCAGCCCAACTCCACTTCAGTCTTTTAATTTTTTCAATGAGGTCAGTAACACCTGTTTGTTCTCTTACCCATATATTGCATTTTCGATCTCTTCTTGTTACTCCCAATATGCATCTCTCCATACTTCTTTGAGTGGTCTGAAGTCTCTGTATTGCTCTTCTATTAAATGTCCAAGTTTCAGATCCATAAGTAAGAACTGGTAAAACACATTTATTAAAAACCTTCCTTTTCAAACACATGGGCATATTTCCTTTTAGTATCAAATTATTTCTACCAAAAGCACTCCAACAAAGTTTAATTCTATGATTGAACTTGGAGAGACCTTCATCCTGCAATGGACTGATAATAGTTGATGATGATGATAATGATATTAGAAGATTATTTATAATAAAGAATTACCACAGTGCACTGAGTAAAAAATATCATAGATATATTTTTTATTAAATTTAAACTTTGTATCTAAGGTTAAAAGAAATATTATAATTTCTAATGTAGTAATGAATAATTAATAATTATTTATATATTTGTTTAAAGACATTGTTGTGAATAAGTGCTTATTAAAAATATATCACTTTAGCAAAGCAAACAAAAGAATTCGACCTTCAAAATTATTTTACTAAATAGTTGTTCTCATTTTAACTTTTCAATAGTCTTGAGAAAAAAAAAGAAAAACATTAATTCAAAATTTGCTCTATAGAGGGTATTTTATTATATAATAAAAACTCATATTGTATTAAAAATAGAATGAAAAGAAAATCATGAATTAAAAAAAAAAGTTACTTTCCAAATCAAAATATACTTGAACAATTTTATAGATATAATAAACACCTCCACACTTCCTCAATTCTTTTCAAATTCATATAAATAAAGATATAATAAACGACAAATGACCCCCAAGATGCATTTCGTGCTGAACCAGGACTCATTAGTTGTCCCAGGTCACTATCTCTCATATATATATAATATGCAAAGTATTTATCTAGAGTAAATTGTTACATTTTCATTTACCATTGTCAAACTCCCTCCACTCACAACTTCGATGCCATCCATTTCAGATAAATACACTATTATTACTAATCATTTTCGAAACTAGAGATTGTCTCTAGCACAGATATAAACTTTAACCCTCAGTTAAAGATTAATATATCTGATTTTTTAAAAGTTACACACACGGAGTTATTCACCTTTCTCTATCCCGTATGTAATATCTTTATAGATATAATAAACCCCTTACACTTCCCTAATTCTTTTCAAATCCATATAAATATAGTGTATTTATCTGAAATGGATGGCGTCAAAGTTGTGAGTGGAGGGAGTTTGGTAATGGTAAATGAAAATGTAACAATTTACTCTAGATAAATACTTTGAATATTATAAAGATATATATGAGGTATATAGAAATAAAACAAACTAACTCCTTTTTAAAACTTGATTTTTTATGACTATAATCATGAAAAAGAAATCCAACGTTTCGACTATTTTTTATAGTCTTTTTCAAGGCACACTAAAATAAAATATATATACTATAAATATCACATATTCCAAAAAAAAAAAAATTTAAAATTACAAAATATATCCATAACCAAAATTTTCTTTTTTTTTTTTACCTTATCTCACTCCCCTTTCCTATTACAATCACAACTTAAACACAACTAATTCCTTTTTAAAAATCTATATATATCAAACAGATTTTTAAAAAGGAATTAGTTGTGTTTAAGTTGTGATTGTAATAGGAAAGGGGAGTGAGATAAGATAAAAAAAAAAATTTTGGTTATGGATATATTTTGTAATTTTAAATTTTATTTTTTTTTGGAATATGTGATATTTATTGTATATATATTTTATTTTAGTGTGCCTTGAAAAAGACTATAAAAAATAGTCGAAACGCTGGATTTCTTTTTCATGATTATAGTCATAAAAAATCAAGTTTTAAAAAGAAGGAGTTAATATTAGATATATATGAACTATTTTGAAAAGAAGAACTATGTGCTGGATATATTAAATTATATGAGGTATAGTGACCTGGGCCAACTGATGAGCACTGGTTCAGTACAAAATGCACATTGGGGATCATTTGTCTTTTATTATATTTTTATTTTTATGAATTTGAAAACTTTTATAAAAATAGATTATTTTATTTGCATAATTTATTATTTTAAAAAAATCTAGTTTTTTATTTCTGATCAGGAATCAAAATAGCAAAGAACACACAACCCTAATAAATACTTTTGAAATGGACATATTAAGGTCTTATGTGTACGGGGTCAAACTGACTCAAAGTAAATATGGATATGACTTTAATATTGGCATCAACAAGGGTTTTGAGCATTTCATCCTCGGATTTTCAATGATATGGAGGCCTGAAAAGTTGGAGATTGGAGAAGATTGAAGTTTGTCTATCTTAATATAAACTTAGCAGTGACTGTATATATGTGTGGGATTTGGCGATCTGGACCAACTGGAGAGTGCTGGTTCAGCATGAAATATGGATATTGGAGACCATTTATCATTTTCACATATATGTGGTCATGTGTATCAGTTGTATAAAATAGATTGCATAACAGCTCAGTTCAAATCCCTTATAATTACATTAAGTTTAATATAGACAATATACATGTATTTAAATATTAAAGATTTGGAAAAGCAAAAAGTTGTATATCAAAATTAATTTGATTTTCTATGGCTTGTAGCATAGCTA
Source organism: Epiperipatus broadwayi (assembly GCA_028023455.1). Taxonomy (NCBI): domain Eukaryota; kingdom Metazoa; phylum Onychophora; class Udeonychophora; order Euonychophora; family Peripatidae; genus Epiperipatus; species Epiperipatus broadwayi. The sequence goes on along the minus strand of JAQFVV010000074.1, from coordinate 494,154 downwards.
AGATTATCCAAATTTTGGATCAGAATGTGCAATTAAATGTTTTAAAAGTGATTTTGTAATTAGATGTAATTATCAGTACCTGCGAATGAGAAGGAGGTCTTTTTCATTGGGCTAAGGCAAAGAAAGCATTTGTTCCAGGTTCTTTGCAAGAAGATACACTGCAGAAATATTTAGTATTTTCTTTATTTAGGTATTGAAGTTTGATAAAAATCTCATTGCGTTTAATTACTGTTGATCTTTCTTTTCATTTACTAACACAGATTAGACTAACACAAACGTATAAACTCAAATATTTCTATAGTTAATGTAATTTATTATAGGCCAATACATGCTTGACTGTAGCAACAATATTGGTGTACTCCTATTATTTTATTAATAATAATTGAACTATTATAAGCAAATAATATCAACACATTTTTCTATGCAAATAATACACTACAATATAATATATTAAACATCTAAAATAGCTGGAAATCTTGATTATCCAACTGATTTCTTCAAATATATATATATGTCACTATTATAATAGAAATTATATAAAAAACCATTGTAGAGCTGGTAAACTTGAATTCAAACTCAGATAGTAAGTATGCTGTTGTTGTATAATAAATCCCTTCTCTTTAATTGAGATGATTCACTGACAAAAATTAAAAATAGCTCTACAGGGAAATGATTAATTACCCTTTCACAAAGTGTAAAAAGTGGATAGAAACTAATTTCCTGCCTTATCTGAGAGACGTATAATGGAAAAGTATGAAGCTGTCCAAAATTTGTAGTATGCACTCATAAAAATAAAAAAAAACTTGAATAATATTGAAGTTTGATATAAAAGAATAATAATAATTTGCGTATTATATTCAGAATATATAAAACATTTTGATTACTTAATTAAATTTTTATGTGTTTGAAATTAAGTTTTTATAATTTTAAAAACTTTTAATAAGATTGGGGTGGGTGGGGTGAGAATAGATAAATAACAGACAATCTAATTTAATATTGTGTGACATGAAAACATTTTTATTTTTATAAATTTTTATCTGTTAACAAATAGACTATAATCACTTAATTAAGATAAAGTTTTACTATCATGAAATCCATTAACTAAACAAAATTTTTGATTCTAATTTTACAGATTAGTTTCTTTTTAAAACTAATGAAAATTTTGGATAATTTTAAATGAAAGATGCGTTGGATACACATTTTGTTGCATCATAACTGAGCACGATCGGTTCATAATCATCGATAAATGATTATTTTTAAAATGTAGATCAATAACTAAGAAAGTTGATATTTTTCATTTCTTTTGAAAGGTTATAATCTGGATAATTTATTCATAAATAGAGATCTAAAAAATAAAACAAGATAAAAATCACTCAAACATCACTATTTTGGTAAGTCTAGAAAATATTATTTTCTTCACTGTTTGTTTTAAGTGGTTGTTTGAGAAGCTTAGTCTAAAATAGGCTACTTAGAGGCTGTTTTATCTTTTAAGTATTTAAAGTAAACTTTACAGAAACTTTGGTCACACACACATACATATTCGTAATAATGAGAGTAATTTACTTTAATCAAATTGTGACATTTAAAAAGTACTGTAATTAACTTTATTATATAGATAATAAAAAAGTAATAATTGAAAACTAAATTTGGATCTAAATAATTAACAACAAGAATTTAAAATGTTCGTCAACGAATAACAAGCCTTTTAATACTTCTATTATGTATCACTAAAAATCGCATTTATTATTAAGAAAGTGCTAATTAAAAAAATTAATTGAAAACTAGAACGATTCAGGGCGTGGTCTTGCTGGAAAACCTTTTCTTCCCATTTATCACTTAATTATCTTATTGCTTTTTAAAATTTTATAAAACAACCAAATTTTTCAAAATGTGGAGAATAAAATACAATTATGAGAAATTGATCACACATAATAATAATAATAAAGTAGATTACTATTTTTATAATCCAGTTTTTAACTTAAATTTACCAAGTTATTGGAAATAAAAAAATTAATTCATCGTATACAATTATTAAATATTTGTATTATTAAATTTTATTTAAAACCGAAATAATGTAGAGAAGATTGCTTAAAACAACAGTTTTAGACTTGATTAAGAATAATTATAAATTAATTGTATAAAAGACTCGTATTATAATTTGAATGAAGTATGAGGATATATATATAAATTAATATATTACACTTATTACACATACACCTATGTAAGTAAGTTTATATGTATACGTGAGTGTACATATATGTACACATGTGGAAGTTGTCTATCCTAATACAATAAAAATATATAATCTTACGATTATACGACATTAGCACAATTCATTATGTTGTTGTATATATATTCATTATTAACAGTCACTATTTACATTAATATCATAGCAAAACAATAAAGGTGCTTTTTTTAATGATTATAAAATCAATCCATAAAACTGAAGTTTGCCCATCTTAAACCTAATTCTTTAATCTATTTATTTTATTTTATGCCACAATTTAATTTTTTCTGCGGCAAGTTATTATTTCTGAATGACTTCAAAACCATATCTAATTCTAACTCTCCATTGTATTCTATGGTCAACCATACTCTCTTAATAAAAGCAATTGGTATTTCATTTATTTAGAATGTCTTAGAGATAACGATGATCTGCTTTTACATGACAACTATGTTCAAGTTTATCAAACTAATGGATTTAACTAATATATATATGGGCAACATCTGCCAATAAATAGATCCTATTATGCTACCTATGTTCTGCTTTCTTCAAGTTTCATTATAAGGATCAGACATTTTATCATGAACCAAAGCACTTCAGTTATATTTTATTTTCCCGTTTTCTTCACCTTTACTTTTTTCTACTTTTCTAAGTCATCTGATTGTAAGACATTTCCTTTTAAGATCTTCCTTCCCCCTTCTTCTATTCTAATATTTATTATAATTTTCTTTAAAATATTTTTATAATTCTTATGAACTTATAATTTTTATTTTGCCTCGAGGCAAGTTGTAATAATTAGGCAATATGTTAGTGTTAACACTTGATCATCAGCAATGGTATTCTGCTATTGCTTATCTTTTCCCAGTATAATTTATTTTAATTATAAAAAAATCTTAACTGTAATAAGTATGAAAAAAGAGCAGCCAGATTTTTAAGTATTTAATGTAAGTCATATTAGAATTATTGCATAAGAGATGACAAGTATTGGAAAACAACCTCAGATGATAAACGCGTTATCAATTGGTTGATGTGTTTTATTACCTAGTTGTTACAACTTTTTTTAATATATAAAAGTTTATTTATTGATCAGAATTAACATCTTAAAAATTAACATTCCTGAGAAAATAAATTGTAATGGAATCTGTAGTGATTTTTTTTAGACAGATATTTTTAAATGAAATGTTTTTGTTTTAAAAAAAAGCTACACGATATTTGTATCTGCAAACATATTTGTGATAAATTTTTATATGTATTGATAAAATAGTTACAAATACCAGTGAACATGATATTTTTTAAATATCATTAGTCTTTCAGTGAGACATTCGGGAATTCCAAGAATAAAAAATGTTTAGTCTTTACAGAAAATGCAACACTATTCACTGATCTATATATAAACACTAATTTGAATATGTAAAAAATAAAAACATTATTTGTTCAATGTTGGCTGTGCAAAGTTCAGATTGTCAATTAATGGTCAGGCCATACTTAGAAAAAAATAACATCTTAAATCAGTAGTATAAACTACAATTTGAATAAATTATTACATAATAATAATACTGAGAACAATAAATCCATGGGCATCTCAAGTGATTTATTGAAAATATGAAGCAAAAAAAAACAATTATTAAATGTAATCTAGCATTATCTATCTTTTGGGATAAATTAAAATTATCAAAATTTGTCAATTTCCTGCATAATGGGTGAGACATACTACTGTGCACGATATAACTCTTATTCAAGTTCTATAATGCTAACCCTATTTTTTTTGTTTGTATTTTAATTCTTTAATGTATCTGAGTGTATTTTCTTCCCACATTTTCATCTTGAACACTTTTTTTGTTTTACACATCTCTGATTTCGTTCTACAGTTCCACAATTACCACCAATTATTTTGTAATATGTTGCTCAAGTATAATCTTATTGTTTCAAGGCAAAAGTTCCTTTAAAACCTCATTTGCCAATTATATATCTACATTTATGTTTATTATTTGTTTAAAGAGCTATTTAGTATTTGAGATTTCTATTAACAGTTAACACTCTTTGCTACATAAATTATAATCTTGATTTATCAAAATTTTTCTAAAATAATTTTATAGTTTATTACTAAGGCTTTTTTAATTAATTGATTTATTTCAGTTACGACAAGCAGATATTACCAGACTGTAATTAAAATGTAAACCATAGATTAAAATGTTTGATAAAAAAAAGTATAAGAATAAAGCAAACTATAAAATTATTTTCTGAAAAAATTAATATTTCATAATACTTAAAAATGTCAGACTTTCTTTGACTTACATCAACGTTTTAAATACATATATTTTCAAAGGCAGCTTTTTAATTTTTCTAAAGAAATCTGTTGAGATTCAAACTAAGAGATAGACTGACTTGTAACTTAATTAAGCACTTAGGTTTTGCTATTAAAATCAAAATAAGCAATCATTAACTATAGGGTCATGGAATGTATTTGGCCACACAAATCCAATTAAATTTAATTTTAGATCTGAAAAAAAAAATTTGTTTGGAACTTCAGAAGAGCTATAATTTTTAAGTTGTTTGAAATATTTCATGGGTGTCTATACTGGAAAAAAACTTTATCTGAGATATGATGAGTGATGAAATATATATTGAATTCATTGTTATTATTTTGAACCATTATTGATTCACTGCAGAATAAAGATCTCTCCAAATTTAATCCAGTACCTCTGATCTATAACTTTTTCACATTATACCAAAAATTTCTATATTTTATTCACATATGTAGTCTCTTTTATAATCTCCTGGGATCCAGTTTAAAAACTTCAATTGTGCAGCCACTATCACTTCTTCTAGCAATATTCGGCCTGGCTCTTTTATAGTTTAATTCTTTTAATAATGTCAATATTTGTTTATTTTCTCATCTAAATGTTTTGCTTTCAGTTTCTTCTTTTTATAGCGAACATAGTCTCTTCTTATTTCAATGAATGATTTGAAATCTCTGTATTGTTCTTCAGGTAAATGTCCAAGTCTTCGACTCATAAACAAGAATTGGTAGAACATATTTATTAAAAATCTTTCTTTTATAAAATATATAACTTAATTTTTTATTTATGCTCTGTCAGGAAATCTTATTTTCTGAGATCTGGTGAAGGATTGAAAAGCAAATGTACAGGGGCAAACTTGAGTGTGCCAATAGAATTTCTCAGTGAATTTTAGTATATATAGATATTTGATATAAGCATCTTTTTTTAAAATAGAGAAACAATATTCAGCAAAAAATATGATAATGTTAAAGATGTTTCTAGAAAATTTGCATCACAATTTTAAGTAAGACCAACCAGTTTTCCAAGAACGTTTTTAAAAATTATTATAGATTGTAACTTTGGTAGATGAAAAAAATAAGGTTCAGATCTAAAATGACTGACACTGTGCTTCAGTATATTATTGTAGACAAATGTTACTAATGTTTCGTTGGAAAGATGAATATACTATCTGTATGGGATCAGAAATAAAGACACACTCATTGAAAGATCTTCATACTTTCATTTTTTTATTAAGATTTGTGTGTGTGTGAAGTTTAAGCAGTGTCATCAGGATATATAATGTTCATGCATGATTTCTGAAAGATCATTGATAAAGATATTAAATAGAATGGGAGGGAGATTATTCTAAAAAATACTAGATTTAATTACAATTACCATGTAAAGTCCTCAAATTAGTTCTCTATTCCAAAGTAGTTTATTAAATAAATTAGTAATTTTCTGCATTTAAAAGTTTTATAGGAGGCAGTTTTTTTTTGAATAGTTATAATCTGAAGTTAGATAAATAAACATAGCAGAAGTATTTAGTTTATTTTGAATATCTTTTTTATTATAAGTAGTGTAATAGAACTTATCTTAATAGATTTATTTTAACTTTAATCTAGCCTGTTTTAGATATAGTTCTCAATTGTTGGTATAATACTGTTTTGATTTTTTTTTTATAAATGCAAGAAGGCATAATAGTGATAATAGTTTTTGGATTATTACAGTTTTGACATTGTTATAATTAATCTTTCATTTCTACTTTTTGATATAGATTTATATAGAGAATGATAGTGAATAGCAAAGTGTTGGTCTTTTATATATATATATATATATATATATATATATATATATATATATATATATATATATATATATATATATATATATATATATATATATATATATATATATGGAAGTATATTATCAGCTCCTGAGCCTTTTTAAATTTAAAATAGTCAAAAACAAGTTCATCAATATTTGTTAATTTTATTAGATTGAATTTGTGAAAAAGAACATATAATTTCATTCTAATGAGACTTTTTTTCTGGTTCTGCCAATCTTGAAATTAGAAGATGACAGTTGTAGTGGAAATGATAAGGTTAATTTTTTACTAATTTTTCCATGCATAGATAGAACCATATTTTTTGATTGGAGAGTTCTTACTAAATTATTTTCTCTCTACAGTTTCCTTTTCCCCCTTATTTTGTCAGAAATTTCTAAATTATAGTACACAAATATTGATTATTAAAATTTTATTCTCAAATGAAATATTATTTATCAATTGCAATAATAAATCTGCCCTAACATAAAGGATTGATGATAAAAGAATGATGATATTTTAATTAACATTTCTTTTAAAATATTCAATATATTTATACCAATTAGCTTTTCTTGCATTTCATCTCAAATTAGATGGGGTTTAGTTGTGGAAATTTCAAGAGTGATAAAAGTATATGTTCACTATGAGAGAAGAAATTGCATATTAATAAATTAGCAATTAATGGAAAAATATTCTTTTATATTAAAACAAAAGTTAAGTCAGGATTGACCTTTGTCTTTCTACAAATCTTGCTTCACATAATACAATGTGCATATTGTTTAAAGGTATTCTAAAAAGTTGAAAATCTGCTTTATTTTCAGTTGCCTATCCACTTAAACTTTTTAAAGAATTGGACAATAAGATCAATTTGTACTGAAGAATCCATAAATATTGGAACCATAAAAATAATCTATTCAAATAATTATATAGAAGTTCATACGATTGGCAATTTGAAAACGAAAAAACTTATGTTGTACTATTATTTTGTAGAGAAAGCTCTATTTTGACTTCAATGTAACCTCAAGTTTAGATGATGCATTTTCTAGATGAAAGAGATGGTCCAATAGAGGTATATATATCATGTGAGATATTCCATGATTGCCAACAACTTAGAATCCTCATTCCTATAATCCTGCTACCTTTATTTCTTGTAGTATTATCAGAGCTAATGCTTATAGTTTTATTGTATGATTTCATATTTTGTTGTTTTTCTTACTAATCAGAAGTTTATCTTAAAATTAAACTTGGTTATCTAATGAAACATGCAGATATATATTGCTTGCAAAAAAAATCATACTTATCTTTTTAAAACATTTTTAAAATTAATTATATTTAATGCAATGATTAATCTCAATTATTTTTATTTTAAAAAAATATATTTTTGGCTTAGTACTGTACTATATATTTTTTTCTAATTAGATAATTTTATTTTTCCAGTATATTTAATCATTCCATTTATGGAAGGAGAAAAACTAGGTTTGCAAGTACTCTTTTGATAGACATTTTTACTGCATTTCAAAATAATTTTTACAAGGGATTTAGGAATGGGGTAAATTTTCATATTCTTACTATGAGATACGTTTTAGATATAACTATTAACCTTAGATAATTTGATATTGGAAAACTTAAATAATAAGAATTGATCAAAAACATCTAAAATAATTTTTTAAGTATAGTTTAGTGATAATAAAAAATATTTTATTATTACAACAAAAATAGTTGCCTAAATAAAAGAATATAGTTAAGTTTATACTAAATATCATATAGTTGGTAATTGCACAATTAATTAAAAGGCTTTTAATATATATAAATAAATAGAATATAATTACATTTACATATTCCCTTGTTTTTGCAATTAAGAACACTTGAAACTCACAAGCTATTTTGATATACCATTGATAAATACAAACTGACATTTGTAAACTGTTATTGATGTAAACTGATATCTTTCATGGCTTAGTGTAATAGTAAAGAGGCAAAATCTGGAACTCAAGATCTTGGTTCAGTTCTGTTATTTCCAGAGAACTCAAACTTCTTATGAATTCCCCAACAATAAACCTTTTTCATTTTTTTTTTAATTATATAATTTAAAATATACAAAACAATGTAAGAAAAATACATGATCAGGTGATATCTATTGGGCATATTTATCAGTTGTTGATTCAACAAAACTTTATAAAATGAATAATTATTACAGATTAAATTAATTTATTATTATTTAGTAATACTTTCTTGGATTCCTTTCATTTTAGTACACATAATATATATTCTAATAAACATATATCAATGATATTTGAGATTCAATGAAGCAAATTTAATTTTTTTTGACTAGTTTAAATGTTTTTGAGCAGTTCTGTCTGAAATAATTTCTTTTTATAATGAATATAGATGATGACTTTTTTCACAATCAAATCATCCAATACCAAAAATTTGTATCTAACATGTTTAACAGTTAGAATAAATAAAATTTTGATTAAATGGGACAGCCTGTTTTGAAATGCTACAATATCTGATTATCAAATCAAAAAAGAACAACTTAAGATTTCTATACCCCCTTTAACAAAATTTTAAGATATAAAAATAGAAAATAGTAACATTGAAAGTATTTTATCCCATAATAATACTAACATAAGTCTTTAACTGAGAAAAATCAAAACACACAGACAAAATTAAAGGATTACTCATAAATATAAAGGTATTCAATTTAGGAGTAGATTCAAAATCCAAGATCCATTCTTGACTCAGTATTGTAAAAAAAAAAAGGCAATTTAGTGCACGATATACCTCTTGAGTGCTCAAATGTCATCTGATCTCTCAAGCAACTAATTATTATTTGTTGTTAATTAATTATTGAGTAAAACATTTATTATTATGACTGGTATTTTTTCTCAAGACTCTGTTTCTCAATCAATGACATAATACTCAAAGCACATAACTTTCAGTTAAGAAGGGAAATAACATGTGGAATCTTTATCTAAGATTTTTATAAAATTAATATTACAAAAGTTGCTAAAGATTATATTCCTCAATGATATTAGAAAATGGTCAATTTGTAAATTATGCAGTTTAAATGATGAAAGTTTTTTTCATACTATAGATCTTTCTTCTTTATGCTCATTATCATTCAATTAAATCAAAATCTGAATTATGCACTACTTTTTATTTTATTATCAAAGATTAAAAATTCAGCACTATTCTAACATTGTTAGGATTTATTTGATATTACAGAAAACAAATTAATTATCCAGAATAAAAATTTCTACAACTTTTGGTGATAGCTCAAAAAATGTAAAATTCCTACCAAATAAAATTTAAAAAATCCTGTTCATGGGATCTATTGCAAATAAATAACACTGCACCATCTCTTACAAAAACATATCACTTTAAAATAAGAGCAGTTTTTTTAATTCTAGGGCCATCTAGCATAAGTTTCAGTAATCAATGATTACCAGATACATGCAAAATTCCTATCATTAATATTTAACTCCCTATTCTCAGACTAGTTTCTGTCTTTATCAATGAGACCTGAGCTGCAAGAGTTGGAAGGAAATACAAACATGTACCCAGCAATAAATAATAAAAGAAAAAAATCAGATACCTGTCACAAGTTGAACATTTAAATATGCATCTAGTAATCACCAATTATTCAAGATAACATTAGATAGCAGAAGAGTGGAAAGTCGGTTCTTATCGTATTGTTTAAGCTGTAAAGTTTGATGATTTATTGTTAATTACTTTCTTGAACCTGATGTGAATGAATAATTCAAGTCAATCTAGAATCTTTAATATGGTGAGCAGAATTGTCATTGCTGTGGCAATTATCATATAATAAAATGTCAAGTATAATAAATATGGTTTTTTTTTTTTGTTGTTGTTAAAATACAATCTAAAAAAAAATAATTACACAATAAGTATTCTTATAATATTGTGACTTTTTTGATTACACTTTCAATAGCAATGAGATTATAATGAATATATAATTGTTATATGGATTTCTCTTATAATATTGATCACATACATTTCCTGTTTGTGGGTTTGAAAACTGTCTTCGATTTGCACACAGCTGGACGTGATCACTAGTCAAATTATCTAGTCCAGTCACTGAAGAATAAGACCTTTTCCTCAATTATTTTATCTAGAATCAAATTAAATAAATTGATATTTTGTTGATATTAAAGTTTTTCTTTATTTCATTGTTGGGCTAAAATACTTGTATGTCTTTGCCACGTAACTTGTAAAGATTAATTAATCGAATTACTGCAACTATAAGTTATTTGTAATTATTCCAATTTGTTAATATTTTCAGCCAATTCTTGTCAAATTGTTATTATACTATTTTCATGAATATAATAAACCTGTTTTTAACAACAAAATATGTCAATGGTAATTATCTTATAAAAGGAATCAAAATATGAATTACTAATATTAGCAGCTTAATCTTGAGGCTTTTTTAGCCAGAATAATTTTTTAATAAATTACTTAATAACTTAACTAAAAAATAGGCATTTTAAAATATTTCTTTTTTTCTTCAGAATTTTATATAACTACAGTAAAAATTATTTTATCATATTAATTATAGCCCCATATGGCTAGCACAGTGGGACAATTAAGAAATGAAATTTCTTTGATTGTTTCTATTTTTGCTATTTTGGCATTAGGACATCACATAACCTCCCATGTAATTATATGTTTATTTTTAAGTATTAGTTAATGTTGGACATTCTCACAGTAGTTGTATTGCACAAGCAGATTATATTAATTCTACTTCTTGACATCTTAACAGCTGGAAATGAATTCATTATAAAAAAGCTGACGTTTCTCTTTTTATTTAAAAATGGATCGAATGACCACCTGTCTTATATATGTGTTAAAACATACTAATTATATATAACTTATCATATTGATTTTTGTATGAATGACAAAAATCTTTTTATTAAATCAAACAACTTTTTAAAATTGTTATGGGAGGGTTTAATGCTAGATATAGTAAACAATTGAAAGATGAAAGTGCTAGGAGTAAATATATTGACAGAAATGAGAGAATTTGTGGTATTTGCAGAAATGGAAAACCTATTTATTATAAATTTCTTTCTTTGAGAAAAATATTGGATGGAAATGAATATCTAAGCATCCAAATGAAGTTACAGCAGAATTGGATTATGTTTAGACTAATAGAAAATATGTATCATTGATTAGTGAGCTATGACTTAATGCGAAACCAGATAGACTAAAACTATTAAAACAGACAATATTAACAATTGATATTCCTAACTTTCAGAAACTCTCCAATGAATTAAAATTTGCAAATCATCATAAAATATTAACACATTTTGAAGATACTTCTGAAATCATAAGAAGATCACTGAATGCTTTTCCTTATTCTATTGTAATTAGCAAAGTTTCAACATTTCAAATATTGGCTAAATAAAGGTTTATTCAGTATAGTTTGTTAACTGTAGCTGAACAAGCTTTTGGCTGAGAGCTCAGAATCATAGCATTTATGGATGTCTGGATGTATTGTAGGATTTAAGTGCAAATGTATAACTATAACATTTTAATAAAAACAATCAAGAAATTTTACAATAAAATAAAACAAGCACATCCACTTCCAGTAAAAAATAAACCCTGGATAAGTATACCAAAGCTTTCACAAAAATTTTGTAAAAAATCTGAATCAACATATATAACATAAGTCTGAGAACCCATCCATCCCAATCTGAATAGACTACTGAACACTAAAGATAAAACATTCCAGGATCAAACATCTCAGATAGTGTATAAGATTGAGTGCAGTAATGCCACTTGCAAATCAGTATATTATGAAAATCTAGGGCAAATCTAGCCACCAGAGTCTACCAACATAAATGCTTATACAAGTGTGGCAAAAACAACTCAGAACATAAATCTATTTTCTTAAGTATGAGCAATTGTTTGGCCACATTTCTTATAAATGTAAAAATTATCTGTACTGATCAAGATGATAGAAAACGTAAAGTAAAAGAAGCATAGTTTATTGCTAATAACTACACCATTAATAAAAAAGAAAATGGCGTCCAACTCTCCAAAAATGAAATATGCAAATCATTAATTTAAATAAATTAGCATTTTCACTTAAATACTATAACATATTCAGATGCATATGAATGTTATGACTCTGGCTCACTGGCCAAAAGTGTGCTAAGCTATAATTAACAAACTAAACCAAATAAATCTTTACTTAGCCAACATTCGAAATGTTGAAACTTTAGTAATTACTAAAAAAGATAACTGATATTTTGTTAAGAATTATAAGATAAATAGTTGTTATTAAAAAAAAACAATGTACTAATAAATTTTCTATTGAGTAGAGCAATATATATAAAGAAAAAAATAACTAAATTGTTTTAAAAGTAATTTGTTAAGAAGAATTGAATATTTAAAGTTTTGTAAGATGGTGTGAAAAAGTTAATTATGACAAAAAAATATAATTGTGAATCGGCAAGAAAAACTATAAAAAAGACTAAAAATCTCAAGTGTAAAAAAAAAAAAATTGCCATTAGAAATTCTTTCAGTAATAAGAAGAAAAGATGAAATTATTACTAAAAAAAAGAGATGAAATCATGAAATAAATGGAAGAGTTCTACAATGAATTATTTATTAATAAAGAACATGAAAAGAAATTGTCTTGTTTAGTTATTGCATCTTGAATTGCCTATTATTTTAAATAAAGAGTTGAGGTGTGCAATGAAGTTATGAAAAAAGAAATTTTTTCAGGAAAAGATGGAATTATTATTAATATTTTAAAATAGATGAATCAGAAAAATTATTGGATAAGCCATATACAAAATATATAAATGATAAAGATGTACCAGATAATAGGAGGTATATAGTATAAAATAGATATTTAAGAAAGATAATAAAGAAGATATTAGAAATTACAAACCTAAAAGACTATTAGTTCTATACCAAATTTTTACCAAGATAATTACAACTTATTTATAACAAATTTTGATTCTAAACAATCAAAAAAAAAACAAAACAAACAATTGGAATTTAAAAGTGATTTTAGCATAATGGATTAAAAAACTAATGTATTTGAGTTACCATTATGCTTTGAAATTGTAGATTATAAAAAGGCAATTGATTCTATAAACATTCTATGGTGATTAAAGTTTTGGATCATTAAGATATATACCAAAGATATTGTCATATTTTAAAGAATATTTATTAAATGCAACAGTAATCATTAGATTGCATGGCTATACTAAAAAGATTAACATTAAAATGGACATACTGCAGGGTCAATTTGATATTTCCAAAACTTTTTACACCAATTTTACATAAAGTATTTTGGATATTTAAAATGGGAACAAGGAAGTAAAAGTAAATAAAGATTATTTAAGCCATTTAGATTTCAATGATGTTATTTTTGCAAATACGTTTCATAGTTTCATAAAGTGTTGCAAGAGTTATTAAAATAGAACTAAAGATAAAATTTAAAAGGCTGAAGTAATGTTCCATTGATTTCTAAGAAGAAAATAAGAATTGATAATCATAAATTAGAAGGAAGTAATTAACAATTACAAATGCTGTAATCAGATTATTAATACAAATGGAAACATAATGGATGAAATTAATCAGAAAATTGAACTCAAATTGAGTGCTTTTCTTAGAAATTATTTAATATTAAAAAGAAAAGATGACCATATGCTTGAAAAGGAAGATTTTAATATATATGTTTACCAGTTCTTATTTATGGATTTAATACTTTGACATTCAATGGAAGAACAATTCAAAGATTTCAGACTATTCAATAAAATATATAGAAAAAAAAAAGATTGAAAATAAGATACATGGATGAGAGAAAAAATAGCTATCACTGACATTATTGAAAGAACTAAAAAACAAATGGAACTGGGCTAAATATATTACTAGAAAATATCATAATATGGATAGTTGAAGTTTTAAATTGAATCTTTAAAGATTGTAGAAACCTAGAAAGAGACCACATGTGAAATGAATGGATCAAATATGGATGTTTGTTGGTGTGATGTAGATAAGTAAGGCTATAGATTAGAAAAATTGGAGTAACCTTGGAGATATCATCCTTTTATGGACTGATAATTGTCGAAAATGATTGATGATTTAAAAAATGGTGCGGCCTTCATTAAAATATATGATGTAGAGAATAAATTCTGCCAATGGCAATTTACTGCCAATAACAATCAAGTGATATATCTTGATCATATTGTGCTCTTGATTGGTTATTATATCTCTCATTGTTAAAAAATTTATCATATACACAAATGATTTTATATTAATACTGTAGTACAATACATTTGATTGAATAAGTCTGCCATATATATTTGATTCAAGACATAAACAGTATTTAATGTAGAATATTTATAATATTTAGTCATTATTTTTTTATATAGGTATTTGCATATATTTTTCTAGGCTTACTTTTAATACTTGCTTTCATAAGTTCTATTAATTCTATCTTAGTCATTTATTGTAAGCTTGAATATGCAATGGATTACTAGAAACAGTGTTATAATATATCATAAACCAAAAACTAATCCGAGTTATGCAAGTTTACCATAGATAGTTCTGGGGGCAAAATGAAAACAGACTCTGAAAAAAAAAAGTGAAAGAAAATAGACGATTTATTTTTGAGTAAATAATAATAAATTTACTATCATCAAATTACAAATATTAATTCAAAAATGTTCTTTCTTTTTCAATCACATTTTTAGATTTGATTTTTTTTTCTTCTATCATTTAAAAAATCTTCGGATGTCACGTTAAATGAGGAAAGAAGAAAACAAGGGAGAAGTATTTTGAACTGAATGATAACGTGAAATTTTTTTTCTGGGTAATTATATTTTTAATTTGAAATTTATAATTAAATTTAAAAAAATAGATTTTTAAAACATATGTAGAAATGTTTATTATTTACAAATTATTTTTTAACAAATATTATTTATTGCTTATCCAGTTTCATCATCACCATCGATCTGATATCATTCCAATAATGGGCAAGTGGATGAATCTCTTCCAGGCCTTCTTCTCTTCATTTCTATGATGTTACCCATTCATGTCAATCTTGATTGTTTTCTTCAACAAAAATTGGACACTTTACAAGAAATCAATATATAATTTATACAATACTAGATGTACCCATTAGTAAATGAGACAAAGAAACCTTAAAAAGGTAAGAATGTGAAAATTTTAAGATATATTAGAAAGAGAAATGAAAAGGGAAAAGTTATTGTTGATAACGGAAAAAAAAAGAATATATATATATTAAAAAAATCAATGTCTGTAATAAAAAGCTTGAATGATAGAAAACTGTATTGGTAGAGATATTAATTCAGGAGAAGATGGAGGAAGTGATAGTTTCAAAATTGAACAAAGTAATACGATTTAAAAAGTCAAGAGATTATAAGTGATTTGATAACCAAAGTATTAATAATTATGTGAATGTATGCAGGGATTGATTTTAAAAAAGGTTTTAATAAGACCAGTAATGATATCATCTATAATTTATAAAATATTTACATATATAACAATGAATAGGTTTAGAACTTGGATAATGAACATATCTTCTGGGAGATTTAAAATGAATTTTGTTCAAGAAGACAAACAAGATAATTTATTCATTGTTTAGCTGATTGAAATGATTAACAGGAAAATACATAGTTATTTATGACAATTTTTAGACATTGCATGAATAGGAATAGAGTATGAAAAAATCTTGAAACTATGAAATAGATTTACCCTGAAGAGATTGCAATTAAAAAAATTGTGAGGACACATTTATTTGAGAGATACATTCATTAATAATATGTGCTGAAATGTGAAAAAAAAAAAAAATAGATATATAAATTTGCCTTTATTATATTTATATAATAAATACAAAATATTACTACATAATAGCTAATCATATATATATGATTTGAACCCTTACTTTCAAGCTCATTTTAGTCATTCACTCCATCCTACACAACTGATATAGGTGATCACATACATGTGAAAATGATAAATGATCTCCAATATATATATTTCATGCTGATTCATCAGTTGGTCTGGATCATTATCTTCCACATATATATATATATATATATATATCATGAGAGCAAATCTTCAAACTTTAATGGACAGGCTTCAATATTCTTCACTCTTCAACTCTTCTGTCATGAGCCTGTCCATTAGAGTGTGAAGATTTGCTATCTTAAATAAACTGATCACTGATTATATATGTGTGTGGGAAATGATCTGGGCCTATTGATGAGTACTAGTTCAGCACAAAATATGTATATTGGAGATCATTTATATTTTTCACATGTATGTGATCATGTATATCACTTGTATAGAATGAAGTGTATGACTAAAGGGAGTTTGAAAATCTAGGTTCAAATTCCCTAGCTTAAAACTACATATGCTATACTTGTATTTAAATATTATATATATATACATTTATAATATTAAGACATAAAAGTTTATAATGATTTTAATAATAACATATATAATATTAAATTTATAAAAGTAGAATTTGAAAGTAAAATAAATTATTTAGATGAAGAAATGAACATAGAAATGATAATAAAATTATATGAAAACATTTCATTAAAGAAGATAAATTAATGAAAATAATTCCTGTACATTTATAACAAGCATGGATACAAAAGATGACAGTTAAAATAATTTTAAATATAAAATGATAAATATAATACAAATAAAAATATAGCTAATTTATAAAAGAAAGTCATTGAGTTATACAAAAACTATAAATATAATCCTAAAAATATACTTTTTAATTATAAAATATCCAAATTAAATAATAAAAATAATATTTCCATTCTAAATAATAATAATAATAATAATTTTAATGTAAAATTGATAAAACTTTCATATTACTCTAAAAGTTATAATTCATTAATAAAAATACAAATTATATAGAGAAAAACGTAAACAGTATGGTCATATAGTAAAAATCTAGATAAATTAATATTTAATTATAAATAAAAGATGATTACAAAATATAAAAAAATAGTATCTAAAATTGTAGAAACAGTAATATGATTTACTATATAAAGGGAAACTTTTATATAAAAGAACATAATAATGTAATAAATAGAAATGATAAACCTGTCTTATATATTCATTATTTAACATATAGATATAAAACAGATTGTACAAAAAATATTAAACTACATTAAAAAACCAATAGAAAGAAAATATATGAAATTAATTATAAAGATATATATCAAAAAATTTAATTAATAATTGATCAATTAAAAATAAATGGAAAATTATTTAATGCATAGTACTGTATATATATTATTATATAGTGTATTACAACAATTAGATTACATAATGATACTAGGAAGATTATCATTGAGAAGGGTGTAAGCCAAGATGACTCCAATCTCCAAAACTTTTTACAACAATGCTGCAAAAAAATATTTTGTGGTTTAAAATGGGAAGTTAAAGGAATAAAAATAAATGGAGATTATTTAAGTCATTTTTCAGATGATATGTAGTTGTTTTTGAAAATAATGCCTGAGGTTCAAGAAATGTTGCAAGAGTTATCAGATGAAAGTAAAACTAAAAGTAAACTTGTTCAATGGATTTTCTCAAAAGATAAAAATAAAGATGGATAATGATGAGTTAGAAGAAGTTAACAACTACAAATATATTTGTCAGATTATTATTATAAATGGAAACATAATGGATGAAATTAATCATAGAATTAAACTTGGTTGGAGTGCTTTTGGTAAAAATAACTTAATATTAAAAGGAAATATGCCTATGGGTTTGAAAATAAAGGTTTTTAATAAATGTATTTTACCAATTTTTATATATGGAGCTAAGACTTTGACATTTATTAGAATAGAGACTTCAGATTACTCAAAGAAATATAGAGAGATACATGCTAGAAATAACAATAAAGAGTGAAAATGCAATACATGGGTAAGAAAACACAATCATTGAAAGAATTAAGAGACTGAATAGAGTTGAGCTGGATATATTTCTAGAAGAGATGATAATAGATTGACAGTTGAAACCTTATATGGGGTTCAAGAGATTGTAAAAGACCTAGAAAGAGACCATATGAGAGATGGATGGATAAAATAATGAAATATGTGGGGGGGGGGGTGATATGGAGAAGAGAGGCTAGAGATCAGAGAAAATGTATTGAACTTAGAGATCTTCACCATGCAGTGGACTGATCATGGTTGACAATGATGATAGTGTATGTTTTTCATATATTACAATATTCAAGCACAAGTGCGTGTGCGGCGCAACTGCTCCCAAAAGCTGTAATACAAATACAAATGGCTAACTAAAAATATTAAAACAGCTGAGTGCTTTCAAAGGATCTTGCCTTCATAATCATAGCTTGCTTATGTTTAAATTTATGCAAATATGCTAATTCCATCTTTTTGATAGAGAAAAAAACGTGTCCTTCCTGTTTATGGCATCACTGTCGCGAGAGATAAATAAAGCCTCTTTGATCTTTCTTTTGAGGTCATGTCTCTCTCTACATACAATGGTAGGATTGTCCGGAATGCACTCATGGTGACTTGTGCACTGGTGCTGATAAAAAACTGAATAAGTAGAAGGATCGTTGCGAGCTCTATTGTACGAATACCTGTGTTGCGCCAATCGTGTGGCCAGAGATGCCCTGCTTTCCCCATAATATGTGCCTTTGCAATAGTTATTTGGACAATCAATGTTATATACTGTATGGTGGGTCTGTAACAGTGGAGTTTGATCTTTGGTATTGTTGATTAGATTGTTAGAATTTGGAGGGGTTCGAAACTACATTCCATCTTTAACAACAAATATCAGCTCTGTTTTCGAACCCCTCCAAATTCTAACAATCTAATCAACAATACCAAAGATCAAACTCCACTGTTACAGACCCCCCATACAGTATATAACATTGCTTGTCCAAATAACTATTGCAAAGGCACATATTATGGGGAAAGCAGGGCATCTCTGGCCACACGATTGGCGCAACACAGGTATTCGTACAATAGAGCTCGCAACGATCCTTCTACTTATTCAGTTTTTTATCAGCACCAGTGCACAAGTCACCATGAGTGCATTCCGGACAATCCTACCATCGTATGTAGAGAGAGACATGACCTCAAAAGAAAGATCAAAGAGGCTTTATTTATTTCTCGCGACAGCGATGCCATAAACAGGAAGAACACGTGTTTTTCTCTATCAAAAAGATGGAATTAGCATATTTGCATAAATTTAAACGTAAGCAAGCTATGATTATGAAGGCAAGATCCTTTGAAAGCGCTCAGCTGTTTTAATATTTTTAGTTAGCCATTTGTATTTGTATTACAGCTTTTGGAAGCAGTTGCGCTGCACACGCACTTGTGCTTGAATATATACATTTCCCAAAAGTAAAATTATCTAACTTAATCGGATATATTACAATAATTATGTGTTGTATAATTAATAATTTTATTTTTGTTACATTTGTAATTTTGATTGCTTTATCATAATAATAATTGATTCTAATTAATTATATTTAAATATATATATATATGATTTCATATTATTATTATTTTTGGGATATTCAGAGTGGTAAAATAGCTAAATAGCTGACGTTTCGGTACAATAACAAGTACCTTTTTCAAAGCGTTCTCTTTCTCAAATCATAGGAATGCATGTGAGATTTAAAATCGTTTTTATCTTTTTGCTTCTCCTCATACTCAAATTCTATTGATTGAGAAGTTTTACATTTTATTTTGTCTTCCAATAGCTTCTTCCAAATATTGTTAATCTTCTTTAATTCACACCTTTCATTTATGCTCTTGGGCCTTTTAAAAATCTCTATAGGTTCTGTCAGCAATCTCTGGTCATATTGTTCAATTTTTGCTAGAATATTTGTTTTATCGTATCATGATTAGTTAATTTTATATGTAAATAAATAGTTGATGAATTGGACTTTTCTCTGACTATTTAGCTATTTTACCACACAGAATATGCCAAAAATAATAATAATATGAAATCACCATTTATCCGTGAAAATATTAAAATTAATATATATATACTATCTATACTAAACTTAATATAATTATAAGGGACCTGAACTTGAACTCTCAAGCTCTCCACATTCTGATACATATGCAAAAACACAATCAGCCTTCACCAGTAAGTCCAGATCACCACCCCCCACACATATATAAAACTAGTGCTCAGTTTATATTAAGATATCAAATTTTTAAACTTTAATGGACAAACTTCAATCGTCCCCACTTATCCATTTCATTAAAAATCTGAGAATAAAATGTTCAAAGACCCCACTGAGTCAATACCACTGTCACACCCATGTTGACCTAAGTCAATCTGACCCCTCACACATAGGACCTCAACATGTTTATTCAATCATACAGAAGAGGGATGGGAAGAACACAGGCAATTTATCTTTTTTTGCTCATGTGTATCAGTTGTATTGGATGGATATGGGGAGCTTGACAATTTGAGTTCAGGTCCCTTACAATTACATTAAGTTTAATATAGATGGTATACATACATTTAAATATTATATGTTCAGCCTGTATTCTGCCCATTCCTTTCCTGTATGTTTGAATGAATGTTTTGAAGTCCTATGTGTGAGAAGTCAGATTGACTTAAGGTCAAGATGGGTGTGACAGTGGTATTGGCATCAATGGGAGCTTTGAGAATTTCATCCTCAGATTTTCAATGAAATGGATGGCTATGAAGTGGGGAGTATTGAAGCTTTTCCATTAAAGTTTAAGGATTTGCTATTTTAATATAAACTGAGCACTGGTTGTATACATGTGTTTGAGATAGTGATCTAGACCAACTGGTGAGTGCTGGTTCAGCATGAAATGCATATAATGGAGGTCATTTATCTTTTTTGCATGTCTGTGGTCATGTGTATCAGTTGTATGGGATGGATGTGGGGCGCTTGAGAGTTCAAGTTCAAGTCCCTTATAAATATATATATATAACCTGACAGACATCGCTATGTAGGTAATGTAAATTAAAAATTAAAATACAGTGAGATGGACAAAAAATATTTGCTGAAAATTTTTTTATGTATTAATATTATAAACATATATTTATGATTAGCTAGTTGTTATATAATATTTTGTATCATTTACTTGTAGATTATAAATTAATGGCAAAATACCATAATGGATTAAGTTTATTTACTTTTTTTGATGATTATATAAAATACATAATTTTTTATTATTTTCAGTTATAATCTAAAAATTATATAGTAAAAAAATGTAAAAGTCACAGACATAAAAATTGCAGACAGTCATGTATTTCTGAGTAATATAATCATAGTGAGTATATTCTACAATGCAAAAATAAAAACACTGCAAATTGTCTTTATTAAATTTATATAATAAAATGTAATTTTTTTATTTTTTTTTTCAGTGACAATCTAGAAATTCTGTTCACAGCTACATCAATACTGACTTCAGAGATCACAGTATCTTTCAAAAGCAATTTATTACTGAAGATCACACAATCTTCTGAAACTCGTTATAACCAATGCACAACTGGTCATGATCTTAAATATGTGCATTTGATATATGTATCAATGTCTAAGAAAAATTGTATCTCTCAGATCAATTGTAATCTCCAGAAGGTTGAGAATGATTAAATGTCTTTATAAAGATTATTTTTATAAATACTATTGAGTGATAAAAAAATCAATGAAAGTTGAATGTAAAATAGTGTTGAAACAGGAAACTGGGTGTTGTAACAGAAAAATTGGATGTGAAAATTCCCATAGTGAAAACTAGGACATATATAAAATGCAACTTTTTTTTTCTGAAGATTATGACAACTTTTCAAATAGTGGAAATGTTATTTGAAAAGAATGAAATTAAATTCAATGAAAAAAATGACTAAGATATTTATAATTAATTGAAGGATAAAAATGGGAGATATTTGTCTTGGAGTAGTGAAGGAGTAGATATTTAGATACTTTGTTAAATAAAATAAAAAAATAAAATGTTCCACAGACCAATCATCAATTTAAAACTTCTATTTAGTCTATACTTTATAAGAAATTTAACCCCCATTATGCAATGGTAACTGTGCATACCCTTAAGACAATTTGGTATATAAGATGTACTATAATATTCGACAATAAGAAATTCAACTGGCTGAAAAAACTCTACAGTGATTGGGAAACTTATTTCAATCAATGTCAGAGATACTTGCCTAGGAAGGTAATGACTCAAATCTGGGGTGGTCCCGGAATAACTCTATGTGAGATTATCAGATAAACATTTGTTTTGAGTAAAAGTTAAATTTCTACTAGGTCGCTTATTCCTTAGACTAATCAAACATTTTGTTACATGCTTCACCCTTTTGAGTTGAATTTGCTTGATGTCTTAAGAGTCTCTTTCTATTACATTGTTACAATTCAACCTCCTTGAGTAGGAATTAACTGTTTAATGGCCTGAAGCCTTTTTGTCTTAATAGTGAAATATTTCAATTTCTTTGTGTTTTGGTTATTATTTGTTTAACTACTTGTATAAATTGTAAATATTTTTTTTATAAATTGTAAATATTTATGTTATTAATAAAGTTTTTATTATAAATTTAAAAAAAAATTTAGTTGAAAATTAGTGTTTAGTCATAAACAAAACATTATATGAAATTTATTAAAAAATCGAATGTTTTTTTAAATTTTATTAACATATGATATATATGCAAAACTTTTTTTTATCATTAGATATTCTGGGAATAACCTTATTTACAGAAATGAGGAAGATAAACAAAAATTTAAAATAAAGATATTTTATATTTTCAGCCATAAAATTTCTGAATAGAAATGTTTTAATTGAAATAAGTTCAAATGATTTTTAAACTATCATGAATCACATGTGAATAAAAATCACATTCAATATATGATTGGTTGTTAAGAAATATATATTTTGTGATTTTTTAATTGCAAATGTTTTATAACTTTGTTAATGGATAGTTGTTATAAATTTCATTTTCTACACAAAATATTGATAAAGTTAATAATTTTGATAGACAATCCAGATTGCAAATGATTTTTTATGCAATTTAATTTTGAATTTGTGTGTTCATCCTTCTGCATTCATACCCAGAATTGATATGTAAATTTGAAATGCAGTATTTGCATTTGGAAAGCTTTCCGGCATATTTTGTTCAATTTATGTTGATAATAATCCTGATGTTCTGAAAATTTTGAATATAAAAAATTTCATCCACAAAATCTTAATGGTATATATGGAGTAGTTTTTGCTTTGGAAGCACTTTCATTATCAGATATCGATTTATTAATAAGAAATTTAAGTGCTATAAAAAGAATTATAGAAAGCTCTTTTTTTATGTAATCCTATTACTAATTTATCTATAATTAGATAATGGACCCGAACTCATGATATTCAGGTTTGTGGTTTTTCATTAATTTTATTATGAAATGTTTTTCACTTCTTTAAAAAAATTATTTTGAATATTTTTTTAAATAATGTAAAAGATTATTGTAAAAGTTTATAAGTGCATAATCCAAACCCAGGCTACTGTAATGTGTATTTGTAATATTGATATCTTGAAGAACTTTCAAAATAATATAAATTAAAGATTTTTCAAATATTCAAATTTTTAAACAAAAGCTTTTACTTCATGCTTAACTCTTAATGGCTGTCTTTTTCAATTATACTTATTAATACTTTATGAATTTCACCATAATTATTATAAAATGCAGCATTACATTTATTTAAGTTTCAGATAAATCACATAAAATAATTTTCTTTATATATTCTTTAATTTTAGCCACGCCTTGGTAAAACTGCAAAGAATGAATAAATTTACTGCAAAATTCCTAAATAATTCAAACTTCAGTATAATCTTTTGGCAGCCCTCTCAATCAAATTCAAACTATGTGGAACAGAAAAAATCCATGCAATGAAATTATTAGCTTTTCAAGTTGTATTTGAAAACATTACATAACCCACAAATGCTGCTCATGTTATCAAGTGATTGCAATCTTCTACATTCACACCATTTTTTTTAAAAGTACAGAGACATCAAATAAGATTTTTCATTGTGTTTTTATTCCAGAGTAATTTGAGAAATCTTTTGACAATTTGTCCATTTTTAAAATGTAACATATTAGCAGCAATTTATCAACATGATTGATATCTAATATTGAATCAATATTTACTTCATATTTTTGATCTAATTAAATTATTTATGCATTCATGTATATATTATAGCTCTGAAAAAGATTGCTGATCAACTGAAACTATAAGATTGATTAATTTTAATAAACTAAGTACTGTAACAATAATAAGAAAGGTGGATTTGTTTAATTTTTTAAATTTTATCAATGCATATAGAAAGATATAAGTTGACAATAATTCAGAATTTTTTTTAGATCTAATAAGTTTATAAATGTATCACATATATTTGATGATAGAGAAGAACCATTGCTGTTATTAGGATTTTCATATTTTCAGAATAATTTGTAAAAAAAAAAAAAAGAATCAAATTCAAATAACAAATCAATGCACCCCAAACAATTGCCATTCTCAGGATGTTTGTGTTTATTAAATCATAATAAATGCTGTAATAAAACAACATACAATAGGTACCTCTAAGCATAAAGTAACAAATATTTAAACTAAATTCACTTAACATGGCATAATAATATATATATAGTTCTTCATTTCCTGAAGTTAGTAAAGTCATCAGCCAAAGTTGCAGTTGTCATTGAAGATTATTAACAATCCCTCAATTACTGAGTGATTAGTTATATACTACTGAAGACCATCTTTAAGTGAGAAAAACCGCATAAATTGAAAAAAGAACTGTCTAATATTGTCAGACTTAGTGAATCAGAATATAAAGAAATAATTGATTTGAGAGGTCGATATGTCTGTTATAAAAGCACAGAAAAGAATTTACTATATTTAAGATATAAAAAAACATTTAAAAATTAATGATATGTCATTTAGTTTAACAGCAGATATCAAATGTAGATAATTTAAGTTTATTCTTCAATAATTTTTGATTTGTAATGAAAAAATGGTGAATTTATAGTTTAGATATGCAGAATGTTTTTGATTATATCAAGTAACATTTTAAAATTGTCACTGTAGATTTTAATGCTAGAATTGGAAATGGATTAAATATTGAAAGTGCTTTGAGTTAATTTGGTTTTTGAGTTAATGGAAGATAAAAATTTATAGAATTTATATAAGAAAAAAAAATTACGAACTTTATTTTTGAGAAAATCTAAAGTAAAAATAGATGTTGAAGCATCCAAATGAAATTATAATGAATTTAGATTATATTTTGAATATCAGAAAAAAATTACTTCAAAACTGTAATATGATTAATAGATTCATCATCAGAAATGACCATTAAATAATGAGATGTAAGTTACATGATAATGCAAAACTAGAAAAATCAAAGTTATTGGGGGGGGGGGTAAGTATAGACAGTTTATAATTTTAATATATAAAAATTTTATTTATAATTTACAAATAACTTTACAATATTGGCAGACCTAAAAAATGTTCAGAAATTACAAGAAGATAATT
This sequence comes from Epiperipatus broadwayi, assembly GCA_028023455.1. Taxonomy (NCBI): domain Eukaryota; kingdom Metazoa; phylum Onychophora; class Udeonychophora; order Euonychophora; family Peripatidae; genus Epiperipatus; species Epiperipatus broadwayi. The sequence continues at coordinate 468,255 of JAQFVV010000074.1, read as the reverse complement.
AATACTCTACTAAGAATTGTACAGACATTTGGTACAAAAACATCAATTTATTAATAAATTTTCAGCTGAAATAAATAATGTGCGGAAAAAAAATGAATATAAATAAGTTTCAAAATGACCACTTAATTTACTTGAATGTCTGGAATTTTGTAAAATATTACAAAATAAAATAATAATAATGTAAGTAAACATAATTATAGAAGAGAAGGAAAATATAAAATAATATTATGGTATCAAAAGGAAAGTTATTTCAAAAATAAGAATAAAAAAAAAAATAGAATACCATTAAAAAAATAAAAAGATATCTTGAAGAAAAAAAAATAGCTTCTAAAATTACGTCAACTTTTTTTGAATCTATGGAAAATCAAAATGCTCCAAGAAATGATTGTATTTTAAAAGAAACAAATGAAGAAAAATACTAATTGTTAATGAAGTTATATGTTAAATGTTTAAATAAGATATATTAGATAATTGAAGAAATATTGTGATGTTAAGATTTAAGAAAAGTGACAAAAGAGATATTACAAATTACAGACCTATCAGTCTTTTGTTAATTCTATACAATATCTTTGCTAAGATTATTATAATTCATCAACAGAGAATTTGGGCTCAATCCCATCAAAAAACAATCTGGATTTAAAAGTGATTAAAATACAATAGATCAGATACAAGTATTACAAAAAGAGGTTACAAAATGAAATAATGAGTACGAGTTGCTATTTTGTTTTGGATTTGTATATTTTAAAAGTCATTTGATTCTCTAAGCATTTTAATACTAATTAAAGTTTTAGAACATCAAAACATAAATTCAGGACATTGTCAAATATTAAAGATTGTTTATTTAAATGCAGTAGTAGTAATTAGACTATAGGATAACACTAACAAGATTAATGCTGATATGGATGCATGGTAAGGTGATTTCATATCTTCAAAGCTTTTATAGCAGTTTTGCAGGCAATATTTTGTGAATTATAATGAAAAGCCAAGAAAATAAAACTATAAGACATTTAGAATTTGTGAATGTTTTTCAAATAATACTTAAGAGCTATTAGTTGAAAGAAAATAGGACTAAAGGTAATACTAAAAAAAACTAAAATAATACAATAGCTATTCCAAAAAAAAAAAAATGTTTAAAAATAAATTAGAAAAAACTATGAATAAATATCTAGTAAGTATATTAACAAGATTGAATCAATAAATAAAATTAATCACAGAAATACATTTGGAGAAATTGCTTTTGGAAGATATACCTTAATATTAAAAGAAAATTTGCTTGTATATTTGAAAAGGGTTTTGTGTGTGTGTTTGTATATATATATATATATATATATATATATATAAGTGTTAAATATTTAGATGTAATGTTTTTTTTTTAGATTAACTCATTGCAATTGTTTATTTTAAGTATAATTGAATAGCCATTCAGCTCCAGCAGATAACAATGCATTTACAATTAAAAAGATACCACTTTAACTTTGTTCTCATTCACATATCAGGACATTGTTTACAATGCTTTTTGCTAAAAAGCATGAATTTATTTAATCAATTAGAAATTTATTGCTAAATGTTTTATATCTGATTGACATATATCTGGCAAGTATGAAATTACTTAGTTTTAAAACTTATCAATGATTTGGAGGACTATCAGTTATAATTAAAACAAACAGTTGCAATAAGTTAATCTCAAAAACATTACATATATGTTTTTTTACCAGTGTTTTCTTAGAGATCAGAAACTATCATGGACTTCAAACTTACAATAAAGTGTGGTCAAATATGTGAAGGATACTAAAGAAGAATGAAAAATGGAATATGTAGATGAAAAAGCAAATAAATATTAATATCACTGAAAGAATTTAAAAGCTGAAAGAAAATTGGCCTGGATTTATTGCTACAAGAAATTACAATAGATGATCTCCATGGTAAAAAACATAAAAACAAATTTCATGTGAAATAGATGAGTGAGTTAAGGAACTTCGCTGACATTACATGAAAAAAAATAAGAATTTAAGAAACAAGTAAACTTGGAGACTGTTCTGCAGAAAATTAATAAGGATTGAAATAATGGTGATTGAGTTTAAATTTAATAATATTCCATTATCACTGAATTACTATTATCTTTTTTAATACCGACAAGCCTATGATCTATTCTCAGCAAAAAATATTTTAAGACATTTGAAAATCAAAATAAAGTTAAAATAGTTACTTATGAAGTAAAATTATAATAAATATAAAGCCGATATTTATATTTTTAACATTAACACCCATTTCTGTTTTCTTTTTTTTCATTCTTAAATATGGCCTTCTCTCTCATTTGCTTCTTAAATATTCCTTTATTCTTTCTATACACTCTTTTGATTTATTTAAAAAAATATTAAAGTATGCTTCTTCTACCTTTTCTTGCAGGTCCTGTTAACACTCAAAAAAACATTTCCCCCTAAAAGATTTATATTTTTTCATTAAACTTGCTTAATTTAAATTCACTCTTATCTTCTATCTACTCCCAACAAAATTTTTAAAGTTCTGTATTTATTTATTTATTTTATAATCATTTTTTAGTTAAGGTAGTAAAACTTTTTACTTCTCTTTCATTCACTTCTAAACCCATTGATATAAATGTTTGTATTTCAATCCTTTTTTTCATCAATAGTTCAAATTATTTTTGTCTTTATTAATTTTTCAGTATTAACTACCTGCATAATCAACAACATACTTTAAATTCTGCTATATATTTTACTCAGATTTTCAATTCTCTCCCCCCCCCTTTCTCACATATTTTTGTCAATAGTATTATACTTAATTTCTCCACTCTATCGATTTCATTAATATATTAAAAGTTGTTTTATACTCTATATTCTGAATAAACCAGTCCCTATCTTGCATGAGCGAAGTGACTCTACAGAATTATTACTCATTAAATGGGTAATTTCTAATCTAATGAATGACTACTAAAAGTTGCATTCTATTGTCTCATACTCTTGATACTTTTAGTATTTCATACATCAGATTCTATATTATACACATAATTTCTATCTATAATATTATTCATAATAATAATTCTTCTCTTTTTGTCATCATACAATCCAAATTTCTGAAAATATGATACTTCTTCACTTTTTCAAATCCTTCACTTCTTTCCTCTTATTCATATCTCTGCCTTATTGCAAACTTATAAAGTATTTTTTTACATTAAAACCACTGAATTTTTTTAATATTCTCTTTTTATAAATAGTTCTAGATATCATTTTTACAATATTTTTCTTTACCATTACATTTATTCAGCACTATGTTTTCTACATTCTCCCCATTTTTACTTACCATATATTACACTTATATAAATATTAATTAATTTATTTTAATTTGATGAATAATAAAATTTATTATAAACTAAATCATTTAATATTCTAAAGTCTCTAATAAATGTAATCAATCATTCTTAAATAAATCTATAATTCTAATAAAAATATATCAAATTTCTGATAAGATGATATTACTTTTCACCCAAATAGTATATACTCATATTAACCACAATATATATTTAAATTTATTCGACATCCAACATTAGTAGTAATCCACTATTCCTTGACCGCCCATTCATTTTTTTTAAATTGATACTCAGTACTTCAAAACATCACATATATATCACTGCCAATATACTAGTGTCACCTATCTTTAATGCATGCAAATATCATTGGGTATACACTGTATATAGAACAGTATTTTAAGATACATTCAGAAATTACAAATTTGCTGGTAAATTAAAAAAAGTGTTTAATCAGTAATACCCAAGGATAAATATTGTTTGCTTTTAAGTTAAAATAAGCACAACTGTATATTTGTAAAATCACACTAACCATTGAAAACCTAATATATATAAATATCAAAACGTGATTAGAAATAAGAAGAGTTAAACTTGTACTCTATAGTAGCACTAGTTTCCTAATCACGTTATTTCAAATATACGACCAATAAAAGAAAAGTAGTCAAACCACTAAACTGTGCACGTGATAAGAAAATAGTAAAACCCTCTTCTTTTCTTATTAGTAGATTTTTCTGAATGATCTATCAATATCGTTGAATAGAAGCGTCAGGTGAAATCAAATTATTAACTTATGAATTTGCAAGTTGAAAAATATTCAAAACTTTGACTCTCCACAAAACGGAAATTTAAAAAAATAAACGCCTCAGCGAAAAATTTACAAATAGTTGTACTTAGATCTGCGATTCTCAGCACACCTGGGGCAGGTAAAGACGTGTGGAAAATTAGAGAGTGGCTCCTCCAGTTGTTGGTAGTTGCTACTATAACTTGACTAAAGTACGAACTGTAGTGTACAGTAAAAAATTCATTTTTGGACTAATGTAGTTTTAAAATCGAAAAACTATTACCATTACTTTAATAGTTTATGGACTAATTACGTTCCAATAAAGTGAGAATGTTAAACGCTATGGTAAGTAAAGAAGGCAAAATACTTCTTATTTAACTTAAATATCTTCAAATTCGGCTCTTAATATATAAAATATACAATTAACTACAGTATTGGATATGGCTGATCATAAGTGTTATCGTTGTCTTAAAAATGTTTATCCTGTGGATAAAATAGGACCTTTAAAAGACTTATCGTTTTTTCATAAACATTGTTTCAAATGCTACGTATGTGGCATTCATTTAACTTTAAAAACTTATTTCAATAATAACTTAATGCAAGAAGATAAGGAAGTTTATTGTACTAATCATGTACCAAAAGCAACGGCAGGTAGTTTTGATGGTCAGGCTGTAGGAATTAGAGCAGCTCTCAATGTCCCTAAAGTATCTAGTATTAATGAACAAATCCGTGGAACTGGAGAAAAGGGTACTTTTGATGCTCATTCTCTTGGAATAAAAAATTCACTTTCTCCTAGGACCGAAGATAAACAGGATGGTAATAGCAGTTTTAAAGTTACTGGCCGATTTGATGCTGGTGCTCTTCATATAGCTCATGCTATACATGCCCAAGAACTGCAAAAAGGCTATCCCAAACAAACATACAATGCTCCGTTGTATTATCTGGTAAGTAGGCGCATTCTCCTATTTTTAAACGCAACCGTGCGTAGCCCTTCATGCTTTTCTCTTCCTGGTATATGCTTGCCGTGTATATTAAAATTTGCTATTGCGCCTCTGCGGTTATGGGTTATGCGGACTTTTTAAAATTTTGTATTCATTCACCCTGCTTATTGCAATCTTTGGGAAAAAAACAACGGAAACAGGATGGCTAAGGTATTCATATTAATTGTAACTTATAATTAAATGAATGTTTACACATTGCTTTCTGACCCATTTATCTAGCAATCTTTAAATCTGCCATTTCTTTTTTTTTTTTTAAATATGTGTGTATGTTACCGTTTATATAGGTTAAACATATATTAATTAAATAACACCTTAGTAAAACTGACCATGTTTTTTTGTGGACAGGATTTTGCTACTCAAACCGAGTTAGAAATGAAACATCGAACAGAAGAAGACGAGCTTTATCGACGTTTCCAGAGATTTAGGGAATTAGAGGAAACGACAATAAATCAAGAAATTCAGGTAAAGTCGTTTGTTTGTTGTTGCTTTCAAAGTTATTGATTTCTTGTTACCTAGAGAACAGACGATCCAATTACTGTATTATCTGCAATAATTAATTATTATATTTGAAGCTGAGATTATTTGTAAAGTGCGACAAACAGAAATTTTATATGAATGTAAATTATTGTTAGCTTATGGGTTTTTTAAATTATTCCAAAACTTGTTTTTGTTAGTTTTACAATTCTAATAGGATACATATCGCCATCTTGATTGATAAATTGTCTAAAATTATTTTTACTATATCTAGTTTCGGTTGTTTAATATATTCATTTAATGAACGATTTATGCGTATATATATACAAGTATACAACATAATTTTTCCATTTTAATGTCGAATCCTAAATTTATGTTTAAGATAGCGTAAGTAAGTACGTCAAATTATTGGCAAAATTCGCAAATATGATGCTAAAACGAACTTCTTAAAAGAATTTTTAAAGTTTATGTGTACTGTATATTTAAAATTAATTGGATTTAATATAAATCAAATAGAAAATGCGTTTTAGTTTCTTTTAGATATATATATATATTTGTAAAGGTGTTTTTATTTAATACAATTATTTATTTAAAACATTTAGGCTATTAATAACACCTGATTAGTTTTGAAATAAAGGCCAAGATTCGGAATTGTTTGAAGTTTTTACATTCGTTTATAAACTATTTTAATTCTGAATATTTTCCACCCATTCTTTTATTGTTTCTTTTATGATTTCTTTAAATGCTGGCGGTGACTTGGTATTTTAAGGTCATTAGCATAAAATTCCAATTTTGTGCCTCGCTCTGATTTTCTAATGCCTTTCATGGAAATCGGAATCTTATGTTCTGCCTGAATATTAAATATTCCATAATTGGGTGTGACAATTGATTTCTATTATCGAAATTGTTTCCCCCCACCTATGCATTACTGTAATAAAAATACCTACATGCATAACAGATAAAATTGTCTTTAAATGGTGTGAATAAAACTCATCCAAACAAATTCGTAAAAAGTTGAAAAAAAGAGAATTAATATTGTCTATTCACTCACAAATGGGAAATACGTTGAAATCCGAAAGTTTTTTTAATGGAGAGTTTCATCTTCCTGGTTTTTTTTTTTTTAGCTGATTTTTTTCTTTCTTTATATATTCCATCTATTTGTTGTATTTTGTGAAAGTAGAATCATTAACTTGTAGTGAATTTAAAATGCAGTAGATATTAAGAGTTAAGTAAAAATCATATTACAACTGCTAATAGTCAAATATTTTTACTTATTTGCATGACCAATAATGTTCATTATCAGTTTTTAACAATCTTTTAATAAACTATCACTATATACATATCCACACATCATCTTAAACTTGAATAATTAATGGGCATTAGATACTATAATGTTATAAAATCCTTGGCTCCAGACTGGTTTCTGGCGTTGACTTTTACCAGTAAAGACTATATGCATGTGGAAATCACTTTCATTTCTTTTAAATATTATTTAAAGCTAATTTACTGAAATTTAGAAAAAACTCCTAAGGTTTTACTTTAGGTTGCTAAATATATATTATAACTTCATCAGTTCCAGTTTTAAATTGTAGTCTTCATTGATGAAGGTGAAAAATAGAAATGGGTTTGCAGATGGGAATTTTTATAGCATTATACTATCTAATGTCTGTAGTTTAATTAAGCTCACAATAAAAATGACTGCAAAATAGAGTGAAGATAATTACTCTTGGAAGCATAAGAGTAACAAAGTAATGGGATAAAATATATTTTTTCAATTCCAGCATGTGTATATGTTAGGTTCATCACACAAAGGAAAGCAAGCAGTAGAGTTCTATGTCTGAGCAATAATATTAGATCATTATTTCTGCTATTGCTTGCCAAATTCTTAACATGATTTGTTTTTGCATCTTATTTTATAGCTACATCTTAAACTTTAATGAGTCCATTGAAAATGCATGTGAAATACAGCATAGAATAAATTTTTTATAATTAGAACATATATAAAGTGAAAGATAAAATAGTCTTAAATAGCTTACTGCAGAACAAATCCCTCTCCAGAATGCCTTCAAATAGTGAAAGGGAAGGCTTTATTCATCAGGTTAAAAATTGGTGTAAGATTTAGGGAGTTTCTTTTATTTTCTTTATCTTCTCACTAAGAATAGCAGATACCCATTGACTGATTAAAAATTGAATGCAGATCTGTTATTAAAAAAAAAATTTTTTTTAATCTATGTTTGCTTGGAAAGCATCAGCTACCTGAAAAAAGTTCCTAATTTTATTTGAATTTATGGATATGACACGAAAATGCTCTAACCACCATATCCCAAAGATCTTAGGATACTTTATTGTGTGTATGATTTCAATCTAAAAACAAATGACATATCTAGGCAAAAAAGTTTTATGACCAAATGATTATGTTTGGATCATTTGTGGTGGTTTATCATTACTTATAATCTCTTTAACATGATTTATTTTAGCATTTCAATTTTAAAGAGCTATTTATATCATTAAAATATTAATTTCTACATATACAAAGAAAGCAATTGTAATTGAAGTTCTTTGATATAAGGTGAATTTATTATTTGATTTTTTATTTATTTATACAAATAACATTCTAACATTGCTAAAACAAATTTTATTATTGAAATTTGTAGCAATGAATTATTTATATTAAAAGCATCAATAAAAAAAAAAAAAGGTAATGATAAAGATAATCTTGTCTCCAACATCAATAAAAGCATGACATCTTTTTCATATATTGAAGATTGCATCCCATTATAATCATAATAAGGCCCATTTAAGTTTTATAAACATCCAAAAGTATCATGATTATAGATTTAAGAAAAGATTTGGGAAAATTGAGTTCAAGGTATCTTATTTACTAGATGTACAAATTTTATCATCTAGAAAATGGACTGCACCAATATTTGATAGCCCAATATGTATTGTCTTGAGATCTATATTCTAGCATTAATAGTAGACAGATGTCATTTCACCGACAAATATTGGCTAGCTAATTGCTTAGGCTGTGCACTTGCTCCTACATTGTTTTCATTTTTTATGGCAGATGGTGGAATTTTAAAGTTGAATCAATTAAAAGCAAAAACAAAAACTTTACCTTTTTGGAATCTAGCTTTACAATGTACTGATGATTGTGCTATTTTTGCAAATTCAAAAGATCTATGGAATATATTTAATTTTGAAAGTAACATATAAAGACATTGTTTTAGTAATTAATGTTTTAAAAAAAACTCAAGTTCTTTATTATCCAATCATGGAATAAGAATTTACTTTGATAACTTTAAATTTGGGTGATTATCAACTTGAGAATATAATCCAACTTAATGTGAATTTAGATATTAAAGTGCATTTCAAATTCCAATGTGCTGCTGTTGCTTTTGATAAATTAGAAGATGGGTGATTCATCACAATGAAATAAATATTGCAACTAAATTATCTAAATGTAACTGTTATGTTATCTAATTTACTATATGGAAGACTGATTTGAGCACTCTCTTGATGTAACATTCATTTAAAGATGTTCCATACAATTTTAAAGGTAGAATGATAAGGTGATAAGATCAGTCATTTATGTTCTTCCAGATTCTGAATGTGATACTCTAGAATTCACTATAGTAAAATCATACCTTTGTTGAATTAAACATGTGAATTGAACAATACAAAATTTTCTAAAGGATGTTTTATGATGAATTTGAGCATAATTGTCATGGTAGAACTAGATTCTATTTACATTATAAAAATTATGCAATGTTCATAGTTTTCATTAAGATATGGCAGAGAATAGAATATATAGGAAAACAATTATACATAGTGTTGAAGTAAGTTGCAAGATATCAAATAAACAGAAATTATGTTATTCATGAACATATTTGTGGTTCACAGATTGGTTTGTATAGTCATCACAAAACTGATCTACAATATAGTAATAATATGAGTAACTTTTTGCTTTGTCTTTCTGTTAATTTCTCTTGGAATCATAATGGCCATACATGTTTCAAATGATTGTTGCATATAATAAAATTATATACTCAGTTAAAATAACTGTTCATTTTATCCAGATATATGACATTTACTAATATAGATGAAATATCCCAGCAAGTTAGAACATTCTTCAGTCATGACTACTTGACTAAGAATTAGTATGATTGTGCTCTTAAAACTTCTTTTAACATTACTGCATGAAGAATCAAAATAATTCTTGGCCATTTAAAACCATATCATTATAAATATAAGTTAAAATAATATAAGCATAGTTTTTGCATTTATAAATATTGTCACAAGAATTGCATACTCTCATTGATTAATCCATATTATTCTAAAACTTTTGATTCACTAAATAAAAATAGCTAGATATCTATTGATATTAACATCCATTTCAGTTGTCCATGAACCAGCTGTTTGACAAAATTATGAGCTTGCATATAAAAATTTTGTATATCTAGAGAAGGGAAAAGGGTAATTCTTTGTACCACCCTGAATTTGCTATATCATAATCTTAACAAAATAATGCTTTTAAATATCACAATGAAATATAGCATCAATAAACTTCAACTTTAAAATTGTATTCTGGGCAACAGTAAATAATCAGTTTCATTAGAAAAACATTTAATCAATTACTTTAAGCCAAAATGAATCCACAAGTAACAGTTGCAGTAACTATCATGTTAATTTTTAATAAAATCAATATCTTTTTCTGGGCTGAACAAAATTTTATGAATCTGAGCTTTTCATTGTATTAATTTTATTTTGAATATTAAAAGTTCTTACCATAACAGGATTTATCAATACATTAGTCATTTATTCATATGTATATTAAGTCTAAATTACTCTAAACTGATTAAAGTTTACAATATAGTTTTTAATGTAGGATTGCTAAAATTAAAAAAGAAAGTAAGGCAAATTATTGGTGATGATAAAATATTATTTTTTAATCATAGTGTTGTATTATTGCTTGTATTTGCTTTTATATAATGAATTGTTATCTTCATCTACATATATACATGAACTTATTGTATAATATTTTTTTGCTACTTATATTATTTTGAGTATACATCTCAGAATTTTCATTTACTGAATAGGTAGATTTTCTATACTATTTATGACTAATAAATGATGTGAATGAGCCAGTAGAAATTGTTAGATATTTATAATGTTCCACAACTAACCAATTTCATTAATAAACATAAATAGTTTGTTTTATGCTTTCCACATTTGGTTCTGTGCCTTTTTGCAGATTCCTAAAATATAGATAACATCAAATTATGTATTAAGTTTTGTTTTTAACATATATACATATAACCATGATATAATTTAATTTTAAAAATTTGACACATTACTACATCAACAAAAATAATTAATACAGAAATAGAATAATGTAGTTACAAAAAAGACATTACAGTAATAACTTGAAATAAACTAAAGATCAGCTTTTCAAACTAATTCACATGCACTTTATGAATCTTAATCATAAATGAATACTTTCACTTCCAACACAAGATAAAGTCTTTCCGAAAGAATAGAATGAATCCACCTATTCTTTCAACCCAAATGCTTAAATATGGGCAAATCTTAAGCACTGGAAATGAAAGCGTGAAGATAAACCAATCACTTTAAATTACTTTTTACTATGTCTGAATGAATGACGCCAGCGAAATTTTCTAGAATTTATCTTCACGCTTTCATTTCCACTGCTTATGATTTGCCCATATTTAAGCATTTGGGTTAAAAGAATAGGTGGATCCATTCTATTCTTTCGGAAAGACTTTATCTTGTGTTGGAAGTGAAAGTATTCATTTATGATTAAGATTCATAAAGTGCATGTAAATTAGCTTGAAAAGCTGATCTTTAGTTTATTACAATTGATAAACATTGCGCTATATAAAATAAATGTCTCATTTATAGTAATAACTTGAGAAAAAGAGAATATTCACATAAAAATTGAATATGCACTGGCGAATAAAATAAAGAAATGGTTAACCTAATAATTATGTGTGATAATGCTCATATAGGTGATGCATGCAGAATTCATAAATTTTTACTTTCTATTATATTTTTTTTTCAATGTGGTTTGTTATAACATGGATTGATGAATTTGTGGATATGAAGAAATTATTATATCAGTATTCTATTCAGATTATATTGATTGATACTAATGGTATCATTTTTCCACCTAAACCATTATCGGTAAGTAAAATCAATAGACAAGTGGCAATGTTATTAATGAACTTGATTCATATACTGTGATTTTAGAATTGGAGGAGAGTTGTTACAGGGATAAAACTTGAATAAAATCTTTTGTTTACTTATTTAAGGAATCTATGCACTATAGTGAGTAATTTTGTCAAAAACAATATTAGCAGCAAAAAAACAACAATATTTAACTTTTTTATATATGATGCATAATCAAATAATTAGTTATTAACTAACTGGAGTTTAGGAAGTGGAACTCATCATTTATTCAGATATTCTTAATAATATATTACTTTTTTATTAATCATTTTTAATTAATTTTACTCCTGCTATATATATTTAAATAACAAAATAATGTATTGAATATAATTTTGTAATGCTATCAACAGTTTAAAGCCCCCCTCCCCCCAGTTAATATACTAAATTTTCAATCTTATTTAAATGAAGTTAATCATATAAAATTTCAGACATGATAAATTTTTGACAATTTATTATTTTTGTATAATCCAATGAATGTTGCTTCTTTTTAATCCTTCTATTATCATTTCTTTGTACAAAATTTTAACGTTATGAAAAACAAAATTTATATATATATATATTGTTTTACAATCATTTAACACTGAAAAGGAAGTTTGCTCATTTGATAATTTTGTTTTAATTTTATTATGGAATAGATTGTACTGTTTAATTGTCTTATGCTGCAAACATCTGGAGTCTCCAATATATGAATGTTTATATTCTTTATTACAGTTAATTTCCTAAACATATTATTTTTATAATAGTTTCAAATTGTACTTTTAAAGTTATTTCTTAACTCATCCAAATTTGATGATTCCAAATGTAAAAGATTGAAATATTTAAAACAAATATCTTTGATAATCTTGTTGATTTTGTAATTATATGCATGATAAAAAATGAATATTGATAAAAAAAAAAAAAAGTGGATAGTATTTTTTAATTGGTCATTATATATTTTTATTATTTTTTTAATGTAATTATATATTAGATTGCTTGCATTTCCTTAATATATATTTTTTAGAATTTAAAATTTATCCATTAAAATCTACATAAATTATGAGTATTTATTACATGTTATCTATAGTATATACATATATTATAGTTTATTCTTATATATATATGTACACACACATATATATTATTATTATTACACTTATTATTTAAGTAATATTTTGGGTGCAATTTGAAAATTATATTTGTAGTTTGTAATGTTATAATTGACTTTTATTAGTATGCATTCAGAACAGATTATATTTACTTGTTTAAAGAGGTTTATTTAAACTTCTTTGTATCAGTAATTTCAATCTCGGTGGTCAAGTTGCGATCTTTAGTGTATATATAAATATATTGGACTATTAATAAAGGTGGATTCCACGTTTATTGTTAAAAGGAGCTTGCCTTGACAATAGTTTGAAATTGTTATTGAGATAGGGATTGTCAAAATACTGTCTGGCTTTTAATGATTACATACATATATATATACACACACACACACTACTCAATGTTGAAATTGTTCTACCCAGAATAATTTGATATAATGGCATGCATATTAGCATATATTAATTAGGAGGTCAAAATGTAATATTTGTAGTCAAATCACTTGTGCTTTTTATAAATGAATTAGTAGGATCAAAGAAAGACAAATAGTAAATATTATTTCATGATAAATGAAACAACATACTGATCTCTTTCATTTATTGATATTTCTATAACATCGTATTGTCAGTCACATCAATTGTAGCTTGTTTCAAAGAGTTATTTTGCCTTAAATTATAGCTCAAGTGCAAAATGATGTAAAATAGTAATATGTTTGATTTCAATGGTTTCAGAAAACAATAGATGTCTAAGAGATCCTAGTGCAATTGGCTAGGTTTGCTTTTACTGCATTAAGAAAAGCACTAACTGTTATTAGCGAAACACCAATAGAATCGGAAAGATATCAACTGAGAAAGATTGGTATATTTATTGCTAGTAAAATATATTTCTGTAGGCTATGTAGTGAGTATATGATGATATATAACAATGGTAACAACATTACTATTATACTGAAGATTAAGAGAATTAGATCGAATTCCTGCTTGTCTTTTTAATAATTTCTGTAGACAAGGCATTACAAAGCTTGGCAGATATAGTGTAATAATAGATTAACTGTAACAGTAATATCATCATATATTATAGCACATTTTGTAATGAAATATGATATTTAGAAAAAAATATTCCTCTATTTGTTTTTAATAATATCAAGGATGAGTTAATGTTATTAGTCTAAACTTTTTTATAATTCATGTTATTATCTGTTCTGAATGATAATCTTGAATTTACTTTTCAGTAAAATAATGCTCTTGATACACATTTCTAACACCTCCAACAGTATCTTTAAAAGATTTAAATTCTTTGAGCTTATATTTTTATATATTGAATATATATAAAATCTTTTTGGATAAGTCATCTTTTAGGGTTTATTTATTTGTACACAACATAACAGCATGAAATTATGTGATCAGATGAACATTTAGGGATCATTGTATGCTCCACAACACTGTCAGAAATTTAAATCATTTTCTATTAATATTTCATAAAGTATTATGATTTTGATTCATCCACATTGTAAATTAAGGAATATATTCTTTACATATTTATCTGTGTATTTGTTTAATTTTGCATTCTTTATTAGATTGGAACAGTTGCTATCGCATGATTGGAGTAGAGATAGTATGTTTGTTAAAATGAAAAACTAAATTGAAAAATAATTAACCAATAGTGCATAATTTAGTTTGTTTCAATATTAATTTATGATATTTTAAATTGTGATATTTTGTATTTTAAACTTCTAACAGTAAATACACAATTTACTACGCAGACTAACAATATTTATACATAATTTTTTTTATACATTTCAAAGATATTGTAGAAGAAATGATCATTTTGTAGTTGATAGTACTAAATTGGTATCATTGTAATCAAAAAACATGGACTCAGCATCCATAGATTTTTAATTATTTCTTCACTAACTTTTCAGTTTTGCAAAAGATTGAGTGAATGCAAATTAGCTCCAAACATTTATTATAACATTTACTTAAATTTTATAAGTATTTTTTTCTTCATTTTTGCCTTGTACACATTTAAATCAACAAAATATTTTCTATGAAATTGCTTAAAAAGTATTGTTTATATGAAGTCCTTCTATCAATGAACTCTTAACAGTGTTAATCATTTTGGAGTTTTCATGTAATTTAATCATCATTATTGCATTTTGATAAATATTCTTCAATTTGCTAATGTTTGCATCCATATCTTAATATTCCTGAACTTTAATCACATTGGAAATTCTTATGCAGTTAAATATCGTTTCATAATCTATAAATCCAAAATATATTATGCTAAAACCACTTTTAAATTTAACTTTTTCATTGAATTCAAAATTTTATATGAATTAAGATGTTTAAATTCCAATTATGATTCATTTGATGTATATGATTAACAAATGATACTTCCTGTATATCTTTCTTCAATGTAAATTTCACTTTAATCTTTTTCTTCATTGGAAATTTTTTGCATTCAGTTAATTTTTAATAATTTTTTTCAAATATCGAGTTTCTTTTTATTGCATGATTTATCATTATATA
The DNA here is from genome assembly GCA_028023455.1 of Epiperipatus broadwayi. Taxonomy (NCBI): domain Eukaryota; kingdom Metazoa; phylum Onychophora; class Udeonychophora; order Euonychophora; family Peripatidae; genus Epiperipatus; species Epiperipatus broadwayi. The sequence goes on along the minus strand of JAQFVV010000074.1, from coordinate 452,823 downwards.
TTTCACAAAAATATAATGCATTAGTATATATTCATATTGCAAAAAATCTAATTTAGCCTTTCATTTGAGATTTTTGCTTCATCAAATCTAGTCCATTGCTAATAGATATGTTCTTGTTTGGACTATTCTTAATTTTATATTTTTTATAGTTGGGATCTCTAATGATATTATTTCTAAGATATATGAAACTATTTTTATTGTCTAATTCAATTCCAGTAATTCTGATTTTTCTCTGTCTTAAACACAATCAGCCATGATTGTTTAACCTATCAAAGTTTGTTTAATTATTCAACAGGGATACAAATAGCCAACCTAATTATTTAGTTAGCTACTTATATTAATAAAACAAATACTTTTAATAGGTTTAAATCTAGAGCTAACTTGTCTGGCCATGTAAATCCGAATTGTTTTTTTATTTAATTATAAAATGTTTTAACTGTAGTGGACATAGGTATCAGTGTTTCTTTTAAAAAATTAAAACTATCCTAATTTTACAAATCAAACAAATAAAAAAATATATGTGAATGTATTTGCGGCTCACAAATTGATTAGTATATGTCATTCAAAAACTCATCTTTAATTTTTCTTTTCCATTTTTCTTTCCTGAAGTTAGTTAGTTAGAATGACTGTACTTCTTTTCAGAATGATTTCTGATGAATGAACCACCTATATCTTTATCATAACTGTTTCTATTAATTATATTTGGTAGTTTAATATTTAAGCTACATTGTAAAATGATGCTCTTTTTTGATCATTAGTTCCACCTTATACGTATATAATAAAACAAACACTGGAATTAATTCTACAATTTTTAAAATACCAATATATAAATAAGTAAAAGTTTTATTCTGTTTATAATATGACTTCCATCTTGAGTAAAATGTAATCATGCCTTAATCCAGCTATAGGTTTTATTTGTTTATTTATATACTGTAGTGATATTTTGAAAACATTCCAGTATTTTGCTTTATTATATTATTTGATTTTACATAATTACATATGAGTGTGTATAATAATTAGTAGTTGTGAAGTAGAATCTATTTAACAAATCAGTTTATCAACTCTGTTAATTCTTTGTATTCTATTATATCATCATTATCCTTTCCTAATATGACACATCACTTTTCCCAAGATGAGGATCATTTCTATGCACTGTTTAATACACTGTAGAAATATAAATATTGTGCACATATAAGTATGTATATGTAATAATAAATGGTAGTAATGTAGCAGTAATTCTAATTTCCAATGCACCATTCATCATTATATTTTTTTATGCAAAAATGGAAAAAAATTGCTATCTACCTTATAAAATAAATAAAATTTCTCATGGCATGTTAATTATGATTTACTAAGACATCTTGGTGTTATAGAAATGTTATCATATAATACTAAATTGTCCAAGAACTTTACTACTGATTACACTTCTTGAAGAAATGTTACCATTTTGTATAAGTTTTATGTAGTGTTGCCTTGAGAGTTGAAACACATTAAAGAAAATATTTGCAAACAAATTCAACAATTAAAATCATATATATATAGTTAACCAAAGGAAATACATAATAAAATAGACTTATAAATCCAAGAAATAATTATATTTCAACCAGAGGACTGGTTTTCGTCAGAAAGAAAAAATACACAGTAAAATGGCGATAATCAAAAATTACAGATTTGATAAAAGATTACAAATTTAACAACCCCCCCCCCCATTGGTCACAAAATCTAACACTAGATATAGAGGATTTGGTTATATCATAAATGCATATTTTATTATGCAATACATTATTTTAAAATTTAGATATTAAAATAATAACTTTATACCACACCCTATTGATAATTTCTTTGATATATTTCAACTTCGATTTGCAGGTTATATATGTCCCACTAGACATATAAAATAAAATAAAATTAAAAAAAAGTAAAATATCCAATAGGGGAATGAATACACATAACTAAAAAAAAAATATTTACAATATGATCTTTTCCATCTTAAAATTACAGATAAATAATAATAATAATAATAATAATAATAATAATAGTAGTAGTAATAATAATAATAATAATAATAATAATAATAATAATAATAATAATAATAATAATAATAATAATAATAATAATAATAATAATAATAATAATAATAATAATAATAATAATAATAATAATAATAATAATAATAATAATAATAATAATAATAATAATAATAATAATAATAATAATAATAATAATAATAATAATAATAATAATAATAATAATAATAATAATAATAATAATAATAATAATAATAATAATAATAATAATAATAATAATAATAATAATAATAATTCAATTCAATTCAATATCCATTTATTATGTGCATTTCAACATTTACACTTTAACAGAAATACACAATAAAAAAAAAAAAAATAATAATAATAACAATGATAATAATTAAAATTTAAAAAAAAACAAAAAAAAAAAACAATAATAATCAAATACAAGCTAAATACATAAAATTATATATACATATATGTTCATAATTATACATTTAGTTGTTTTTTAACATTCATCACAAATTGATCGCAAAAAATATCAATATTATTAAAAGTTAGATTATATACCATTTGCAATCTATTAATAACTGATTTACCAAAGAAAGTATTTTTACATATACTAATCTTGAAAGTTTGCATTTCTCTTAATAAACGACAAGGTACTTTCAATTCTATTTTTGATATACAGTTACTGACATCAATTTTCCCATCAATCAACTTTTTCAGTAATATCATATCCTTCAACATTCTCCTTTCTTTCAATACTGTTTTGACAGTTTGACATTCACCCATTATTAATTTATTAAATCTTTTTTCAATATTATATATTTTAGACTGAATATTAATCAGATTGAAGTTCCATATACAAGAATTATATTCTAAAACTGTAACAACAAGGGAAAAAAATAACCTATATTTTATGGAAATAGATAAATCTCTCCCATATCTCAAAATACAGCCCATCTTTCTGTATGCTTTATTAATAATACATTTAATATGTGCATTAAAAGTAAAATTGCTACAAAATATAATTCCTAAATCAGATATAGTCTCTTTATATTTAATATCACCATTCTCAATTTTATATTGATAAACAGATTTTTCAGTTTTATTAGTATAGGAAACAATGCATGTTTTATTAATGTTAATCTCCATGTTGTTATACCTACACCATATAATAAAACTATCTATATCCTTTTAAACCCCAATATGATCACTATAAGTAATAATTCTTTTAAATAACTTACAATCATCAGCATAAGTAAGTATCATACTATTTTTTATGCTATGATCAAGATCACACATATAAACATTAAAAAGCAATGGTGCTAATATTCCTCCCTGAGGAACACCTATCATATTATCAAAAAAAAGAGAATTAGTTTTATCCATATGTACATAAGATTTACGACCCCTCAAATAATTGGAAAACCACTCAACTAAATGAGGACTAACGCCCAACATTTTAAGTTTATACAAAAGTCTAATATATGAAACTTTGTCAAATGCCTGAGTCATATCAAAATATACAACATCTAATTGCTTCTGATCAGATAAGGCATGAGCAATATGATCAGATATCACCATTAAATTAGTTTCAGCAGATCTACCAGGTAAAAAACCATGCTGATAACTAGGTAATACCTTAATCATATCTACAATAATATTACTATAAATACACCTTTCATAAATTCTAGCAAAAGGTGACAGAACTGAAATAGGTCTATAATTACCCGAATCAGATCTATCCCCTTTTTTAAAAATTGGTATAATTTTAGCTATCTTAAATATATCAGGAATAATAGTTTTCTCAATTGATAAATTAATAATATAATGCAATGGTGCTACAAAACATTCAGCACAACCCTTGATAATAAAATTAGGAATATTATCATATCCCATAGAAGATTTCGATTTAAGTTTAGAAATTGCAGTAAACACTTCAGGAATTGCAATTTTATTAACATCTATATTCCAAAAACTTTCTTTATTAAATTTAATATCAACCATATTATCATTACTTGAAGTATCTAAGTACATATTAGTAAAATGATTGACTAGATCATCCATAGAAGGCCTAATTACATTATATCTACAACTTTTACTTCCAACAATATTAAGATCTTTTATATAATTCCAAAACATTTGTGGATTATTCCTAAAATTTTCTTCAACTCTATTTAAATTATTATTATAATCTCTTTTCATAAGAGTTTTAGTATAAGCACGCAAACCACTAAATTTCTTATACAATTCTTTATCATTAGTTAGTTTATATAACCTATGATATTTGTGCTTTCTATTTAAGCCCTTACACAATTCCCTAGAAAACCATTTAGGATATTTGTTATTAGTATTTAAATAATGCCTAACAGGAATATATTGATCTAGACAATTTTGAACTATACCAACAAAATTATTTGCCGCTATATTTGGATCATTTTCCATCAAAATTACATTCCAATCAATGTCCTCAAAAGCTTTATAAAGGCCATAATAGTCACCATGTTTGTAATCTCTCGTACTATTTACCATAGGCTTTATATGTTCATGAAAGGTGGATGATAAGGATCAGGGGGCAAAAGAGCTTGATCAGCCTCTTTGCACTTCAAATCATTCTTAGTACTAAACAATAAATCCAACATACCACCCCTAAAATTAATAATACTATTAAGTTGAATTAAACTAACCAACTCAACAAAAATTTTTAATCTATAAAGTTTACTATTATCAACATTCTTATTATTATGTCTTGAGTAATCAGCTTCATTAAAATCCCCAACTATAATAATATCATATTTATATTTCACCAATATATCCTCAACCTTAACTAAATATGCATCTAAATCATTCATTGACAAAGTATAATAATAATAATAATAATAATAATAATAATAATAATAATAATAATAATAATAATAATAATAATAATAATAATAATAATAATAATAATAATAATAATAATAATAATAATAATAATAATAATAATAATAATAATAATAATAATAATAATAATAATAATAATAATAATAATAATAATAATAATAATAATAATAATAATAATAATAATTTTATTTTTATTTATTTTATTTATTTATTCATTATGAAGCAAACAATAAATGTATAATACAGTGAGATAAATTCCATACAAGAAAAATCTTGTGTGAGGAATTTAAATGTAACAACTAAAAACACTAATAAAATACAAAAAAAAAAAAAAAGTATAAATATAACATAAAATATTAAAATCACACAGATATTGCATTTGGCAATTCAATCACAGTAGTAAATAATTACATCATAACATATAATATAAACAAAAATAAAAAATAAAAAAAATAAAAATAAAATAAAACTAATGCTTAGCATAATATAACCAGTGCCATAAATGCTTTTTAAAAATCAAATAAGATAGTGTTCATTAAATTCACAGAACAATCTCTTATAAATAAATATTAAATAATTTAGGACCATTATAACTAAATTGCTTCCTACTGGATGTTTTAAGAAAATTAAGTAAAGCTAACTGATATTTAGTAGATAAACGAGTATTTACTAAAAAACACTAATAAAATACAAAAAAAAAAAGGATAAATATAACATAAAACATTAAAATTATACAGATATTACTTTTGGAAATTAATAATAATAATAATAATAATAATAATAATAATAATAATAATAATAATAATAATAATAATAATAATAATAATAATAATAATAATAATAATAATAATAATAATAATAATAATAATAATAATAATAATAATAATAATAATAATAATAATAATAATAATAATAATAATAATAATAATAATAATAATAATAATAATAATAATAATAATAATAATAATAATAATAATAATAATAATAATAATAATAATAATAATAATAATAATAATAATAATAATAATAATAATAATAATAATAATAATAATAATAATAATAATAATAATAATAATAATAATAATAATAATAATAATAATAATAATAATAATAATAATAATAATAATAATAATAATAATAATAATAATAATAATAATAATAATAATAATAATAATAATAATAATAATAATAATAATAATAATAATAAAAAATTCTCTATAAATCTTAAATATATAAATTTGATAATTGAGTAGAATTAGGTAAATTAAAATTGTTCCTTTGATCTTCACCTTCTGAGTGTGAAAAATATATATATACACAAAAAGTTTTTAACACATTATTAAATAGTTAAATGATTTTTTTTGCACATACACAGATTGTTTCTAGGGTACTTTGGAGTATTCAGTTTGGTGCTTTCATGAACCAATAGATCTGGTCTTCTTTAAATGTCTTTTATTCTTTTCAGAGTACTTTTCTTTATTTTTGATTCTTTTTCAATTTTATTACTTTATGACTACCTCACTATTCGAGTATCTTTTACACTATTTTTTTCCTCCCCCCCCTATTTTTCCTGTATAGTCTAAATCTGTAGCTGTCTTCCATCTTCATAAACCCAACAGCTTCATTTCTAATCTTATTTGATAGCTTACCTGTTATGAGGAACTTACTTTTTTTTCTGCCAATACATTCCTGATTTTGAAAGCTCATATCAGTGATATTTAAAAATTCAGACACTTTTTTATGAGAAAAAGTATTTAAAGCTAAGGTTGTGTAATAAGATAGATTTAACATGTTCTCATTAGGAAGGTCCCAAAGAGATTTTCTTTTAGGTGAGTTTCCAAGCAAGCTTTTATCCTAGCAAACTGACACAGCTGGTACACTGGTTTAAGTCCAGTGTTTCATTTTTAATTTTCCAATAACACATTGAAGTTGTTCCATTATGCTATGATAATAAGTCTCTTCTTATTCTGCTTAAATGATCATAATAATTTTGTAGACTCTGGCAATTCAACTGTCAAATACAGCTTAGATTGCTATAAATTGCATGGGGTTGTTAAGGCAACTGCTTTTTTCCAATTGCCAGTTACCACTACTATTTGAAACTAAGCCTTAAATGCTTTTTTAACTCAGCTGCAACCATGATCAAACAATAAATTATTTTTTAATAAATGATTAATTTTGCTGCACTTGGTTATTTTTAAGAATTAACAACTTAATTCTCTCCTTTTTTTTTTTTTTTACAAAATAAGTTAATTACCTTTAATAAATTTATAAATCTAATAAAGAAGATAATCTTGCAAAAATATGACTAAATTTTACATATTCATTCTTTCTTTCAAAATAAATAAATATTTTACATCCAGTTTTTATAAACTTATTACAATTGCGTGAATCTATTACAATTGACAAATCTAATGCTAATTAGAATGCATATTAAGTTTATCCTATTATTTTTCTTATATTTTAATCTGATCTAATATTTATTCATTAAGTTCTCCTTGTCTTTAATAAAGAAAATACTTATGTTGGAAGATTGCACAAGTTTATTTAATTGTTGGATGAGCACAAGTAAATAGAATATATACACATGCATAACATATATATATATAAATATTTTCTCACTGAATTGAATATGTAAACATAATCAATTTAATAGACAACTATATATTTTAGTCATATATTTATTTTCATCTAATTGACTTTTGTTCAAAATTGATCCTTGTCAAGATGTTACATTAATTCAAAATGTCACATGATTTACATATCATCTTAGTACATCCTCTATTGACCAACCTTAACCCTAAAAATGTTTTTATACTTTCCAATTTTTATTTAATGCTCATTTTCCTCCCAACTTTATTGAGCCTTGTACTAAATTCATACATTTCTCTTTATTTTCTTGTATATACATTGTCTCATACACTTTCTTTATAATTTCTACAATATACCTGTAAGATTATGGAATTCAATGGATATACTAACAAAAATATGTGATATAATATATAAAAAAACTTGCAGAAAATATGGGATATGGAAAGTACAGTATAAAAAATTCTGAGGAAGTAGTAGAAGGGTTAAAAATGGTTCAATTAGGGAGGAATGATAATATAGCATCATTTGATATAGAGAAAATGCATCAAACTGTGTCTAGGAAGGAAAGTATAGAAATTGTGATAAGAAAGAAAAAAAATGAGAGGGAAATTTCAAAGAAATGGATAAAGATAATAGATGTTAATAATAATTAGTGAAACATTGTATGTAAAATATAATATTGAATATTAATAATATGCTGATGCGTTGTGGTGAAACTTTTTATGTAATAATTTGTAGGCTTTTGTATATATATTCTGATTTACAGACTTAGCGTTTTCAGAGTCCTTGTTGCTCCATATTCATAATCTTTTCAGATTATTAGTTATATGCAGATGTATGCAAATTGCCTCCTATATCATCCATTTTTTAGAAATGGCGAAACAAGTGTCTCTTCTGTTTATTGATTTGGCATCGCTGGTGATAAAACAAGCTTCGAATATAGAGAAAGGACGAATAATGGGATGTTTGATAAGTGGGATTATGGAATCAAGTATGGTAGATTGGATTGAGCAGGGAGTAGTTAATAAATATATTAAGAATGGGGAAATTATAAAATACTATAGATATGTAGATGATGTAATAGTAGTAGGAAATAGAAGAAGCATACTGAAGCATTTAATGAATTAAATAAAAATATGTTTAATATTAAATTTACAATGGAAAATAATGAAGAAAGAGTAAAATATTTAGATTTATTAATAAAAAAGGATGAGAATGGAGAGATTAAGATAAAGCATTGTATAAAGAATAAAAATGTCAGAGGAATGATATATTCGAGTTCTTATCGACATTGGTGTCAAAAAATGGGGGCACTGAAAGGAATAAAAAAGAAAATGATAGACTTTCATTGATTAAAAAGGAGACAAAAGAGCAAAAGTTGCACATCCCAGAGGAATACATTGAATATGGATATAATGGTAGGATTATAAAAAATATATTGTAAGATAGAAATGGATATAAGAAAGTTAGTAATAAAAATGAAAGAAAGAATAAAAAATGGATTTCTATTCCATATTCAAATGAGGTATATAAATTTCTGAATGATAAGGAAGAAAAAATGAATGAGAGTATAGGTATAAGATATAAAAATAGTAAATCATTAAAAAAGTGAGTAATTCAAAAATGAGAAATGATAGGAGTGATAAGATAGGAATAGATTATAAAATTATGTGTAAGGAATGTATGATAGTATATATAGATTAGTCAGTGAAAAGTAAGGTAGAAAGGAGGAAGGAACATGATAGAGAAATAAATAGAAGAGATATTAAGTCAGGATCATTTTGCCATTTTTTAGAAATAGGGCATGTTATGAAATGTGAAGAAAGTATTGAAGTGATAAAATATTGTAGAAATTATAAAGGAAAGTGTATGAAACAATGTATATACAAGAAAATAAAGAGAAATGTATGAATTTAGTATAAGGTTCAATAAATTTGGGAGGAAAATGGGCATTAAATAAATAACAAAACATTTTTTAGCTTGAGGTTGGTCATCAAAGGATGTGCTAAGATGATATGTAAATTATGTGACATTTTAAATTAATGTAATATCTTGATAAGGTTCAATTTTGAATAAAAGTCGATTAGATGAAAATAAATATATGATTAAAATATATAATTGCTTATTAAATTGATTATGTTTACATATTCAATTTAGTGAAAAAGTATATAAGAAAGACAACACAATGGTTTTTAAAGAAATAACCATCAAGTGATATATATATATATAATATAATGAGAATGCTAATAGCTCTAAACAAGTTTATTTATTTATTTTTACGATAAATTCCACAAGAAAACACATTTTAAATTTTTATCTAGAATTATCCCTATCTCCAAACTGGTTTCAAGCTAATGTCTCTCATCAGTGAGGAGCTAGGACATCCAGACACCAGATCTAAAATACAAACTCAAGCCCAGAATTTATCTAATACTTAACTATTAAGTAGAAAATCTGAAAAATACAAAAAAAAAATACGCTTGTTTAGAGCTATTAGCATGCTCTTTATATTACATTTGTAAATACAAGCTAAATAAGTCATGTGGTATATGACTGTTTTCATTAATATTATAGTTTGGCTTTAATGCTTTGGCTATGTTAAATTGCTAAGGCTATGAATATATGGTGTATCTAAATTTAGTTCAGTCCCGTATGGCTATTTAAATTAGATGGCTGAATTTGAAGATATATAGATGTCTGAAAATTTCAAATTTTCTACTTAATAATTAAGTATTAGATAAATGCTGGGCTTGAATTTGTATTTTGGATCTGATGTCTGGATGTCCTAGCTTCTCACTAATGAGATACATTAGCTCGAAACTGGTTTGGAGATAGGGATAATTCTAGATAAAGATTTTAAATGCTTTTTTGTGTCATTTATCATGAAAAAAAAAAGCTTGTTTAGAACTATTAGCATGCTCGTTATATTTGTAAATACAAGCTAAATAAGTCACATGATGTATGACTTTGTTTTCATTAGTATATATATAATGGATTATCAATATGAGTGTAAAGATTCAGGTGTTTCATGACTCTAGACAACCTAATGAGTGAAGATATTTTGTAAAAAACATGTGTAATGAGTACTTTGTAATTTTTGCATTGGTTAATGTAAAGTAATTTAAGATCAGTGGTAGTGGTACACTTACAAAAAAAGAACTATGTTTTGTTGTATATGACTAAATATACAGAGAGAGATAGGAAAAAAAGAAATAAGGTAATTTTTATACAATTTATAATATTATTATAGTTTACTTTTTTATATTATCTATCTACCCATTATAGTAAAGTGCTTTTCTATAAATTTTCAAGTATTTATTTCCTGATATTAACATTTTTATTTTATATTCATTATATTTATCTTTCTATTGTAAATCATAAAAACAAACATGCAACGAGTACTTTTGTTTGTTAAGTTGTTTGGAATTCATAAAAATAATTTTTATACCATACTATTTATTCTTTGAAGAATCAAAATACCTTTATCCCACCTCTTATTAGATATCCTATTTGTAACATAAATAAATAAATGAAATAACATTTCAAAATTTATTTCAAATTCAAATTTTATAAAGTGGTGACCCGTATTCATATATGTAAGAATATGCATATTTGGGTCAAGTGTAGGTATAGTATACAGATAATTGATATATTTGATTATGTTAGAAGCACTTCGAAATTTTTTGTTGCCCTTAATGCAATCTGTATGTGTTTGTTTAAAATCAAGTTCAAATGTCAAAATGGTAGAAACTGTAACTGAGCAATATGTAATATATTATTGTTTAGTAAATATTGTATATTTATATATGCTCTTTAGTGCCCTGATAGAATGGTATAACTGAAAGTTAAAGATATTTCAATTAAAATTAAAGCTGTCATTTCTGATGTTTGATGTAACCAATCATGATCATTCAATTATTTTATCCATGTACTAACTAACTAAATAAATAAATTATATGTAAAATTTTATTCAACTCAGGTACTGTTCAAATCTGTATTTTGTCGTGTATTGCTTCCATTGTAAAAATAAATATCAAATAAATAGTTAATCATTCCATTGACCACGATATTTACAATTGTTAGTGTTTTCTTATTCATTAATATAAATATTATTTTCCAAAAACCATTCAATATTATTTCTTTTGTTCTGTAGTATGATTATTTCTGTTTTCTTATTTTCACCTGATAGCTCTTGCAACATTCCTGTTCTTAAGCATATCTCGTGAAATTAGTCTCCATCATTTAAAAATATAAATAAATTGGTCTTTCTTTATCCTAGACAAAATAAAAATGAAAAATTAATTAGTCTCACTAAACATATACTTTATTTTTTATCATTATTAAAATTAAAAATTATAAAAGTTTAATATTTGTTAAGCGTGATACGATATTGCCTTTAATGTTGTAATATACTGATGTAAAATATTTTAGATATTTAAAACATTTTTTATTACTTCATATTGACATATATAAAATTAGTTATAGCGCGCTGACGATTTATATAATGTAATTCTATATTTTAAGAAATTCATTTAATAATAATAAACTATTAGTATATTAATAAACCAGTCTTTCCTGAAATTACTTAAATTATTCTTTAAGTGGTTAGGCATAAACAAAAATGGCAATGATTTTAAAAAATATTACAATGGCAATGTTGAGTAAAATAATTTCTGAAACAATTAACTTCGAACTTTTTTGTTGTTATTTGTTAAATACTGCTATACTATTTTATTAAATATGGAAAATAAAGGGGGGGGGGGGAATTTACTAGAAAATTCAAATAAAGAATTAAATAGATTTATTACAAATATTATTTATAAGTTATATATATACAACTTAATATTATAAATTTATTTAACGCACATTGAATACGTAAGTAATATTTACTAAGGCAATGAACCTCAGATCTAACCGCCTCAGCTTCACCTATTTATATAGAAAATAGGTTGAAGTAAAGAGGGGAACTCCATAGCGTAAGCTTGTGGTTAAGACATGTAGAGGTCCCTACCTTCGCATTTTCAAGCGCACATTCTTTAGGTTTATTGCCTTAGTAAATAAAACCTAATATTATAAAGATTTTATTAAAGTTTATATTGTAGTTCTAAAATTAAAATGCCACAATAAAACCTGTTACGATGATGAATAGCAAGCAATGATAATTATCACCGATTTTTACTCAGTTTGCCATAGATCCGAAAACTTTATACTGTATATTATTTTCAAAATTAAAACTTTATTTACACCTTAGAGTAGATACAAGAGAAATCAATGATAGCATAAAATTAGGTCAATAAGAAAGTTTCAATGAATACATATAAATGTGGTATGCAAACTATGTATATAGAAATATATGTATGTAAAGTTAGAGATTAAAGCTTCAAATTAATTGTTACTATTAATAATTGATCTGCTGTCTAGCCGCATTGTAAAATAATAGATTTAGCAATGAAAAATCACATGGCTTTTATTGCATCTCATGTTTATATGTAGAGGGATATCTGAACACTTTTAGCCAGAGGAAAAAAAAAAAATTAATTTGGACTATATATATATATCAAGCACTTTAATTGATTAACATTATATGCATACATATGATAATCTCCCTGGGTCTCCGTATTGCAGCAACTAAAATTGTTGGTTATTAATAACTATAATATAATAGCATTTTAACATACAGGTGCGTGTGTATTAAAATATTATATACATATATATTGTAACGGAAGATCAACTTTTATTTCGTCATCTAGCCAAATTTACTATACCAGTAGGTAACGAAAACAAGCCTCATATAAGTTGGCTAAATTAAATTTAACTCTAATAGTCCGAACTGAAATCAATGTAGCTTCGTTCGACATTACAAATAAAAAGACTGTACTGACAATTAATAAAACAAACCAACTATAGAAGTATTAAGTAACAGTGATAATGATCATAGTAAGTATATGAGTTGATATAACCTTATACATCTTAATTTAAATATATATGGTATTTAAATAATTAAATAACTCAGATTATATGTAACTGAAGAGGAAGTAACTGTTATTCTACAAATTTTAAATAGTAGAGTTTATATTTCTTTTATAAAATGATGCTATTATAATAATAACATATATTGGTGTGTTTAGTTATAAATATAATTGTAAATGTACACATACATGCTAAAACTATGTGTTTACACGAAGTGCAGATATTTTATTAATTAACTTAAGTAAAAAAAAAAGAAATGATACAAAATTCTGTTTCACGTATCATTAAAAATAATCACTTAATTTACGTTATTGGAAGATAAAAAAAAAAAAAAATATGTAAAATATTTTAGATAGCTTTCAAGGAAAAGCTGATATAAAATTTTATTTTGATATAATTATATCTGTAATCGTCGATTTGAATTTTTTTTAATTTGGATTTTATTGCATAAAAGAAAAATTTATTAATGATTTAATGAAATAAGATTAAATTATCTAAAGTTGTAATTGGAGAAGGGCAAAAGATACCATTCGTGATCCACAAACTACAGGCCGAGCATTCTCCAATAATTCTACGTCAACGGCTGACTATTTATGGTTGACTATTTAATTCTGATAAACCTGACTTAAACAACTGTGGAAACTTTTCTCTGAATTCCATCTCTAACTGTACTCATTTTATTATCTTTATTTTGATCACTAATAGTTTGAAACAATTTTGGCCTAGAATCGGACTGCCTAAATCTCTTGTCATAATATATAAAAGTAAAATTATAACTCTCAAGTTTACTTTCATTGGTACCTTTATTATCCCTCATGGTACACTTCTCATATTTCCTTATGATAATCAATCCAACTCTCTGTGACATAAAAAACACACCTGCTCCTCTGTTAGTTTCCATTCTCATCTCTTGTTCACAAATAAGATAATATATGATTATTATCAATATCATGGCTATTAGGTTCTCTTATGCCAATTCCTCCCCTTCCAAAAGTACTTCATCTTTGCACTTTCTCTGCTTGTTATAACAAACTTGTGACAAGTGTCTTTCAACCCACATATATGGCATTGGTTCTTTTTAAATTTATAATTCTTTTTTATATGGCCTTTGCAGCTGTAACAATAGCATATACAGACACTATCCATATTCTTACAGTTATTAATTTCAGTTTTCATTTTATTTACAGTTATTGTGGGGGTTTTAACTTCATATTATTTTACAACTCTGCTGCAGTTTCAAGCATAGCTTCATATGCCATATTTTTCTCAATGGCATTAGATGCACATTAATTCAGTTTCACTCAGTGGTACTCGTATGAGCTTGCTTTCAGATATACACCACAATAACAAGTTGAGAAGCATGTCATGCACTGAAGTTGCACTCTTTAGTAAGCATACACAATCTCATATCATATTCTTAAATTGCTTCACATGATGTCTGGCTTCTGTTTCTGAACCATAGATGCACCATAAGAGTAGATCTCATAAGCATCCTTGGCTTTTCTTTTATCTTTTGGTATTTTTCTCTGGAACTTTTGGATTACACAGTCAGATATTTACAATACATCTTGACTGGCCACCCACATGAATGTTGCTATAACTCTCTACATGCATGACATAGAGTGACATCTTGCTGTGATGTTTACATCAAACTCACCAATGGAGCTATTTTGCAATGCCATTATTTTTCTCTTTATTAACTTCTAGCTATTGTTTCTTTCTTACACAGCACTCCTGAAGTGTTAGCTGCATGAAGCAGCTATAAACACTGGACAACTTTCTTCCTACTTCACAGAGGTTTCTCTGAGTTTCATCTATACCAATCTGATATATACAGGAATAATATTGTCTTTATATTTAATATATATATATATATTATTAATAATATTAACATTACCAGTTGTACGCACATAAATATTTATGGTCTTGAATAAAACTCTACACTGTGATGAAAACTTAAGAAAGATGAGTTTATTAATTCAACACAAACAGGTATATATATATTCTAAATATTGTTACAAATACAGTTTACAAATCTTCTCACAGTAAATATACTTCATCAAACATAAGGTTAGATTTAACATATCTATATTTCTCAGTATGTATTAAGCATATATTTTTATCAATGTCCAGATATTTTCCATACACTCATATTTAGGATGTATACTGTGTTTCATCTTCTCCCTGAGTGCACTACCATCTCTCACTTTATCCATTGCTATAACACACTCTGCTTTCTGTATTTTGAATAATCTTCATAATTAGTGTACAGTTGCATAATCTGTATTCAAATGCACATTCTGCTTACATATTTTCCTAAAGTATTAACAATGAAAGAATTTATTTAACTTCCTATTTAATGAGTTATTAGAAACAAACATATAGCTTTATTTACAGCCTTAAAATATATACAAGTATACACACCCAATATTATTATTTAGTGATACAATACATAGATTTACAATAATTTTTAATGAAAACATTTGTTTAAGCTTACATGTTTTGAAAGTTTATTCTTTGTCTAGGTTACCATTATTTAAATAAAAATAGAAATCTGATATGTTGGAGTATTTCCATCATCTACCATTAAATATAATGTCTAGAAAAATTTAAACTTTTCCAAATATAAACAATTTTGCAATAATACACAAATTAATAGAGAACACATATTAGTATATAATACAAGTTAGTAGATTACACAACATTTCAAGTGGTATTATTATCTGCCCTTCTTCAGGTATTGTTATCCTGACCAGTGACTATACTAGCCAATGAGTTGAACTTATACCTTTAGATTCTTGAATATTAAATTTTAAAGCAACACTCTAACCAATTGAGATCAGCTGGTTATTGTCTTAAAATTTGATATTCAAGAACCCAAAGGTGCAACTTTGACTCCTAGGTTAGCATTGTCATTGGTCAGGCTAACAACACCTCAAAAAGAGTAGAGAATATTGCCATTCAAAATGTTATGTAATCTACTAACTTATGTTATTTTTTTGTGGGGGTATTCTTTTGAGTTTTGTTGTTTGAAGTTCAGATTTTATATTTATTCACAGATGGTATTACTGAAATATCTTAAATGTTGTGAAAGATGAATTAAATGTTATTTATTTTCAGCTAGTAGTATGCATTACGATATTTTCATATATATAAAACATGTTTTGCGGATTCATCTGTGAAAGATTTTAATTTAAAAATTCCAATGTTTTGATTTGATCAAACAAGCCCTCAACTGGGGAAAAAAATTTGACATTCATATTTATATAACAATTCCTAATAATTAGTCAACTTGCTAAATAAGAAAAAGTCCCATAAAAATTTTACAATTAGCTAAATAATTTAATGGAATGGAGTCATTTCTTTCAATTGTAGTAAAGGTATTGAACTGTCACATGGAAAAATCTCTATAGAAATTTGATCGTGCATTTTAAATATTTCTTTAGAAATAATAAAAGACTTCCTATATACAAAGAAAGATAATCATTTAATCTTGTGCATATAACTATATTTCATTAATATTTATTGATCATGGTCTTTTTTCATTGAGGATGATCAATTATTAAAAAAAAAGATTATAGTAAAAATAATAATATGATTAAATATTTATAATTATGTAAATAAATGTACATAAAAGATTAAATCAAGAGTAACCAAAGTGGTCAATATCGACCTCCTGGAGTCTATTTGAATTTTCTAGGGGTTGATAGTTTCAATAAAAAAAATTGGAGGTCCATGACAGCAAAAATAGACCTCCTTACTACTGCTATTTTCTTGTTACTTCAAAATATTTATGATTTCAATAGGTATCTAATTAAGAAGTAAAATAATTTAAAAAAACACTTTTTTGAAAAAATGCATTACATACCAAACTTGTAAATGAAAAGGTAAAATGTGTCATTAAAAGAGTCATACGTAAGAATGTATAAAAATACATGTAGTATAAACATGTCTGTGTATTGTCTTTTGAATGTATCAAAGCAAGTGTGGACAGATAAAACATTGCATGTCCACACTTGCTCATGATAGGGCTAGACAATATTCGATATTAGCAGAATCTATCAGTCTTGTACAGTCATGCTTTCATAAAACACTACTATAAATTGGTTCGTTTGATGTGACATGTATTTATTTGTGATTTGAACTTTGAATATAATTATTTATTGAGGAGCAGTACTATGAAAAAGAAAATCAGAGGACACAGTTTATTTATTCGAGTTTGAACAAAAATCTTCTGTTTCAAGTAAGTACATACTTTATTGTTTTTTTTATCACAGGGGCTGTCAAAATTGTTTGTTAATAAAAGTTTTTATTTCTTATGATAATAATATGACTGAACCAAAAAAGAAATGCAGACAGTACAGCTTGGACTATTTGAAGCTAGGATTTGTCCCATCATTATCAAACAAACATTTACCAATGTGCCTCATATGCGAAAAAGTCTTTAGCAACAATGCTATGAAACCATCAAAACTAGCAGATCACTTGAACAGAATTCACCCTGACAAAAAAGAAAAAGATTTGTCATACTTTCAATCACTTAAAGATAAAATTCTGAAGAGAACTATGATAGATAATATGTTTGTTTCATCATTGAAGCAAAATGATAATAGATTAAGGGCATTGTACAACATATCCTTACTCATTGCAAAGTCTGGTGAGCCACACACCATAGGGGAGAAACTGATTCTACTGGCCATCATGGAGGTATTGAACACTGTACTCCACAAACCTGCACAAGATGTTATAAAAAAGGATTCCTTTGAGCAATAACACAGTTCAAAGACATATCGACGAAATGAGTCATGATATGGAAAACTGTTGTAATCATTTGCAAAAAAAATTTTTCCCTCCAAGATGGTCAACATTACCTGGTAATGAAGCTTTGTTGCTGGTATACATTCGCTTTATTCAAGATCAGGAAGTGCATGAAGAGCTGCTTTTTGCTAGAACTTTAGAAACTGACACCAGAGGTGAATTGATTTTTAATTTAATGGAGCTATTTTTCAGGAAAAAGTGATTCCATTGACAAATATAATATCTGTTGTGACAGATGGAGCACCAGCTATGGTTGGTCATTTTTGCATTTTCATAAGTTACCTGAAACAACAGTACCTGAAGTGCTTGCAGTTCACTGCATAATCCATAGGCAACATTTAGTAGCCAAGAACCTTAGTGACAAATTGCATCAATTACTTCAGTTTGTTATAACAGTTATAAACAAAATTCAAAGTAACACTTTGAACACTAGACTGTTCACTCGATTATGTGAGGCAAGTGACAATTTCTACTAATTGGTTCTCCATACCAAAGTCCACTGGCTTTCAAAAGGTTTATGTTTGGTGAGATTTTTTGCACTTTTTCAATCTTTTTGAGTTATTTGAAAATGAGGATTCCAGTTTGAAAGAAAATTTACTTAAGAGTAAAACAGATATTGCTTATTTAACTGACTTATTTGGCAAATTTAATGATGTTAATTTACAACTGCAAGGAGACAATTTGAATCTCATCAAAGCAAAATTGGTCATATCGGCTTTTGTTGCCAGATTAATGTTTTTTAAGCAAAATATTGCAAGATCTGAGCTTTCCCAGTTCCCCAACTTATTTAAGATAGGCACAATCCAAGAAGAAAACATCTTGCTGTATGTCAACCACTTGGAGGCTCTTCACTTAGATTTCAAAACTAGGTTCGAAGATATTCTATCATTGGAAATACCAGACTGGATAATAAACCCATACACTACTAGTGCAGAACCAAATATAATTTTGCAAGATGAGCTGATAACCATCAGCACGAATGAGGATCTCAAGGTACAATTCAAACAGGGTTATCAAAAGTTTTGGCTGCAACAAGATATTCCACTTCTGTACCCAGCTCTATGGACTGTTGTACAAAAGTATTTGCTGGCATTTCCATCATTGTATCTGGTAGAGAGAGGCTTCAGTGTAGTTTTAAACCTGCTTCAGAACAGACATCGATTGCATATCACTGAACGTGGAGATTTGAGAATGCAACTCACTAATTTAAAACCAGACATAGATAAATTGTTGACAGATCACCAGGTGCACCCATCTCATTAAATTCAGTTTTCCAAGCTAATTTATTTGGTATTCTTATTTTTATAATTCTGATTAAAATCTTTCATTGTTGTAATTTTGTTGATGTTTAATTCTGTCTGAATATGTTGATTTTTTCACACTTCATTTTTATGTTTAATAAAGTGATTTCAATATTTGTACTTATTTTGAATTTACATATTTATTTTATAAGTGTCAAAAATTAAAAAAACAACTCTGCTCTGTATTTTCGTTAGTGCAGGTTTCGATATTAAATGTTGCACAAGATAATGCCATATTCCCAGTCCTTTTATCTTTTTCAATCATTAATTACAAGTGATTAAAATGAAAAGTTTGATATCTAGTGAAATATTTAATATCGAGTATTGTACAAATTTATTAATTCGAGTGAGTAAAGTAAATGACTAACGGAATCGATGTTTTAAAAAGTTTTTGGTAAAGAGGTCTACCACTAAAAAAAGTTTGGGAACTCTTGGATTAAATTATTTTCAGTTAGTTATTTTTCTTTTGAAAAAAAAAAAAATTATTACAGGTGATCTCTTAATAAGACAATTTATCAAATTTTATAAAGCTTAAGATAGAAGCACATATGAATCTTTTTTAAAAAAAAGAAAATTGCCGCATCGATACGATCACTTCTATTCATTCAGATGAACTAATAATTTTTACTTTATTTGGAATCTACTGAAGTTGACAAGTTTATAATTAACATCAATCAGGTGAGGAGCAAAAATTTTGCTAATAGCAATGAGATTCAAGATATTCCAAGTTGGGTTTTTCTTTTTTTGTTTGAAGGTGATAGTTATAATTAGCATTTAACTTAATTGCTTTCAAAAATAGAAGCCACAAATTATACAAAAAAATTCAATTAAAAATAAGTGCTCTTATATAGTTATTTGGTTTTCACATCAATAGAACCCTTAGAAGTGGCTCCAGGGAAATTCTGGAGTTTTATTCCTTAGTTCTTATTGTTCTTCTGAAGTTGGAAATAATATAATCAGAACTTGCTTCTGTGGTCGTGTATTTTCATTCTTTTATCATAAATAGTTCAATTTATAAACTAGTGGACAATTAAAACACTAATGATTTTTTTTTCTGTTAGTAATTTCTTTTACAATAGATAAACATAAAGTTACTAAATATACTAAATATATGCATCTATTTAATGTATTTTATCTATGTTCATTTTATATAATTCATAATATCTAATCATCCTAAACAGTATATATTGTATACAATTGTTACATATCATATAATTCATTATTATGTACATATAGATATTTCAAATAAATATATATTCTTTAATGCATTATGGCTGTGTACGTAATCATTATGTTTGTATTCAGTCATTGATAATACATTATGCTGTGTGCATACAGATATTACAAATCCAACAATATTGCTTAGACTATATAAACACTTTTAATACTAATAAGGGGTGTATAAATCACTAAATGTCACATAATCTAGGTGCATTACGTCAGATCCAAGGCTCCTCACTGATGAAAGCCACAAGCTAGAAACTAGTCTGAGGACATTGGATGAGTAGGCACTAGATAGGGATTTTATGCACAAACCTTTTTGCATCCATTGATTACTTTGTCTTGCACTGAGTGGCGCTACTGTATGGAGAGTTTAGCTCTGTGTAAGGGGTGTCTAAAAGGTTGATTACACTCCCCAAAAATTTTTTTACAGCAGTTTTATATTCTTTTTTTTTTTAATGTCATAGCATCGGCCGGGACGCGAACCCACAACCCGGGCAACTGCCTGCAAGTGCAAGGCAGTCACGCTGACCTCTCGACCACCAATGCAAGACAGTTTTATATTCTTGTATACTGTTTTCTGCTTTCAGGCAACCTAGACAATTAGAATATGATTACCAAATGATAACCCATCATCGTGAAAATGGTTTTATATAACAAAATGGGAAGCTAAGATATAAAGCAACTGAAATTATCTAAGGCTTGTAGATTTTATAGTTAATGTGATTGATCTACAAATAATACTTTACATGTAGCAAGAAAGTAGCAATGAAGAAAAAATTGTAAAAAGACAAGTAATGTTCAATGGCCTAGCAAATATAGAAACAAATTAGAAGTTGACAACTATAAATACTTTGGACAGATTATTAAAACATATGAGAATGCAATGAACTAAATTAATCACAATTAAACTTGTTTAAGATTCATTTGGCAAATATAATTTCCTGTTAAGCTTATGTGTTTGAAAAAAAGAAAAGATTTTTTTTAATAAATGTGTTTACTAGTATTTATCAGCGACAAATATTTTGGGATTATATTGAAAAAATAGTTGCAGTAGTTTGATTCATACATTCTGTTTCTAAAAAAAAAAAAAAATCTGAGAGGTGTGAAAACATAAATATTGTAACCTGTTTTATTTTTATTTTTAACTACTGGATTTTAAAAGATAAAAATCTTAATTTAAGTTAAAAATTGTTAAAAGAAGAATGATTTTATATATAGTATGTCGTATATATTTTAAAAGTTAACACAAAACAAATATATTCATATATGTGCAATTTTATGATTAAGAAATATATATGAATATTATAGCAGTATTTAAATTCTTGAGTAATTCATGGTAATACGCAAATAGGATAAAAGATAATGAACTAAAAATAATGTTTTGTGTTGCTTATTCATATTATAATATGATATAAAATATTAATATCTAAATTTTTTAGTGTAAAAATTAATTATTTTTAGAAATATTTATTTTTAATTTACATTAAGAAAGCCTTGTATACGCTTTCAAAAATCTATCTTGTATTTTAATTCGAGAGTTTCCTCAATATTCAACAAGATCCTGAGATATTGTAAAAAAACAGTACAGTGCATTTGTTAGGATGAAAAATCATATTATTTAAATTATATACTATTTCTGCGATAGCAAATAAAATTAAATGCTACATAAATATATATTTTAATTCTTCATATTATATTGTTTATATTACTTCTGCTTATTTTATTGAATAAATAACTGCTGAGTATATGATTTTTGGGCACAGCAAAATTAAACAGAATTGTCTTCTGCTACTAAGATACTTGAAGAACACATGATCTGAGAAATCATACATTAAATATTTAATTTAGATTTGATTATTTATTAAGTACTATTAAATACTTAATAAATGATATATAAATAAAATATTCCAATAATTTAATTAACATTATAATGAAAACAGGGATGGTGGCCTCTGATGACAATGAAGATCTGATTTCTGGATCCAAAAGACTTGGCATCAGTAAGCTAACTGTACAACAGATGAATTTGCATACTCTTTTTTTAAAAAAAGAAAAAAAAATCATCAGCATAGATTTTATTAAGCTGTATGTATAATTGAAATTACAAATGATTAAATCATTTAAATGTTTAACTGATAACTTAAATATAATATTCAATAGAGCAAGATAAAATACTGTAATGGGATGGGAAGTGAGGGAATAAAGTGATCATCCCTGAGATGTTATAAAAAAGTGTTAAAGTAATGTTTAACACCCCAAAATATATATGGGGTAATAATTAGATGGAAAATGTGGAATGACATAAAGTATAAGTGAAGAGATATTAAGTAATGGTAACATGTCTATTCAATAGAGCATGAGATCAAGAGAGATCTCTGCAATCAGCCCTGTTGATTCCTTAGAGCAACTATGATTAACTATGCATCAATCAGCATTATAAATAAAAGTAAAAGTAAGTATAAGTAATACTCAAAATAAACCATTCATCATCATGAATGACCTATCAATCAAATTACATCAACAATCAACCTAGTGACTGAATTGAAAATGGGTCTCCTATAGACAGGCTAACTATTGAAGCTTGGGAAATTATTAAACATAACTTGGATGCACCAATTAAATACTCATCCATTAGAGTACATAACCAGAAAAATCTAAACAATGCTGGGATATTAAAAACATGCTGATCATCATCAATGCTCTGGCCACTTAGTGCCATTAATGCATTGACCAACTATAAACTTCATCTCTAAGACTAAACTAAAATAAAATGTTGTGCATGGGTTTTAAAGAATATTATCTTAGTGTCAATCTAGAATCAACTAGATGCCCATTAACACTAATATACATCCCCACTCATATATTCAGCTGTTATACTCGAATCTAGCTCAGAGAACATAAACTCTATAACTTACAGTGATCAAGAGATAATTATGCAATACAATTTTAACAATTGAATACAAGTTTATTAACAATAAATGAAATTAATGTCTAGAATTAAGCTACACATGTAATAAGCCTTTTGATTTTGATTTAACATACAGTACTAAAAAAATTATCACATTGTGGTTTATATATATGTGATTTACAAAATTACTACAAAATTCAAGTTATTACATTGATTTACATATAAGTTCCAATAAGTTTATTTAAAATCAGATGGCACACAGTCATGTGGTTTGATATAAAATAAATATGTTTGAATTGACATTTAATAATAAAATGATTAAAATTTTACATATAAGTGTCTATCTGACACACATTGGTATTTGCAGTACAATTGACATTTATACTCACACATGTGTGTGCATGTAATTTCTGAACATATTTAAATTGCTCTACAATAATACATGATCAAACTTTTAAGTTATATATTTAATAATACTATTATCTATGGTAGATTTACTAAAACAAATATATAATTGTGCATGTATGTTGTGGCACAATAATAGATTAATTATATAAATGAAACTCATTTCTATCATATCTGAATTTACCAAATAACAAAGAACATTAATTTTTAGAATAACTGATTCTATTTTGAATATACATAAAATTCACATATATGTATATATCAATAAAAATAAAGATGATATGAATGAGTTATCAAATTATATCATAATAGTTTACAGTATCTTTTTTTTTTTAAAAAAAAGTACTATCCTATAACAGTCTTTCCCTTGACAGGTCACTGTTGATTAAAATTTGTACTTTTGCCTTTAAAATAATTCAAGAAAAATTACTTATTTATACTTTTTTTTAATGATTTAAATTATTATTTTCACAATCAACTCCTTGTTGAATGTAATATAAATTTCACTTATTCTCTTAAAAACAAATATATAAATTTCACTAACAGATTTTAAAATATCTTTTAAATGTTAATTCTGACTCTTAGATGTTCTAATCCAAGCAGAGATATTATTTATTTGCCTTATTTTTTAAAAAAAAAACTATAGAGTTTAAACAATTTAAGATAATACTGTTCTATATTATATATCTCACTTTTTTGAATGTCATTTTTAAATCAATTATTTAAAAAACTTATTTAAAATTTAGTTCACATTATATATAACACTATTCACCATTGTATATATGGAGATTGGAGATTCTCTGCACATAGGCACAGCGGCATACATATAACTACTTCATCAACTGATGGTTTTTCTTGAAAGGGACCAGTCAGGATTGCCATAATCAATAGAGATATAATTCAGATAATTTGTTGGCCTTGATAAGTTCTCTTTTGTTCAGGATTTGCATACTTCAGGCAAGCTGTCTTCTAGAACACATTTAAGCAGGTTAGACTTATTAGAAATTGACCTGGACTTCATGTGAATCAACTCCAGTATAGTGAAACTAGTAGACCACTGCTTCTGCCCTTGCCCTCCTTGCATTATTCCATCTTTATTCCACAGAAACAACTGCTACTCTGGCCAACTAAAATCAACTGCTGCAAACTTCAACAAGCTACAACAAAACATTCTAACCAACTTTGCAGCTGACCAATTTGTTGCCAACTACTTCTCAAAAATATTAAAACCAGACTTTGCATCTAGCTATTAGCCAGATGCTTCACAAAATATATTTAGAGAAGAACTGTCTTTAAAAAAATTACTATCCAAATTTTGCAGGTGGCCAATTTGGCCATTTTCTTCTCAAAAAATATTAACCAGACTGAATTAATATTTTATTAGTTCTTTTTATAAGAGCATCTGAAGTGATAAAAACAGCAATTGAAAACAGTTTTTTAATCTCTCTAATCCCTTTTGAAAACAAGTTTGAAATTTTTTATCAAAGTGTGATATACATATCTTTACTTCCATAGAGAAATTTACCAATTAATTAAAAGAGTTCAAAAATACATAATATAAATTTGTACAATTATTAGAAACATGCTTGTTTTTAAATTTCAAAATGAGAATAATAATTTATTTAGACCGTTTTAAATGTTTTAGTTAATAATAAAATTCTGTTTTAAATTAACCCTTTACTGTCATTATTATTCCAAGTGAAATGTAGAAAATATCTATAAAAAATTATGTCTGTGTTTATTTCTACTTTTACTTTATATATGTTGCTGTGTGCCATATAACCCAACCAGCTACAATACAAATGTTATATTTTATCTAGCAAGGTTGAAGTTTAGAATTGAGTGAAATGTATTATTAAAGGGATTAGATACTTAGAATATATAGGTAAAACTGTTAAGATGATGCTATTGATAATTCAGAAAGAGAAAGTAAAAGCAAAAAAGTAGAAGTAGCTTATATGAAACAGTTTTTAGGAGATTGGCAATACACTGAGAATTATCTGGAAGAATTGAATAAACAAACACTTCTCATCTATCTTTATGGATGAGAAGAGTTGTTTGCATAAACAAAACAAAAAATTAATATAGGTAATAAAGACAAAAAAAAAATTAAAAAATTGGAAATGATATTGGATATAATCTCTAAAAAAAATTTGCTTGAGTAGTTTGTTTCTTTATTGTATGATCGGTTGCTCAGGTTAAATGTTGTTAAGTGCTAAAACTGTAGTCTGAGCTTAACTGTTCCATTAATTGACCAAACAGATATTTTTTTCAGTCTTTTATATATGTATCAATCAATTTGAATAGAGTAGCCTTGTCAGTGAGATATTTAGGATAACGAATCATATATATATTTATATTCTTATATAAATCATTTTACTATAAATAATAATAATGTTAAAAATTATGTTCACTAATGCTTTTTGGAATTTATAAATATTACCAGAAAATAAGAATGGATACCTAATTTAACTATTAGATAATCACAAATAAAGAAAAATATTGTTCAAACTGTTTTTTTATATGTAAGCAATTTAAAATAAATAATTTAATATGTAATAAAGCTAATCATAAAAAATCTTCCAGTCTTGTGGTAGCATATGTGCTACCAAAATTTGACTTTGAGCTGAAAAAACTTGAAAGTATTTCAAATTTTTGAGATTTTTATTAGGGGGAGAGGAATACCTGGTCAATCCAATCAGGAAATAAATATTTAGTTATTTTTAATTATAGGATTAAAACAAGGATAGGAAACTAGTCAAGCCTCTTTCCAGTTAGTAAATGACAAATCTAGGAGTTCTGCCTTCACTATTCTTCTATGAAGGACTGTTGAGAGACATCTGTCTTGTAGTGCATTATTTAAATGTTATTTTATTTATTATCTATCTATCATTAATGTCTGACATACATATTAACAAAAATGTAGTTGAGATGGGATTTTTTGACTCAAAAATTACAACATAAAAATGTTTTTTAAGGGAAATTTCTTAATAAAAATACGAAATGTTTGTTCAGTTATTGGTATATATTTTTAATTTGAAGAAGAATTCTACATTTGACAAAATAATATTATGTTTAACTTTCCAAAGAAATATATATATATCGAAAATAAATTAGACTCTTAATATTTTTAATTCAACAATTTAATTTCAAAATTAAATGACTATTAAATACAGAATAAATTTGATATAAATATTATCTTTATTTTTCATCATTATATGAGGCTATACAAAATATAGTTTACATGTTTTTATATATACATGAGTCAATTTCAGGGCCCCCGTTCAATAGTTGAAGAATAGAATTAGGCAATGAGATTACTTTTTAATATTAATATATATATATATATATATTGATAGGGTTAGCATCCAACTCTAAAAATTGATAATAAAGTGTTTTCAGCTTTTACCTTTTTGGATCATTCAACAACAATAAAGAATGCAATATCCCAGAGATTTATTTTTATCTAATAATGGGGGGAAATGCAGTGAAAAAACTGAAAAACATCTTCAAAAATGAAAATCAGATTTGTTGAGTTGTGGTGTTTCTTGTGAATCCATTTTTGTATCAATGTTGGACATATTGATCACAGATAGTGATGATAATGAATAAAGGATACATGATATGATTACATCTGGATTCTTCACTAATAATATAAATGATTGTAATTGTTTTATTTTTATTATGTTATGTAGTATATAATGATTGAAAAGACAGGTTTCTATTAACATGATAATGAATGTATTTGAGCAATACAAAAACAATGAATGGTGGGAATTCTAGATAAATTCTATTTATATAAACTGAATGAAGTCAGTAATAATAGTAGTAGTAGTGGTTGTAGAAGTAGTAGTAGTAATAGTACTTACAATGGTAGTAGAAATAGTAATAGTGTATATGTGTAATGTTTTTAAAACATTTTTAGTAAAAGAATTAAAACATATAGCAATAGAACATAATTTTACTAAAATAATACTACTTTTAGGGGAAAAAAACATCTTCAGTAGTGTAGTCTTTCTGATACTTTTTAAATTATATTATTTTTTAACCTCTTGGATTTTCTCTGCTACTTAATGGTGTTTTTTGAAAGCTCTTACATGTTCTGATTTAGTTATATATTTGTTAAAATTGGAATGCAATGTCATCATTAATCTATGATTATTAAATGAATTGTAATAAAGACTTATATGTGATCAAAAACAGAAATAAAGGGAGTCCAATGTTTTTTCATATAAATTATAAAAAATAATAACAAATATATAGATATATAACAGCTATATTAATACATATATTAATAATTATACTTTAAAATAGTATAAATCTAAAGATAAAATTGCAATATTTTTTTTTTTTAAATTCTATTTCTTGCTTTTTTTTTTTTTTTTAAAAAAAATCATTTATCTTATCTCCTTTAATATATTTTGCTATAAATAAATAAATTTTAAAAGTGATTTCAAAGTATTAATTTTTAAATTTGCTTAATTCAAGAAATATTGATAGCTGGTTAAATTTGATAGTCACTTTAATAAGAAGAGAACCTTTCTTATAAAAAATAGAACATTTGGATTTCCTATAGTTTTCTCATAGAACAATGAAGAAATAATAGTTAAGCATTGGTGGTCGAGAGGTCAGCGACAGCTGCTTTACAAGCAGTTGTCCCAGGTTAACGGGTTCGCTTCTTGGCTGATGCTATGACACATGAGAAAAAAACAATGAAGAAATAATATATATTAAAAATATTGATCATATTACTTTAATTGCTTAAATGTAAAGATGGTCAAGGAAATTCGGAAATTGCAGGCCTTATTAAATTCTAAATTTATACAGATTATATAGCTTTTATTTCTAATGTAGTTTTAAAAAACTATTGAATAAATATTTATAAGTGAAAATTAATAATATCTGAATTCAATTTAATTTAGTACATTTAACAGATTTTACATCCAAACAAAAATCCACACCTTAACATTGCTTATCAAACACTTGCCAAGTTTTTTGTGCAGTAGTTCTAAATGTTTTATTATTTGATTTAAATATATTAACACTAAAATATTTATTATACAATCTAGTTAGTCTTAGTAATGCTGAATTTATTAAGGTTTCATTTTTAAACATTGGAATATTAAACAAATCCTAGAAGATATTGTTGTTTGGCAATTTCTCACATTTATTATACTTGATGTAATTTTTTTTTAAAGTATATCATATCAATGAAAATTCATCTCTTGCAAAATATATTGGAATCATATATCATTTCATAGTTAATATATCTTAGAAATTTTTTAAAAACTTTTTCCAGCACTAATCTATGACTTAATTTACACAGATTCATAATTTAAAATGGGTAGAACCAATGTATGAAACAAGTACACATTTTTTAAAAAACATTTTACAGTTTCTGAGAATCAAACCCATTATTTTGTAGCTTTTTACAACAATATATTGGATATCATTATTAAAACTTATTAAAAATAATATCCAAGTATTTATCATATTCTTTCTTTGAAATATTTTTGAATTTAGTGTGTAATTAAACATGCCTGTGACAGAATTTTTAGAGAAAGATATGGTACAAAAATTTTCAACATTAATTTCTTAGACACTAATCTTGAAATCGTTGGATATCAGACTGTAAGATTTTCTGTTCATCATTATTGTTAATAGTTTTATACAATTTAATATCATCTGCAAAACAGAGAATGAACACTGCTCTATATCCATAGAATAAACTGAAATGGGTAGTGGTCCAATTTTTCTTCCTTGAAGCACTCCTGCAGTACCACAATATGTATATAATTTGTAGACCCATAAGAAAGAAAATTAGAGCTGTTTAAGATAAAAGATATAAATAACTGAAGAAGTTGACAATTAAAACTAATATGTTATTTACAATTCAATCTGGAGTGATCCACCTAGTCAAAGGTGTTGCTTAGATCAAAATAAATAACATCTAATTGAAGCATATTATAAACTGCAATTGGAATATCATTTTGAATATATATCAAATTAGTCTCAAGATATCTATTTGATATGAAACCATGTTGGGTTTTAAATAATGATCTAGATACTTTATCTATTATCATATCATGCACCCATTTTTCAAAGATTTTCCCAGCTATACATAATAAAAAAATAGACCTATAATTACCAATATCATTTGATTTGGATTTTGGTATTAATATAACTTTTGCAACTTTCTATGAATCAGAAAAAATATCCTGCTGAAAAGTGATATTAAAATAAGATGTTACAAAATACTGCAGCTAGCAGTTCAGTGCATCCTTTATAGATGAAAACAATGCCCAAAACTTTTTTATTTTTGAACTGTTTTATTGCCAACAAAATTTCATCAGAATTTATCATGTCAATACCCATCAAATTGTCAATTTTAAAACCAGTAGTTGTGCAAGATTTAGATAATACATTCTTTTTTGTACATGATAAGAAATCATTAGCAAAGTCATCAGTTATAAGATATCTATTGTCAACTAACATTTTATTTTTCACAGGAGAATACTTTTTAATGAATGAGCAAACATAATCAGAATTGTATTTTATGTTGTCTTAGTTTCTCAATATATCTTTTGAAATCAATTTTTTTTATGATTTTAAACAATCTAAAATTTATGGTTATTATAACATATTATTGATCCTCAATGTTTAAACAATTTATAATGTCTAAATTTCCTTTTATGAATACAAATCAATTTTTTAGAAAACCAAAAAGGATATTTTTTAAATGATGCATGACTTAATGGTATTCTATCATTTGAAATGTTTTGCATAATTTTTTGAAGTAAATTTACTGCCTCATTTACATTTGTAGACCAATATATTTGTTCCCCAATTAATGTACTAGATATCATAATATAAATTATAATAATCACCAAGTTTATAATATTTATTTGTAGTTATTGTATCCCTTTTGTTAAGAATTGTTTAATATAAACAGAAAATTCATTTGCTGGATGGTAAGAGTTTTACTTCAGACTATGTTCTGTTTACATCATTAAAGTTAATTAAAATAAAATCTAGAATATATTTATTACTGGTTTTTAAATGGTTTTTTTTTTTTGGACTATACAAGTTATATTCATGAATTCTATAATATTAATAATATACTGGAAGATTTTTAATGACCAAGTAATTTGTCACATATGTTAAAGTGAAGTGATTACATTTTACAGTATTTGCACAGTTACATTTATGTGCAATCAAAATGTGATATCACTATAATTTGTTCCAAGCCTCCTTGCATACATTCTATAATATAAAAATGTCTCTCAGCAGTGCTATCTTGTAAACAAAAATACGGTCTGAATTTAATGGCACAGAAAAGTGATAATGTACTAACTTAATATTCTATATCATATAAAATAACTCGTTTTCAAACTGCAAATGTATGTAGTACTTTTCAACATGCTCATATGGTGAACTAAGCTGTATCTAACAATGCCATCTTAATTATATGCTATCCAAAGAAAAATTTAAACAAACAAAAATGTTCATAAATAAATATACAAAAAAAAAAAACATTAAAATTTGCAAATTTTACAATATCTAGCAGCCATTTTTTTTCTCAGTGCCACACACAATTATGTATATTAATAAAAATTTGTCACTTTATGTTGAAAGTACATACATTTTATTCTTTCTTTAGTTATACAAAAGTTTATGACATACTTAGGATATTACTGACTTAAGAAAACAAAAAATAAAAGCTCATAATTTCTTGTTAAAGAGACTAGTCTATTATGGTTATATAAGAGGAAAAAAGTTATTGAACAAAAATTACCCAGAGAGTATTAATAGTAAGAAAATCAGACATTTTGCTATTTACTTTATTTTAAAATAAAAATACAGTAGTTAGTTTATAAATATTCTTTCTTTAATGAATTCATAAGTGAACACATCTTCAATAAAATATATGTAAATATGTCCCCCTCAATTTTTTTATTAATAATTATATTTTTTTAAAATTTTGTTTCTACATTCATATAAAAATGTCTGTGTTATATGTGTGTGTGTTTTGAAAAGTACTGTACACTTGCAGTTTAATAAATAATATATATTTTAAAATAATCAATGTTTATCAATGAAACAAGCTATTATTTATTATATACATCTAATGCAAGAAGGGATTGAAACAAAATATAGCACACTTTGTCATTCCACTGTATACATAATATGCTTTTTTACCTGTATAGTATGTATATAGAAATTAAAATTATAGTATAAATAAAATTTTAAAAAATATATAGGTATTAAGAATAAATAGAGAACACATTTACACACACATATATATATATTAATAATAAATTGAGGGAGCATATTTAGATACATATATGGTACTCTTTTGATAGCCAGGCATAGCTGCTTGTTGGCATTGTTTCTATGCAAAAACAATGAAATTTAATATTCCCGAGCTGTGAGCAATTTTTTCTTCTATGTCTTTAAATTTATTTTAGCTTACACACAAACACATCTTTACCACTGATATAATAAAACTTTTATTTTTAAAACAAATTTTTATTACATTTTATTTCTATTACCTTTTTTTTTTTGTAATAAAAACAAAACAAAATTATTTTTTTTGTTATTGATTTATGTCATAGAATCACAAACTTTTTTTCTTTTGGAAATGTTTTTTTCTTCCTACTAACAAATTACAATAACAAAAACAATACACAAACACATCTTTACCATGGATATAGTAAAACTTTTATTTTTAAAACCAATTTTTATTATATTTTATTTGTATTACCTTTTTTTTAAAATAAAATAAACCAAAAATAACTTTTGTCTCAGTGACGACAAACTTTTTCTCAAACACCCCCCCCTCCCCAAAATCAAATAATACCAAAACTTTTGACTTTTTCAACTTTCGTTTTCTTTTCTTTTTTTATTTATTGATGATTTATATCATAGAATCACAACACTTTTGTTTTGGAAACATGTGCGAATTGAATAGCTTTGCTTACAGAAGCATGACTGACATCAGAATTGTGAGATTGTTTTGCAAATGTAGAGTTTCATGGACTCACCGGTGCATTACAGTGTGACAATTCTTAGTGAGTCAGACTGCATGATTAAAGTAGAAATGAAATTACTCTGCTATGGAGATTTCAAAACTTGTGACCACTTGAAATCCAGTCATCCTCAGATGATACAATAACCAACTGTGAATTGTGTGAATTTGCATTAAGTGTTGTGAATCACCAAACAGGCTGTAATATTCCTGTGCAATGCCATCAAGTGGTCCACAATGGCTAATACAATAGAACTGTTGTATTAGCCATAAGTCTGCCCATGTAAATACGCCACCATGTACCCCACTCCTGCTGTTGGCAACTGCCACAATTTGAAAATCTGCTTGCCACAGAGTGCCATTTTATTTGTCTAAAATGTGAGTTTCTTCATGAACTTGGCCGAATTGTGTTTGGCCC
Organism: Epiperipatus broadwayi; assembly: GCA_028023455.1. Classification (NCBI taxonomy): domain Eukaryota; kingdom Metazoa; phylum Onychophora; class Udeonychophora; order Euonychophora; family Peripatidae; genus Epiperipatus; species Epiperipatus broadwayi. The sequence continues at coordinate 419,243 of JAQFVV010000074.1, read as the reverse complement.
TACCCTTTGCCAATGTTTTGCACATTCTAAGTTATGTACAGAAGGGTGGGGATGGTGTGACAATTCTTAGTAAGTAAGATGGCATGATTTAAGTAGAAATGAAATTAGTCTGTTATGGAGATTTCAAAAGTTGTGGCCACTTGAAATCCAACCACCCTCAGACGATACAGTAGCCAAACGTGAATATGCGAATTTATGTAAAGTGTTGTGAAGCATAAGCAGGCTGTAATATTGCTGTGCAACACCATCAAGTTGCCTGCAATGGCTAATACAACAGAACTGTTGTATTAACCGTAAGTCCGGCCGTGTAAACAACATTTTTGTGTTTTTGCACACAAACACCATAAAATGGCTGTGCCTGGCTATCAGAAGAGTACCATTTATATTTATTGTATCTGTTCATTCATTCATGCTCACTTTAAAAAAGTAAAAAATTATTGTATCTTTATTTTTTTTTTAAATAAAATAAATAGCAGAGTATCAGACTTTTATTCCAATTAAGCATGCTCTAGATATTCTTTTTTTAGTGAACTCTATTCCTATGAAAATGTAATAGTAATGTTATCAGCAGTCTATGGGCTTTCTAATTGTTTTGAGTTTTTTAAGTCTGTATCAATTTCAGAATCAACATAATCACCTCTACTTGCTTGATTAAACTATTCAAACTTTTAAGTTTTCTTATATATTAAAAGAATGTTTTGTATTTTTTTATGTTTTGCCTTTATTAAATCAAATTTTATTTCATTACTTTAACAAATACTTCATTTTACACTTAGAAAATGTTAATGATAAATAAAAGTAATTTGGCATATAATTGATGTAAAATGTATTGATATAGTACATATTGTGACTTTCCCTGTATACATATTTTGAATCTAAAAAGTGAATAATTTTTTTTCCTCATAAATAATAGTGATTTAATATATTGTATACATTTTTTTAATTAATAAAGATTTTTATCATAAAAAATTACAATTAATCTACTAAAAATGGTGTTTTATTACTTTATTTTAATCATAATTATTAGAAGTGATGATAACATAATTAAAATTAGCTAATTGTTTGTATAATTTTTTTATAAATTGAATTTCATTAATCTTGAATACAGGAAACTTATATTTACTAGTACTAATTGAATTTTATATTAAGATGGCAATCTGTATTATTTTAATCCAAATTATTGTAAAATATATCATTAACATGAATATATTGAGAGCAATTTTTACAACTCATTCAGACCATTTCTTTAAGTCTATTATCACTTGCTTTAATTTTCAGATTGTTTATAGCTTTTAATTTCTTACTTCAATTTTTACAATTTTCTCTAATCTATCCTTCATTATTCATCTATATACATATATAGTTCAATTTATTTAGTTTTTCCAAGAATTTTTTAAAACCTTTTCCGGTTCTTACATATTATCTGGAAGCCTTCATGTGTTTTTGTTTTAATTATTCTTTTTCAGGGACCTCGAATAAATCTTTCAAATAATATGGTTGACTACAAACTATCTCCTATTTAATATTTCCTCTTCTTTATTTTTTAATATGATTGTAAAAGCATAAGAAATTACATAAGAGTACAATTGATTGTAATTAAAATAAATGTGGATTCATAAACTTATATCTGTGATTTACTTTGAAATGTTCAAATTCAGCACAGCATAATTCCTCAGTTTTATAGTCCTTCCAAGAATCCAAATAAATAGTAGATCTCTCCGGTGACATTTTCTTTGATTGTGTCCATAAAAATAGGCATTGTTCTACATGCAACAGTCCAGTTGCTTTGTGCAAAAAGGCATCAAAGTGTCCACCCCCTGTTATCCCCCCTCCTCCTCTCCTGCTGAAAAGACTTGGTAAATTAAAATAATCATGATAATGTTTAACAACGTATTAATATTTGTCTTATAATATACACTAAAAAAAGGAATTAAATTGTGTGAATTGAATTTATGAAATTTATTAATATTTTATAAAACTTAAGATGAATTTATAATCGATTTATTAATATTTTTTAAAGTTAACAAGTAACACATGTTTGATAAAATAATTTTGAGAAAAAAACAACAAATATTTCGACACCCTGAAAATGGATAATTAAGGCAAAAATGCCTGACAAGCTTCCGGCTTATGGAAATACCCTTTTTATATATATATTTTGAAAACTGCAAATACATTTTTCTTCTTTTCTTAATTGTCAAATTTATGCTTTGTCTACCTTTTTTAACTTTAAATTCAGTAATTCAACAGTTAATTTGATTTACATATTCAAATCTGCAGTTCAAATATATTTATAGCGTAATATTTATTTATTTATTATACAGAAATCTCTCTCTATCTGAGTCATTTGGTTCTAACCTTATTACAGATATTGAAATTCATGGATAATAATGACTATATATAATATGTATTATTAACATATTTAAAGTACAGGCTTATTCGATATGTATTTGTAGTGTGTATTTCAACAACAAACTCACAAAAAGTAGATAAATTATGATTATAAATTTCATAATAAAGTTATATCTTTTTTGAAAAACTTTTTTTTTTTAAAAAAAAAGTAATCTATTTTCTCTTTTTAAGAGTTAAATAAAAGAACAAGTAAAAATAGCTCTTTTAGCACAATATTTTTTTATATGACAAAAAAGTTTTATAAAATCAATATTTTTTATTAGTCATTTAAGTCTTATAAAATTATTTTAGTGGTCATAAAATAAAAAAGTGATTGTTGTTAGAAAATTAAAACTTTATTGGGGAAAAATGACACCATATTTTTCATATAAGAAGCAATATCAATAAACTTTTAATTTATTACTTTATATGTGCAGTCACACTCACATAAAAAAAACTTGCTATATACTTTGTTTTGTAAATGTATTATTATTATTGCTGTATTCACGGGGGGTCTCTATCCAGACGTGCTAGCATAACGTTAAAATAAAATGAAGAATCAACTGTTATATTTCAGCAAATTTATTCTTAAGTTGAAATACTAGTAATAATATATATGTATATACGAAAATTATAATATTAACAAAAGTAATTATTTCTTTCCCCTAATAATTTGGGAATAACTATAAGCAAAATGAGTCTACATTTCTTAACTCACTACTATTATTCACAGTTCATTCATAGTGGGCCCTTGGTTCCCATTTTTAATAGTACATTAACATGACTTCATTTAGTCCATTGATATATTATGATGTGCATTCTAAATTGCAACAACTACAAATCTTGGACGTTTTCCCAACCATCTTTCTCAAATCCATCTAATCAGCTTCCTATATTCAGGATCATTTCACGATTTTTTCACTGTAAATTTTCCATGCTATTTACTACATCTAGAAAATTTACTTCCAGGAATTCCTCACAGGCAAACATGACAATGCATCAGTATGCACAATCTTCTTTCCTCGTTTATAGATCAGTTCATTATCATAAGCTGCTAATATGTTTATGCATCATATAAGCCTTTGACTAGCATAATCAGATATATTTTTATCTTTCTGAAAATTCCCAACAATGGACAATGATCAGTATAGATTATAAATTTCCAATCATAAACATACTTGTGATAGTTCTTTACCATGAATATTATTGCCAAAGCTTCCTTGTCCAGCTGATTATAGTTTTTTTTCAGCTGATAATAACATTCTAGGGGCATAAACAATTGGATACTCTCTACCAGGGCAACAATGTGCAATAACAGCCCCAACTCCATATTCAGTAGCACCAGTAGTGATATTAACTTCCAAATTGCTATAATAATGTACTAAATGTTGGTCTGACATCAGTACTTCTTTTGCATTTTTAGAAGCTGCTAAATGCTCATCATTCCATTTTCATCCTTGGTCTTTCTACAATAAATCATACAACAGTCTTAAATGATGTGATTTCCCTTTAAGAAAACTGTCACAGAAGTTAAGTAATCCCAAAAAGGCTTATAAATCTTTTACATTCCTAGGAGTAACATCTTCTCTCACTACTATAAATTTTCCAGGTTTAAATATTTTCCATTTTTATTTATCACATGCCCTAAAAAATTTTATGAGGTTGCCCAAATACATTTGGCAGTGTCCAATCTCACTCTGACATTATTTAACTTAGAGCATATCTCCATATCCTGTTTTTCAGCTTTTCTTTAGACTGGGCTGATGTTCTGCTGCAGCATATCCATTTTAGCTTGGAAGATGTTCAGAGACACCATGCTTTCATTAAGTAATTTGTTGCACCTGAAGAGTCCAACATGAGTACCAGTGTTAACAACTTGGCCATACTCTTGGTAATGGGGATTGTTGAAACACTGGCTTTAAATCAATATTTACAAAGACTGGGGCTCTCTATAATGATGCTAGCATATCATGCACATTTGGAATAGGTATCCATTTTCTAACTGTGACCTGGTAATCTCTGCATAAACAAATTGTTTCCTCTGGTTTTACTACAACAGCAAATCTTTGACTAGTATCAGCTCTCCTTTCTTCACCATCTCTTCTATTGTTTCTTCTACTTTTGGCTTAAATGCATAGGATACTTTGCATGGTTTAAACACCATTGGTTGTGCTTTTTTTAACAGTTAATATTAACAGGATGCATTCGTAACTCAGCTACTTTCTTTTTAAATAATTTATAAAATTTATTTCTAAATTCTGTTTACAATTTTACTCTATTAATTACTTTTAAACATATTCTTAGTGGTTTGAACCAATTTTGTCCAAGGAGAGGAATCATATTTCTTTCTACCACAAACAGTGGTAATCTTTTCATTCTATTATTTACAATCACTGGAACACAAACTTATCTGTAGATGTGTATTCTATTACCGCTCACATCTGTGACCACTATATTTGTCTTCTTTAATTTTAACTTCTCTTTAGATTTAGATCTAATTCTGTTCCACTCTTTTAACAACATAATGGATAATCCAGCTCCACTTTCAACTTCCATCATAACTTTAAATCCACAAATAGCAACCTCTAATGTAATTTAACCGTTGGTTAAGTTTTTTAATGTCTTTAGCTCCACTATACTATATTCGCCTTTTCCTCTTAATTTAAAGTCCACATCCTGTTTTTGTTTACATACATAAATTAAGTGATCTTTAATATTACATATTCTACATTTTTCATTTTTAAATCGACATAACTTATTCATGTGACTAATTCTACCACAACAATAACATATGGCTTATTGCAGAGTTTTTAGCCAATTTTTACAGTCAGATTACTTTCCTCTTTTGAGATCATTTTAAACTCCTAAGCATTTTTTCAACATGACATCGTGTGCTATACACTTTCTGATGGCTGCCTTAAACATTAAGTTACCTTTGCTAAGTAAGTTTTTCCGAACATTATGGTCCCACATACCATAGAGAAATTGATCTAGGAGTATATCTTTAAGATGTCTGATATGAATTTGCAATGTTTTGCTAAAGTTCTTAAAGCAAGATTTTAATCCTGATAACTCTCTTGAGGTAATTGCTTCCATGTTAAAAATTGCAAACATGCCACTCTTTTTGTTACGGTTGGTTGAAAATAAATATTTAAGTTTTCCAGTAGTTCGTTATAAGGTACATCTTCTGGAATCCTAGAATTGCACAATTATTTTGCTATTAATAATAAATCCACTTCAGCAAAAAACAACAATGGAAATTTTCATCTTATCATCATCTACCTTCAACAATCTCATAATAATCTACATGTTTCACAAAAATATTCCATAATGAGGGATTACAAATACCAAACTCCTTTAAACTTTGACAGAGCAATGCCATCTTCTTTTTCCTTGATCAAATTCTCTCACACTCTAAAGTTGAAAATTACATCATCTGATATCGATTGCAATTGCCAGATTTATGGGGAGTCTCTAGCCAGCCATGATAGCATAACATTAAAAAAAAAAGAACAAACAATTGGTTATATTTCAGCACGTTTTTTTCTTAAGCTGAATTGCTAGTCATAATATATTTATACAGAAATTATAATATTAACAAAAATAACTTTCCCTGTAATAATTTGGGGTTAAGAGTGAGTCTGCATTTCTTCACTCGCTACTATTTTTAACACTTTATTAATGCTAGGCTTTTAGTTTCCATTTTCAATAATACATTAACATGACATCATTTAGTCCCTTTAGGCTATATTTTCTAAGTACACTTTTCTCCCTTTAGAACAGAAGCTATTGACTTTTAACAGTGCTTTGTTCCTCTTGATGGCCACTGCAGTGCTAATTATTGTAAAACTTTGAGAGTACTTTATTTCATATGCATAACAATTATTCATACTTTTTGTTTCTAGAGTGAATTATATCTGGAAGTAAACTGTCTAAACTGCTGGCATTAATTACACAAATAAAAATAGTACTTTATTTACAATATTAACAATAATATCACTGCCGGTCAATGCAATTATGCATCATCTATTGTTTTTTTGTATTTTAAAAAATGAATTTGTTAAAAAAATGTATATTTAAATTGAATGGATTGAACATTAACTCAGTGGCAAAAATAGATTCAAGAAGTAAAGATTCACAGATCAATCCCAACTGAGGAAAATAAAATAAAAAGAAATATTGGTGTGATCAGTTAAATAAGGTGGGAATGTCACATGACTTCCTGAGCAACTGAATACATCAAATAAATAAGCTTCAATCTCTAACTACGTGATAACTATAATGTTTTATTGTGAAAAAAAAAAAAAAGATCAATTTACATTTGCAAAAAAAGAATTAAAAAAAATAAAAAGGTGATTAATGTGATTTTCAGAAACCAAATATATAAATAAACAAAAAAAAAAGCAAAAAAAATAATCTTCCGAAGCAATCGTATCGAAACAAAAATTTACATTTAGAAATTTCAAACTATAGCAAAACTAAATAAATAATGATTTTTTTTTTATTCACTTGCATCCCATTAAAAACTTAACTGCTATTTTCTTTCACAATTTATCAAATTGTGTCTTTGATTTGGATTGGTTTCTATTATATTAGCTAATAATCATTAAAACTATTTGATCAAAAAAAAAAACATTCCTTCTAATTTAACAACAATAAATAATATGATTTCTATGCTAATTTAAATATTTTATATTATGTAAAAAACAATAAAGAACAAAAGTGATGAATGCTCTGTAGTAGAAGAAAAAAAATCCTAATTTAACAGCAGTTAATAACATGATTTCTGTATTAACTTAAATAATTTAAATACTTCATACCAAGTAAAAAAAAACAAAAACAAAAGAACTATAAAAATGATGAATCTTTGATATACCAGATATAATTTTATTTTAGCAGTCAATAAATATCATATATTCTTAATTTTTGATCTCAAACATCAAAATGACCTTGAAAATTTTGCTTTATGATGTCTACTATTGTACCACACTATATCTGATTTTAGAATTATTATCTAAATAATGTTTTTTAAGATTTTATTTTATTATTATTAAATGTTTCTGTATTACTTCACTTTATCAGTTGTATAAACATTTGCATGACATTATGCTCTCTGGTTTGAGAATTCCTTAATCAGAGTAACTAAACCCAGCACTATATTTAGTTATTATTGTGGATAGTTGCCATTACTTGACCCCCCCAAGTTTATTACTGTTTTCAAAAATAATAAATAAGATATGAGTGTACTTATATTTCATTTCACAGTACTGACAGTTTATGAGATTTATTTCATTTGCAAAATAGAGTGAAACTAAAACTTTAAAAATTTAAGAAAACTCTCTGCTTATCTTCATAAAAGCAAATGCAATCTATTCTGTTAGTATAAGAAATGTGAAATGAAATGGAGTTGCTGACTCCATCTCATTTAAGTTACAATTGATTTAGACTTGAAAGATGGATAGAAATAACCACATACTTGATTTGCGACTAATTTTCAAGTAGTGTTTTTGAAGTATTAGTAAATTTTGCTAATTTAGGTTAAAGTTTAATTCATATTTATAAATATTTGTGTACTAAATTATTATAACTATTTTCCCCTTTTATACGCTGTGTATTAAGACAATCTCATTTTTAAAATATTGATGTTCAGATTTGATTTAAAATTAAAAGACAGATTTGCACTAAATGACTTGGACAGAGTATCTTCTAACTTGGTCAGACTTTAATGTTTCTTTGTAGGCCAGTTAATATATATTACTATAATATTAAGATTATTTAATTATACATCCTCAAATTTTGTGAAAACTTCTTATTAAACACTGTATGAATAATTAGTGATTTACTAGAAAATAGGTTAATTGATCCCAAAAAGTCATCAAGGTTATGTGATCAAAAGTGGTAGCTTCCCACTGAGTTTATATTTATATTTTATTTTTATTAATTAAATTATATTCATTTAAATAATTAGACATTTATTTAAGCTTAGTTGTCCTTTTTCTGACTAATGCTCAACTTTAAAAGTAATATATTAATTTTAAAAAAATCCTTATTAATGTATTCAAGCATATTTAAATGTGAAAATGACTTTTTAAATGTCTTACTAATGTAATTTTAATTTTTATTTTGGAAATATATGCAGTAAATATAAATAATATTAAAAAATTCTTGGCTAAATTACAAAATATAAATTAAAATTACATTAATAAACCATTTAAAAAAAATCAATATTAATTTTTTTAAAATGATGATTGTAAAAAATGTTAAATCTATAAAATCATTTAAAACCAATTCATTTTGTTAAAATAAATCACAATTTTTAATCATTATAAGTTTTTTGCAGAATATAGATCTCTTCAATTTTCATCTAGTTTTTCTGGTCCATTGCTTTTCTTCTCCATATTATTCAAGCAAACTTCTTTATTTTATTCATTTACCTCATATGTAATCTTTATATAAGTCTTTTAAAATCTTTTTGAATCCTCTTTAACGTTTTGTATACTACTAATAAAATTAAATGTTCATCAATTTCTGAATTGGCTAAGTTGGATAACTACAGAAAAATTAAACCTTTTTAACTTTAAAAAAAAAAATTCAGCTGCAATGGTATTACTAGAATATATACATATGTATTGATGACATAAGTTCATTAAATAATGAATTTCTAAAATAAATTATTTTGTATGGGTGGAAAGCTATGGCAATTACTACTGATAGATGATCACATGTTATTTCTCTCATCTTAATATTCTCATACTAATTACCACAATCTCTGTTCAAACTAAACACTTAACATTTATATATGTGTATGTGTATATTAATTGTAAATAAAGACTAATATATTAAATTTCAGAATAGATTAGAAAGTTTAAATTTAAAATTATGTTAATAAAACTTAATCTTATTGCTTTACAAGTATTAATTGAAGTGTAATTTTTAAAAATATTATTTAAAATATGTATGCTAATTTATTTTTTTATTTATACTGGATTTTTTTAATAATTAATTTAATATTTGTGTATTCAAAATTAAAATGTTATTATATAGATCATAACTATTATTAATAATTTCTTTCATTTACAATTTATTTAATCCAACATATTTTTTCTACAATTAGTTATATTTTTTCTTTTACTTTTAACTGCATAAAAGTCTTCATCAGAGCCATAAAATGTTTAAATACATATGATTGGATAGAAATAATACAATATACATAACTATATCTAAAAATATACATAATTTATATTTTAATTATATAAAATGTTATCATACCTTTATAATTATATTATTCTTGAAATTATATCTATATTTATTTTATTTATATCTATAATATTTTTTTAAAATAATTTCTTATATATAATTTATATTTAATGGTCAATTATATATCTATCAATTTTTATATTTACTAATTATTGTAATTTAATTAAAACTATTTTTAATTTAATATAAATTTATGTATTTATAACTTATATTATTTAACTTTTTATTTTATATGTTTTGCTGGGAAGTTGAAACTGTAAGATAAAAGAGAAAATTAATTGTAGAAACAATAGTTATATTATATAAAATGTAAATGAAAGATATTAATTATATTTGAAAATAAAATCAATGCATAGAAGTTAAAAAAAAGAAAAGAATATAGATCACAACTCATACTAAAATAATGAAATCTGACTGTTATGAAAATTTAAAGATGCCTCATAATTTTGCTCAGATTTTGGAAATAGTGTCAAATTTTCAGCATAAAAGCTAGAACAAATATTGAGTTATCTTATTTATTTTGAATAATCACAACTTATTGAATTCCAGATCTCATATTGGATTTTTTTTTTTTTTGCATTTTTTTCCACTTAATTTAAATTACAATTTTAATAATATCTCATCATAGAATGCAATAAACCTGAAAAAATTGTAATCTCTATTATAGAAGAAAATTTAATTTTATTTAAAATTAAAAATTTTAAACTTTTGAGAAAAAAATTATTATATTCCTCATAAAATTACAATCAAAATTATGTTTAAAAAGTCTTATAATATTCCATGTTATTAATGATATAAAAATAAAAATAAATTCTCTAATCTCCCCTTTTAAAAATTTATTGGATATATGTAAGATATATTTCATTCTCTAACAAAACAAAAAAAATAATGAGAACAAATTATTGCATGTGCATTAAAAATAACATTGATAAATTACAATTAGTAAGAGTACATATACATGATTCATATATTTTTGTACATATACTCTTATTACAAAGAAATCAAGTCATATGTCACATGACCTAATTTAATAAGCTTGTATTACAAATGTTATATATAGAGCTCACAAATATGCTACCTCTTAACAAGCTGTGCAGAATATCCCCAACCCCAGACCAGTTTCTGCTACTGTCTTCCTCAGTAAAATGCTAGGATATTCAAGCATTAGATCTCCTAGCACATCACTAAGGAAGCCAATAGCAGAAACTGGTCTGAGATTGGATATATTCTACACAGCTTGTTAAGGGCTTATTTGTGAGTTCTATATATAATATACTCTTATACATGAGCAAAAGCACAAATTCTTCACGTGTTTGTACCTTATTAATTATGATGACAATTTTTTTTTTATCTACCAAAAATTAATTTTAAGATAACAGTTATGTACAATAAAAATTTTCAAGTATAAAAATATTATTTGCAATTTATATATATATTGTAATGGAATAAAAATTAGAATAGGGGATGAGAATAAAAAAAACTTTAGCATGCCTCAAGAATTGAGATACCATTTATAATAATATAAATTTAGCCTAAAGGTTTAGCATTTTAGTGTCATTTTATAATGATTTAATAATGATGCTATACTCACTTAATTAATAGCACCATACATTTGGAGACCATTCTGTAATGATGGCCACCAATACATGATCATCATCAGCCTTCAATTGGGTAGTCATTTTGTAATGAGATAATAATTGATCTTCTACTCCAGTATCTCTCCATTGGTTTGGTCAGCATTTATAATGAAACAAAATAAATTTCCCTATAGATTTTTTTTAACAAATATTTATCGCTGACACAGAATTAAATAAAAGATAATGAAGAAAAACCTTTGTGGTTTAAATATTATTTTTAACAGAGCAAATCATATACTAATAAATAATAACACTGTTATAACTTGTAAAAAAAAAAAGTATCTAGCTCAGTCGTTAGTTTGCACTAAAGTAAAATATGACAACAATCTCTATCCAAAGCTAATTTGTTAAGATAGCATTTAAAACAAAAGAAAACAAACAAGTACATTCCCACGGATATTACCAAATCTATTCACCATCCCAAAATAAACTACAATAAGCAGTGAAATCATATACAATGATATATGCCTAACATCTCCATTTAATTTATAATTGAATGAAACAAATTCAAATCAATAAATAACTAAATTCTGACATACTTTACTAATCAAATATTAAACGTAGTAATGTAAATTTACATTAAAATTTAATGATATTTCCTAACTATATAAACTAGATCCTAAATGGTTATGATAACACTTAAAGAATGTTTTATAAACTTACAATATTGCTAATAAAACAAAACCATTAATCAGTTTTATATTAACTTTAATAAAATGTTAGATAATATTAGCCTATCTAGTCTACTTTATATCAATATACAACTATTGCTTAAGTTATACAGTATATTAATTTGAAATACTCTACAAAAACACATTATTAATAAACCTATTAGATAATATTGAATTTTTAATATCCAATCATATCATTATATCAAATATGCAGTAGGTTTCTATTGAATATTTACCAAATAACAAACAACCAATCCCAGGTATGTATTTAAAATTTCCAGTCAATCAATTATTAAAATGGATTTTATGATAAATTATATACAATAAATATTTTAAGTCAAAGATAAACATTAAGATTTAATAGTTAATAAGATGTACAATCTACCTCAAAGAAATTAAAGCAGATCATTCTGACTAATGACAGAATAAAATCTAATGACAACATAAAATTTATATCTAATTAAGCTTAAAAATAATTGTATAATAAAATATACATATATATATAACCACACTTTGTGTGCCGATATCGGTTTGACTTTTAGATTATGATTCAATGATCAAAAGAAAAATGAAGTTTTTCTTGTATAGATAGCTCACTTTATCTTCTATAAATCTATTATTATAAATTGGTTTGCATACTTATAAAACAATTAGATAAGTCTACTAGATTTCAATTAATTTTAAATTTAAACAAAGGCAAAACTCTTTTCTCCATACAGTAGTGCCACCCTGTGCTAACCAGAGTAATCAATAGATGCCAAAAGGCTTGTGCATAAAATCCCTATCTAGTGCCTACTCATCCAATATCCCCAGACTAGGTTCTGGCTTGTGGCCATCATCAGTGAGGAGCCTTGGATCTGAGAGCACTGCACCTAGATCTTAGGATCTAATGCAACCCTCCAGCAGCCACCTTTTAAATCTACTTTACTACAAAACTATGAGAATGAAATTGAAGACACAAAAAATGCTTTCAATCTAAGATCTTATATATCATATTTTAACTCAATTCATATAATTTTTTCTTTCTCTTAAACAACCATACCACCACTATCCTATTACAATTTTAATCCACTAAACATCACATATCACCATCTCATACTACACCTAATTTAAACAAACAAAACTCTTTTCTCCATATATAGTCACCAACAATAATCAATAGATCAGAACATAAACCCTATCTAGTGCCTATTCATCCAATATTCCCAGACTAGTTTTCTCCACATCATAGAATTATCTGAAATGCACCTAGATCTTAGGATCTAATCACCTCACACCACCTTTTACTCTACTTTCTACAAAACTATAGAATAAATTGAAAACACACAAAATATTTTCAATCTAAGCTCAATAGCTTATATAATCATATGGGTCGAACTCAATTCAGCACCCATACATTTTGGTGTCTTTGCTCTTAACCCCCACCACTCCTTTAGGCAGGTTGGTGTTAATCCACTAAACACACATGACACCATCTCTACCCCCTATTGTGTAAACAAGCAAAACTTCTCCAATAGTGGCCACCGGCACCAGAGAACAAGATGCCGACTTGGCATAAACCCCTGCTCATCCATTCCCGCGTTTCGCTCATCAGTGAGGCCTTGCGCCCCCGCTTGGCCAACCCCCCCACCCTCCAAACGAGCTACCGCAATTGGGGCGGGAACACCAATCCTGCCTAATAGGATAGTGGTGGCTATGGTTGTTCAAGAGCCAAAGACACCAAAATGTATGGGTGCTGAATTGAGTTCAGACCCATATGACTATATAAGCTATTGAGCTTAGATTGAAAATATTTTGTGTGTTTTCAATTTCATTCTCATAGTTTTGTAGTAAAGTAGAGTTAAAAGGTGGCTGCTGGAGGGTTGCATTAGATCCTAAGATCTAGGTGCAGTGCTCTCAGATCCAAGGCTCCTCACTGATGATGGCCACAAGCCAGAAACTAGTCTGGGGATATTGGATGAGTAGGCACTAGATAGGGATTTTATGCACAAGCCTTCTGGCATCTATTGATTACTCTGGTTAGCACAGGGTGGCACTACTGTATGGAGAAAAGAGTTTTGCCTTTGTTTACAACAATTATGTGCTAGTATGAGATGGTGATCATGTGATGTTTAGTGGTTTAACACCAATCCTGCCTAAATAGGATAGTGGTGGCTATGGTTGTTTAAGAGCCAAAGACACTAAAATATATGGGTGCTGAATTGAGTTCAGACCCATATGACTATATAAGCTATTGAGCTTAGATTGAAAATATTTTTTGTGTTTTCCAATTTCATTCTCATAGTTTTGTAGTAAAGTAGAGTTAAAAGGTGGCTGCTGGAGGGTTGCATTAGATCCTAAGATCTAGGTGCAGTGCTCTCAGATCCAAGGCTCATCACTGATGATGGCCACAAGCCAGAAACTAGTCTGGGGATATTGGATGAGTAGGCACTAGATAGGGATTTTATGCACAAGCCTTCTGGCATCTGTTGATTACTCTGGTTAGCACAGGGTGGCACTACTGTATGGAGAAAAGAGTTTTGCCTTTGTTTACAACAATTATGTGCTAGTATGAGATGGTGATCATGTGATGTTTAGTGATTTAACACCAATCCTGCCTAATAGGATAGTGGTGGCTATGGTTGTTTAAGAGCCAAAGACACCAAAATATATGGGTGCTGAATTGAGTTCAGACCCATATGACTATATAAGCTATTGAGCTTAGATTGAAAATATTTTTTGTGTTTTCAATTTCATTCTCATAGTTTTGTAGTAAAGTAGAGTTAAAAGGTGGCTGCTGGAGGGTTGCATTAGATCCTAAGATCTAGGTGCAGTGCTCTCAGATCCAAGGCTTCTCACTGATGATGGCCACAAGCCAGAAAATAGTCTGGGGATATTGGATGAGTAGGCACTAGATAGGGATTTTATGCACAAGCCTTCTGGCATCTATTGATTACTCTGGTTAGCACAGGGTGGCACTACTGTATGGAGAAAAGAGTTTTGCCTTTGTTTACAACAATTATGTGCTAGTAGGAGATGGTGATCATGTGATGTTTAGTGGTTTAATTTTAAATTTATTAATTTATAATAAGAACAATGATATTAATAAAAAAAAAAAAACGATGTATGCAATTGACTAAAATCATAGCCAGTTGAAAAGTACAAATACTATTTCTCTTTAATATATAAGTAATTGATAGTCTATTACTCTATAAAAATCAATAATGAATAAATATGTGTGTGTGTATCGCAAAATATATGGTAGGTCAATAGACAATATAAACTGTTGAAGAAATTTCAAGGTATCTTCCCTAGTCTTTAAATAAAATATATATTCAAAAATATGATTAAATAATGACTTTATTCATCTGTTGATATTAGAACCAACATTAAATTGATTGTATTTAATTCTATATGAATATTTTTAAGTTAAATTTTAAATTTAAAAAAAAAAAGTCTATTTGAAAATATTGTCATGAATTAATTTATATCACCAGATAAAAGTTTAAACTTAAAAAACAATCTCTCCAACCTTTTATTATGTAGCTAGCTTATATAATAAGTTATATATTGTATATCAATAAAAAATTTGAAAAGAAAGTCTCTCCGTAGTTTTTTGACTTTATAATAACTTGATAATACATTTGAAAAGAAAAAAGAAGAAGAAGAAGCTTATATAATAACATATATATATATTATTTGATCCTATATTTTAAAGTAGAACAAAACATACATTTTTTTTTTCTTTTAACAAAAAATCTACACACATATCATATCACATAAGTGAAAAGTCTCATTCTTCCTTTTAACCACAGTTCCATTGTAATTCCTGGAGTACTTGTTTCTGATTTTAATGCATAGAAACAACTCTTCTTGAAGTCAAGAAGACAAGCATGAATAATAATAATAATAATAACCAGAGATCTTTTATTCCAATACCTTTCCTTTTCATTCAAATACATGTCCAATTTATTTTATAAAGAGTAGTTAGTTAGATGAGGCAACACTATATACTGCTGGTATTCTATTTTTATTTGCAATGATATGGAATAAGACATTCTTCCATTGACAAAATTCAGTTACATCCAAATGAATAATAAATGCTAGTGTTTTTTTCAAGTTAGTAAAGTGAAATTTCAATTGCTTAATATCACATAGAAGTTCATTGATCAAAAATATGATATCCACATCCACTTATAGGGTTTGTATATCACAAATACATAGATGAAATCCCTGATTTTAACAATGGAATATTTTATACCTTACTTGCAATACGACTAATTTTGATGGTTTTTTAAAATACATTTTGCCATTTCTCCTGAAATTTCATCAATGAACTGCCCCAAATTGAATTGGTAGAAAGTTATTTTTTTAAATTCTTCCATTATTTTAGAAATTAATCATTTTTAAAATAAAGTTAATAATTTTTAATGACAAATGTAAAAACATCCATTCTAAACAATGATAAAAGTTATGACTAGAGTTGAAGTGTTTCAGTTCTATTTATAATTTCTTTTTGCTGATGTTAATGTTACTAAGAAAAAAATTTGCCTCCATTTAATAAATTAAAATTAAAAATATTTGATACAGTAAAAATAAAAGAAAAAATTTTCATTTTACAATATTATTTTTTTATTTTCAACCAAGAATTGACATGACATTTCTATACCTTCTAATGGATATATATATTTTAAACATATATCTTTAATAATATATTCCAATAAACTTATAAATAAACATATATAAAATAGAAAACACTTAATTTTGTAATAAATAAGTTGTTGGTGAATGTAGTAACAAAATGGACACGTAATAATTAATAATAATGATTTTATTTAAGTGGTTCATTTTATGATTCACTTAATTATTTTCCAGTATTTATTTATTTATTCACTTATTTATATTTTGTCTTAAAATTGATCACAACCAATTTATAATTTGATGCTAATATTAATAATAAATAATGATATTATTTTAAAATATTAGGTTGCTATAGTTATCCAGTTAACATTTATACTTCAACATCTCCATTATCCATAAATCAAGTCAAATGAAATTAAATAAGATAAATAAACTTCCCTTTTTTTATTATACTATATTATGCAGCTCTCATCTGGGCTGATATAATATATAATTAGATTATATTTGCAGATTGTCTTATGTTTGCTTATTATTTCTTATACACATAAAAAATATAAATAATAAATTTATGTATAAATATTCAAATAGCAAACATACCAATTTATGTATTTACATATTAGGCACATGCATATATTTATGATAAAAAAAAAGAATTTTTTTAAATTTTATATCTATTTGAAATATAATTTTTTGTGAATTATATATTATAATTAATGCTTTAAAAAAACAATTTATCTTAAAAATTGAAATACAAATACTTTGTAGTATTTCTTTAATAGTGTTAATAAGTACTGTACTTATGTCATTTTTAAATTATTTCAAAAGCATTTCAAATTCTTTTTAAAAATTGTAATTTTCTTTTATTTGTAAAAGTTAAAAAAAAAATTGACATAAACAAGCATTTTAAATTTTTCATAAAATTGTCAATGTTCATTCTATTGAAAAAAAGACAGACATAATTTAACCCTGTCAAGTTTAATTTTTTTTCCCACCCACACCTAGAGAGGTTTGAGTTAATAATAGTTCAACATTTTAATTTTAATGCTTAAAACCTTTAATATTATGAATCAATAAATTGCACTTGATTTGTTACAAATTTTAATTTGCAAATGAAAAAAAATTAGGAAAAAATCATATTTGAATTTTTTATATATAAAAAAAATATAAAATATATAATGGGAAAAATAACTTTATGCTTACTAGTTATTTATCATCATGTTGTTATAAAAAGATAATTAATAAAATATTTGTTGAATCAATTCCATTTTTTAAACCTGAATGAATAGTATAAAGTCATAAATCTATGAAGTAACTGAAAATTGTATTTACATTGATTAAATTATCACAAAAATTCTGAATTGTTGCTGTTGGGAAGAGTCATGACCATAATTATTGGTGCTTCCAGTATAATGTTATTTCAAGTTTCTTAACTTGTATTTTTAAAAGTGAAATAAATTTCAAAAAATCTAAGAGGAAACACAAAATATATTTTAGTTTTAAATAATGAAAATATTTTATAAAAAATAATTAGAAATAATTATATACACTATGAATTTTATGCACCTTCCCCCTTATTATTCAAAGAATAGAATGGGTGATTCTTAATATTATTTTTCAAAAAAAAATCAACCAATCAGCAACTTCATTTTGTTAAGGGACCTTTTCATCTTAAATTTGATAGAGTGCTCTTATTAATTTATTAGTTACAAAAAAATCTGAAACTGTCAGTAGTTTATAAAACAGTTTAATTCAAGTTTTTAGTGCAAAATGACTAAATAATGATAGAAAAAGGATGGAAAAAGCAATTTAAAGCCATAACACAGCAGCAGCATCACAATACTCTGCATGAAACCATATTATAACTATGAAGTATTAATACAAAATCAAATGATTTATAACATGATTCTTTAATAACACAAATTGAAATGGACGAATCATTCTTCAAAAGATAATAGAATGGGTGAGCACAATCTGATAAAATGAATATAAATAATACTTTCTTAATAAAACTTGTTTTTAAGCATAAACAAATAAAAGTGAATATATAAAGAAATTTTATTTGTAGATGCTAAATAGCAGAATTAGCAGTTGCAGTTTTACAAATTTTTATTATTTTATATATGTAATCTAATAACATTATAATAGACTTACAGTCTTATGAATAACAATATTTGATAAAAAAAAATCAATTAACTTCTTACAGAACAGGTATCAAATCTGATATCATTGTTTGTGAGATCTGTTGATATCACATTGAACATAACAATTCAGTTACACAGAAACAAAACTTTCCATATAGTAGTGCTACTCAGGGCAAGCCAATGGTTGCATAAAGAATGGTGATCATGTGATGTTTAGTAGTTTAACAATTCAGTTACAAGAGTCTTTCAAGACATTGATTTTTCATCAAAAGTGGCCATATATAAGACAGTAAGTTTTTAAATTTCAATAAAATATAAATAAATAATGTTAACAGATTACATATTTATTTAATATTTAATTGTTTAATACTTAGATATATGTTGCATATGGAAATATTGGTGAATGGAGTTATCCATTTATAATTATTTAATTAGAAAATCCTTTACTTAGAATATAGCCAATAGGGGTTAGCTACACCAGGCTTGGTACCATAATATGCATTAAGAGAAAGAGCTTTATATATCCGATGAACTTTTTTGCAATTTATCCATTACTTTAAGAAGTTTTTCTTTTTACTTCATATTGTCTTCTAGTTTCTTCACATAGCAGTATGATTTGCTTCTGATATATTAGCCTTTAAAACCTAATGCCACTACAGCATCATCAAAATTTAACTGAGCAACTGTGGATAATTGTCCATTGCATGATACTTACAACTTGATTAATTGCTTATACTTGACAAACATAAGGCATCAAAAATAAAAGTGGCCAACCTAAAAGAGCTTTTCCGTGAAACTTAAGTTTACTATTTTCAACTATTTGATTTCTTCATGAATAACATTTAATTCTGTATGACCTAGAGATGATTTTTTCACTCCTAATAGGTTCATTTTACCTCAATAGTTTTGCTGGATGCAGATGAACAAGGCATTTCCAGTCCAAACATACCAACTTTAAAAACTAAATAATAGTACTCTGACTTCTGAAAGTTTTAATTTATAAGAAGATTGGCAAGACTTAGACATAGTATCTTAATATTTCTTACCTAGAGTACAAATATTCATATTACAAAGATCAAAATGGGCCTTCTGTTCTTTGCCTGCACAGTTTATAAAATCACTAAATGAATCTCCATTATAATTTAAATAGAATTTATTACAATCTTCTCAACTTAATTTTTATTTTTAACCTGGTTTCTGAGACAGTTCCTATAATGATCTATGTTAACAATGTCATCTTCTGTTGAAGAATCATATTAACCATTTAATAAAATGTGATTTTCATTACAGGTAAGACAATTCGAATCTTCAGCATTTGAGCAAATAGCATACAATGAAAATCCAACAATGTACTTGGCTGTTTAAAAATTCATTACATTTGCATAATTTACATGACTGACATTCATTATTTGAACAATAAGCACAAGCTTCAGTTGGATAGGGAAAACATTCATGCTTATCTAAAATTTCTTATTTACATATTTGTTCACATTTGCCCCTGATGAAATGAACACCAGGTTTACATTCAATGCAAACATTTTATGATGATCCATTACAAGTTTCTTATCAGTACACATCTTTGATTCTTTCATTGGCATTTCACCAGAATTGACAATAGGAGACATATCATTGTACCGAACTGATGCACCTGAGCTGGTGGCTGAAGAATAAATTCAATGCTCGTGTATATCATTGAAATGATTGTGTTCTTCTTTTTCTTGCTATTAATAATGTTAGTCAAACTAATAAAAAATGTAGAAGGAGGAACAGCACTAAAGATCATAGGTGGCATATTTTACTACTATTATTACTGCTGCTGTTAGTTGGCCCCATAGATTATAAATGCAACGTCTTAAACAACCACCCCTTCATTCAATGCAGCAATATGGTAAAAAATGTTGTAGATAAAGAGAAATTTAACAAAATTCACAAGTTTTCATAATTAGAATATCACTTCGTTACTTTAAGTATTTTCCAATTAATACCGCAGCCACATAATCTATAGAAGAGTATATTTCCTTATCTTGAAAATAGCCATTTTGCTATGCTTTCTGATGAAAACCAGTCTGCTGGTTGAAATATTAAAGTAGCTTTATAGAGAAGTAATTGTGTGTTTTTTTTATTAGTATTTTTATATTTACTTGAGTTAGTTCATTTATTTATTATTTTCATATATATATATGTAAAAAATATTCGTATAATTTATATTTGTAAAGATTCGCAACCATAAGATAAAATAGAAAAACATTTAAATTGTTATACATAATAAAATCATATGTTTAAGCAAGCAGTTAAGCACAAGATAAATTAACAATTATAAAAACAAATATTTACTTTAGCATTAGTAATCCATTGTATATTACTCTATGTATGCATGAATGATTAATGGAAATTAAATGTAACTGCGAACCAGGCCTTAAAATTAGTTTTTGGCCTATTTTTTTATTTTTTAATTTATTTAGACTGGCTAATGATATTTAAAATTTCAAATGAATCCAAGTCACAAAATTACTAATTGCATATTTTAGTGACTATATATTGTAATTCAAAGTTTAGGTCGCAATCAGGTAGGAGCAAAAGACGACTGTTTGAGATTAGTGCATTTTATGTTGGAGTGCTTTTGATATTGGTTGCATCTTTATGAAAAGTAAATTAAAATGAATGCATGTTTATTTTCCACATAAAACAAATAATAATAACTATTCCAGAATTTAATAATACATTACATTTAAGAACAATAAATTTCTCCGAGTATTCTTATAGGTGTATGGAATACTCTTGATATATTCTTAATTACATCTATTGCAATATATTTGGTGTAAAGAACTGCTTTGATGCAAATTAATATGCTCTTTTAAAAAAAGCTAGCAAATTAACTGCCAGTCCTAAATTAAATATAATGTTCAATTCTCAGGGTTCTTAATTAAATGTATTTTAATCATTCAATTAAAAGATGTAGAGATTTAAAGTTTATTAAGTTATTCTAGGTATTATGAATGTAAAAGGGATTTTATTGTACATTCTCTCATCCTAGTAATTTGTATTTCAGATAGCAATAATAATAATAAATGTGTATATAAGTTTAATAAATAAATATGTAATTTAGTAACTTGGAAGTATGTTATTTTATTTCAATAATATGAAAAGACTATGATTCCAATAATGACAAACAGATATATTTTAATATAACAATTGCTTTATTATAAATAACAAATATATGAACAAAATAACAAAATTATAAGTGAAAAATAATATCCTTTAATAATAAAAATTCTATAACAATATTAATAAATATTATTGCTTGTTCTCCCTAAATAAGCTATTCTTAGATTATGATTATATATATATATAATTCTAAAGTATTGCAAAGACAAGGCATTGTATTGAAGAGAGTTGCACATGATTAAGTTAAAATCTTATCTTACTTACAGGAGGATAAGAATTTTATAATGTCTTTAATTATCTTTATAACAATAATTTAATAATTTAACAACTTCATTCTACAAGAGCAGGAAAGATCTTGAACTCTTTTGGAGCAACATATCTTTTATTAGAATGACATGCTTCTTATATTTAAAGTTTAAATAATTAGTTTGGATTATATCTCAACTAACAAATATGATAGAAATGTTTTATTGCATAGTATAGCATTTCAAATTATACAAATATCATAGCCACTAAATAATCATCTACTCAGGATGTTTAGCTATCTAGTAATCTGAGACTGAATTCAAGAACTAATAAAACATAAATTCAGTTAAACATGAATGGGTTTACTGAAGTTTACAAGTTAAACTAAATGCAACCTGATTCCAATATAAAATGTAAATCACATATATTACACTCATACCTAATGTCATTAATAATAATATAAAATTGTTACCTGTAAGTTCATATGTCAGCATTATCTTGAGAACTTTATTATTTATTTATTACTATACTAATAATAACTATAAACTAAATAATTCAACAACTATAAACAAAGTTTATTAAGTAATTCCTCAAATATGTAATCCTACTTTCACAAACAGTTTAGAGTATCTTGTGGAAATATTTACACTTTTGCAGAATATTTCAATATTTATAATTAACTGGAAATATTTTAATATAAGCACTAAACATTAAATCAGAAGCATAAGGTGATTCATTTCTCAGGTTTAAATCCATAGTAACACTTAATATAATTATTTTAAGAGATTTAATAAAGCACACTTAATTCATCACCATTACCTACAACACTTTACTTCTTCTAAGTTTTTATGGAAAAATTTGTCTGATGCTATAGTAATGTGAAATAGCAGCTGATCATAAATATCTGGGTTTATTCCAACCACATAAATTTCTAGACATTGATTAAAATCGAAGAAAAATAATAATACCTTAATCTGAATCATTTAAAAAATTTTACAATCATTTTTTTTAACAATTAAATAATTCATAATGTCCCTTTAAATTTTTCAGATATTTTTTTTTAATAAATACCTTTTCATTGAATTGTAATAATTCTAAACAAAATAAATTAGTTTACAAGCTTTACATTTATAAATTTTAAATTGATTAAGTTTTAAACATATAGTAATTGCATGCATGCCCACATATATTTTTAAATGGACTGCTAGCTTTACTATTTAGCTAAATGTATAATTGTATAATTATCAAAAGATAATTATTGTAGAACTGTTTTAAACATTCTGTGATATTATATTTGATTTTGTGTATTCTATTTTGTATATTTTTATACAATATCAATTTTATGTGTGTTTTTCTGTTGTACATAAAAAAATTCAAACAAACAAAAAATAACACAGATGCATATTTTTTAGACAGCTAGTGATCAATAAAATTTGTTCAGAAGACATCTTTAAATAATTTCTACAAATTTATATTTTCTTAGGTAGTACTATGAGAGACATGTAAATTTCATTTTTGACTATATTGCCTGATGTCTCTCTCATTAAAAGAAAGCCAATAAATTTTTTACAGTTTTTTGACTAAATTAATTAATGATAAATATTAGATTGCAATATATATATTGGCAGATTGAATTTTTAAGCCATTAACTTACATTTTATAATAGAAATAAGATAGTGGTTGAATGGATATATATACATACAATTCAATTTTTCTTACTGAAGAACAATATTCAGAATCTAAATAATAACATTATCATGCTGTATTCATCAATTATTTATATTTTCGTAGATAGTTTTAAAGCAATGATATAGAGTGGATTGCTGCTGTTAGTACAGGTATTAAATGTATGGTAGGAAATCATGTGACACTCTTTAATCAATAAATATTTATTGAAATAAAAAATTATATATATAAAACAGAGTTAATTGAAATATAAAATATTTAGGACAATATTAATGCAAAATATAACAATATTTAGTTTATAATATTCTGCATGATATAATACAATACTAGAATAACAGGGTAGAACTTTAGGTCCACGAATCACTACAATGCTCATCTTTGTCATTTCTGACATTCATTATTCTTAATCAAGTCCTAACTTTCTGATTATTTATTTATAAAATTAATTCTTGTACAATATTTCATTTTAAAAAGAAAAAAAAAAATTTCTAAATACAATTTGATAAAATCATCATGGATTTTGAAATTACTTATTTATTTTACATTCATTACTATAAAGTTTCAGTTCTTACTAGTCTTTATTTTTATACAAGGTTTGTATAAGTCTTAATTTAATCAATTTATTTAAACAAACTTGAAATACATTGTATACATATAGCTTTTGAATAGCAATGTTATCAATGAAAAATCAGTAAAATAGTTATGAAAGTCTCGTAGCATATATTTTGTACAAACTATTATAAAAATACCATATTTATTATTATTAAAAATAAATCATATAGGCTCTGCTTACTTTCAATATTAGAAATATTATTTCATTTTATTTTTTCTTTTCCACACTCTTTTATTGTAAACTTGAGTAATCAATGAACACTAGATGATAATATTTACATTAGAATAAAATTGAGATTAGTAAAACATAGAATTGATAGACTTGTGTCAGACATAATATTACAAGAAAACTAATTCAAGTTCAAAACCTTAGACATTTCTAACTCTCATGTTACTTATTAGCTTAGAATAGCATAAAAGAAGTAAATGTGACTATTGGATATGCGGGTACATATCCAGTGTTCCTCAGTAATGAAGGATAATGAGACACTAATCTAAGAATTTTGGATATGGCACTACTATCTAGCACACAATGATTAATCAAGCACACATAAAGTATATATAGTGAATTATTGTTTCTATGGTTCATTTTATTTGTTTATTTTATGTGGCTTGTTTAAAATGAAATACTATTAAATACAATTAATTGATAATAACAAAATCTGTGGTTTACACAGGTTTTCTAGTTTTTGTGTCAAATGACAATCCTAAAAATTCTGAGAGTTTTATTTCTCCAATTCTGGAAATTAGGAAGGAAATCTTGGGTTGGATAACTAGATTGTAATCTCTAATAATCATATATAAATATTAATATTTTTTTTAAATTGATTGCAATGTATTATAATTTGCATAAAATGCTGCTTTTGAACACAAGTAAATTCAGATAGTTAAATTTAATAGCTTTGAACATTATCAGTTGTAGCTGATATATAGGGATTAAAGAACTATTAAATTGTCATTTGACAGAGAGGTGTTTTCTCTAACCAAAGTGTATTCATGTAGTTTTAAGTAACTTCAGCATTACATAAATAAAAAAAAAAAGTACAAACCATTATTGATATGACACATTTAAACGTATCTTCTTTAAATGATTGTTTAATAAAATTCAGAATAAGAAAGGTTGTACAATTAACATTTTTATAATTACTGAGATTTAGTTTGTCTTAATGAATAAAAGGAAGATATATCACAGGAAGTGATCATCGATTAGTGAGATGTAGGATACATGTTAATGCAAAACTAGAAAGACAAAAATTATTAAGAAAAACAATATTCACAATTGATATTCCTAATCTTCAGAAACATTCTAATAAATTTAAATTAGAACTTGAAAATCGTTTTCAAATATTAGCAGATTTTGAACATGATTCAGATTTGAATAAAATTAATAGGAAAATAATTGATACACTTTTAAAAACTGCAACAAAGATAGGTGGTAGAAAAAAGCAGCAATTGACCAATAAAATTTCTACAGAGACTAGAGAATTTATGAAGAAAAGAAAGAATATAAAAATATATAAAAATGATGCATTAAGAAGGATTGAATACCTCAGATTTTGTAAAATTGTGAGAAAAAGAGTTGATAATGATATAAGAAAGTAAAATTGTGAACTAGCAAAGAAAGCTGTAGAAGAAAATAAAAGTCTCAAGAGTGTAAAACAACATTTTGGTATTAGTAGGAAATTTATATTTGCAATAAGACAAAAAGATGGAACTATTACTAAAAAGAGATATGACATCATGAAATGGGTAGAAGACTTCTATCAAGAATTATATAGTAGTAAAGAACAAGTATCTCCTACAACTATTATATTTTCTGAATTGCACAGGATTTTAAATGAAGAAGTGAGGCATGCACTTATTTATGAAGAAGGGAAAAGTTCCAGGTAATGATGGAATTATAATTGATATCTTAAAAGAAGCAGGTGAAAAAAATAGAATTTTTTTTGGCAAAGTTATATACCAAATGTCTAAATAATAAAAATATACCAGATGACAGGAAGGAAGAATGCAGTATTAATGTTAATATTTAAAAAAGATGATAAAGAAGATATTAGAAATTACAGATCTATTAATCTTTTATCAGTTTTATACAAAAAATTTACCAAGATAATTACAACTTGTCTACAGAGAACATTGAATTTCAACTAACCAAAAGAACAATCTGGATTTAAAAGTGCTTTTAATATAATAGATCATATTCAAGTATTGTGAGAAATTATAAACAGGACCAATGAATATGACTTGCCATTATGCTTTGGATTTGTAGATTATGAAAAGGCATTTGATTCTATAAGCATTTCTTCTGTGATTACATTGGATTGTCAAGGCATAGACCCAGGATATTATCATATTCTGAAGAATATTTATAAAAATGCAATAGCAATAATTAGATCACATAATGATACTAGGAAAGTTAACATTAAGAAGGGTATAAGACAGGGTGACTCCATATCTCCAAAACTTTTTACAGCAGTGCTGCAAGAAGCATTTTGTGGATTAAAATGGTAAAATAAAGAAGCAAAAGTAGATGGAAATTATTTGTCATTTAGATTTTGCAAATGATATAGTTGTTTTTGCAAATAATGCTTTAGAGCTTACAAGAAATGTTACAAGAGTTATCAAATGAAAGTAAAAAAGGACGACTAAAGGTAAATGTTAAAAATATTAAAATAATGTTCAATGGATTTTCTCAAAAGATAAAAATAAAGATTGATTATGATGAGTTAGAAGTTAATAACTACAAATACCTTGGTCAGATGGAAACATAATGGATGAAATTAATCAGAATTAAACTTGGGTTGAAGTGCTTTTGGTAGAAATAACAATATTTAAAAGGAAATATGCCTATGTGTTTGAAAAAGATTTTTAATAAATGTGTTTTACCAGTTCTTACTTATGGATCTGAGACTTGAGACCAATCAAAGAAGTATGGAGAGATGCATGTTAGGAATAACAGAAAGAGATTGAAAATGCAACACATGTGTAAGAGAACAACAGGTGTTACTGACATTGTTAAAAGAATTAAAAGACAGAATTGGAGTTGGACTGCTAGACATATTACTAAAAGAGATAATAATAGATGAACAATTGAAATCTTAAATGGAATTCCAAGAGATTGTAAATATCCAGAAAGAGACCATATATGAGATGGATGGATGCAATAAGAAAGTGTGTAGGGGTGTCTGGAGAAGAGAGGTTAGATATCGGAGAAGATAGATTAAACTTGGAGAGACCTTCATCTTGCTGTGGATTAATGGTTGATGATGATGAATAAATGAGCAAATTTTAGCATACTGTAGTCTAAGTTTAAATTTTCAAGCCTTATTTAAAGTGAAGATTACCATAAATGATAAATCAATCGTGCAAATATTAATAATAAGTAAACTGAAAATATACTGACATTCACCATGAGATAATAATTCTAATAGATATAAGACCTTGAAAAATTCACAATTGTTTATTTACACTTTTTTTTTCTTATCATCTTTGTACTCATAAGGAAATTCTTGAAAAATATTTTTAATAATACTTGAGTAAATGGTAAAAGTTATTAAAACGTTTTTGTGTCAATATTATTCTGATTGAAAACTTGTTTTATAACAGCTACAATCAATGAAGTTTGAGGGCACATTTTAAAAACTGCTGTGATTATAGTTAAGATGATTAATAATGTTGCAATTATGTCCACTGGTTATTTTCTGACTTCTAAAATTTATTACTACTTTATTTAATTTGCTGAATTATTTAATATAAGTATTTCTTAATAAATTAAATAATAGTAAGTTTCACACACCCATATATATACTCTCTACAATGGTTTACTGGCTGCAGAGTATAAGATTATTGGATAGATTTTCAGTTGAAAAATGAGGGAAACAATTTAATATGACCAACTAAATGAAGTCCATTATGATTTGCCTATCACTTTCATATTCAAAGACAGTAACTGATCACGTGTTAAATAAATAATGCATACCTTAAAAAATATTTTTATAGGAAGTGTAAAAATTTGAAAGCAAAACTATTTATACAGCTGGATATTTATATAATCTCAGCATTAAATCATTTATTTATTATTAAAAAAAAACTAAATACAGAGGGATGTACGATGAAAGATATTGTTTAATCCTGTTCTATCTAATGGGTATTTAAAGGAAATGATAAATGAATAGTTTAAAAAAGAATGAAAATAATATTGAGGGGGGGGGGTCATTACATTAGACTACAGATGGAACAGTTTTAATTCAAATAGTAGTTATATTAGTAATAAATGTAAACCAAAAATAAATGTAAAACTAATCTGTGCAAATAAATGTTTTCTTTTAAAATAAATAAAATTTACTACTACATATATAAAGAGTACCTTTGTAGTTTTCATGCTCCTGCTTTGGTTTTTGAATCTAGATGAAATCTGAAATTTTTTTCAGGTTCCAAGAAAACTTTTCATTCAGGTAGTTGGCTCATGGCAAAGAAAGTAAACTCATACTACCTCTCATTTGATCAATCTGATGAGTAATGTGTCTCTGTAAGGACTGTCTTCAGTGAGTTATTTAGAGTCTGTTATGCCTTCAGTTTTAATCTGCTACATTCCAGGGGTCAAATTTTTAGAATTAAAAGCACAGCTTTAAATTAAAATATTCTGGGGATAAGTATAACACACTAATTAGTTTTCATTTGAATTGTTACATTTTGTTTTTTTAAATATGTCCATTTGAAATGATGGATTCAATCAAGGAAAAATGAATGCATTAACTCCAGGAACAAAACTGAAAAGAAAATTGATAAAAGAACAAGATTATCTAGCAACAAGATAGTTTATATTTTTAGAAGTATTATACTTTTTGCACTCTAAAACACAGTTAATATACACTGGAAAAATATATTAATGGCTTCTAATATGCATTTCAACCAAGCAGATCTCTTCAGTTAAATCAAATTACCTAATTTCATTAATAATCATATACCACTGCTATATATTTATTAATTTCAATTGCATAAACTTATTTATAAGTGCCAAATTTTCAAACAATGCTTATTCATAACAATTATCCTTCAATAAATATATAAATGATTATATTATTTCATTTCTTCTTAACTTTAGTTGTAGATGTTAAATTTTATTGAAAAAAAATGAATTTATTTATTATTTTTTATAAATTGGCAGGAGATTTTTCCCCCCCTATCACTCACTTCATCATTTCCTGCTTATGCAAGACAATTTTGTATTTCATCAATTACTGTTCTTATGTCTTATGCACCTAAAACAGTATGCAGTGCATTGTGGCTTCATCTTTTTTGAAGTCAGGAATCTCTCAGCTTCCATGCCCAGAGAAACTTGTTAGCTACTTTCCCTTCCCTTTCCATTCCCCACCCTAAGTTTTTCCCATATTTTTCTCTATCCTACTTCATCCCATTTCCACAGCATAATCTTTATCAACTCCATGGTCTTTATATGTAAATACCCCTTATCTTTTCCCAAATCCAGCATAAAAACCCAAGAATCCACTTTCTGTATAATCACTTTGTTTATAGTTATTCTTTTACAATTTCGTTATTTGTACTCTTTCGGCCCCACTTATTGATATTAAATGAAAACAATTCATATTTTAAGCAGCAAATGATTATAAATTAATGTAAATAGATAGAATATTAAAATTGTGAAATCATTAATATCTTCAATTTTCAGTTATAGGGACAATATTTATTTATTTCAGTATTTTTTTTTATTTCTTGTACAGTGATGATGTTACATTTGAAAATATCTATGGGGGCTCACGTGAGCTGATTCCAAAAGTTTAAATTTCATTCAAGATACACTTTGAAGAAAACAATTAATAAAATAACATTAACTGATGTTTATAATAAAATTAGATTTTAAAAAAATCTTTCACAAATATAAAACAAATATTTTATTTTTTGAAAAAAATCCAATGATAAAAAAACCCAAACCAGAATATCATTGTGTTTGGAGGTTATCAATTTGTTAGTATCATCTAAGAAACTCTCCATACAGTAGTGCCACCCAGTGTAAGCCTTAGTAAGCAATGAATTTGTGCATAAAATCCCTATCTAGTGCTTACTCATCTTCTTGCATCTATTAATTACTAAGGTTTTACTGTTTGGAGAGTTTACTATTGTATTAACTGTTTATGTAAGCATAGGAAATGGTAATCATGTGATCTTCTGCATCTGCTATTGATAAGATTCTTACTAAGAAAGTGTTTTGAGTTTTGCTTCAAAAAATTGAATTTAAGTCAAAAAGATAAATAGTTATTACCATATATAGATACTTTTTAAATCTAAGCAAATGTTTTATATATATTGTATAAATTATTATTTGTAAATGATATGTAGCTTGTTTTCAGATGATCTAGTGATTATGCTATCATATAATAGCTGGTTAACAATAAACTTTATTTTAACTAGACCAGAGGATCCAACTAGTAGAAAATCTACTATGTTTATAATAAAAGGAATGAGGGTATTTAAAAACCAGTTTTCAGCAAAATTACATTTAAAAAACATATATAATACCTTCAAATTTAAGAGAAGAACCAAAGTTTTAAATATTTTATATATTTCTTTTAATATTAGCCTGATGGCATGTGACTTTCTTAATTACATCCGTGCTAAATGTTACTGAACTGAAATTCATCCTATTATTTTTGATGTTTTTGATTTTGTACATCAACAATAATATTCTAAAAATAAATTTAGGACAATTTAAACAGCAGTGATTTTGTAATGTTAACTCATTTGAAAGAGTTATATGATCATGAGTCTCCTTAGGGCCACAATTCATTTTATATTCCAAATTCTTGTTGAACAACTGTGGACTTATCACTACATTACTCCAACATACTTCAGATTATACCATAGAAAATCATAAAAAAACCATTACTTTTAAAACATGACAATTGAGGATTTGGGCAGTTTTTGATCTTTGTTTTATTTCCATTTATGAATAGTTAGATACCAATATTGGATGGTTATCTGAATAAACTATGGATCAGATATATGAAAGAATAATTTATACTTGGTTGAAATTTGAATTTTTTTTTTAAGTTGCACATAATCCAGATTATAACCATGCTATGCATATAACTTGGATTCCATGATCCGTTCTATAACTAATCTAAATGTAGATCTAAATTGTATTCCAAGGTTATTTACAATGTGACCTGGCAAGTACTTGATCTTTTTTTTTATGAATGTTTTTCATTTTTATTTTTCAGCATTAATTTTTTTATTGCAAAAAATGTATCTGTAATGAACAATCCATGGGGTTCTTTCTATATGTGTATCAATAAAAATTTAATCGTTTTATGATATGTCAAGTAATTTTTTTTAAAATGTATTCTTTGTCAATTAAAGAACCTGTTAGCAAGTTTTTAATCAAGCAAAAGTCATACATCTGTTTTTTAAATATCCAAACTGAAATATAATTTTATTTTTAAATGATCAATGATAAAAACTTTCATAAAGTTTGTGTAATGTTTTCAAGTCGAAAAGAAGCTATGTGCATTTAAGAAGATTAGATATTTGATAATCATTAAAATTCTTAATAGCAAAATGCATTGTTAGTATCAAAATAATGGCCTGAACAAACTTTAATGCTTGAGCTGTACATTGTTCTCCAAGCCACCAACCCTATATTTTATTATAAGAACTGAAAAAATATCCAGAATGTCCAATGACATCATTCATATTTAAGTTTCTTTTTATTTTATTGCATATTACAATCCTTATAAATGTAGACAGCCATACTTCAACCTTTACATATTTTGTTTCCTTATGTACTTATATTTAGATAAAATGGACCTGTGCTAGATATTTCACTAAAAAACTTGAAAATAAATAACTGAGATATTAAATTGTATCTTAAGAAATATAAAAGATGAAAAAAGCCATGTCCTTTATTCATTGATCATCTTGCAATATTCTACATTCATAATTTTTTGATTCTAAAAAAATAGTAATCTCATACAACTATTTGAAGAATTGCTTCAAAACATTATGACTGGAAAGCCATCTAATTTCTGTATAATAAGGAAGATCAGTGTCTTCACTTCCTACATCTTCTAGAAATTTAATAATCTGATGATGATTAAGGAAATGTGCATGAATATAATTTACAATTTTAGTGACATTTTAAGCACATTTCCAATATATAAAACTTTGGAGCACTATGTTTGCTGCTGAATAATGCAATGAAAATGTTGAAAATAGTCATAACCTTCTTCTTTGCATTTTTCTTTTAACTTTGTAACAATTCCTTTAAAAACACCTGTCCTGACAGAAGCATCACCAGTTGCAAGACAAAGTAGCTTTTTTACTGTAAATTGTACTGAATCAAAACTTTCATAAGATTGTCAAAAATATCAATACCTGTACTTGTATCATGCATAGAAATAAGTTCTATAAGTTCTTCAATAACTTTCAAGTTTACATGACATCCACAAATAAAAACAGCTAATTGAGTAGTATCCTGTGCATCTGCACTTTCATTAATTACATTTGAATATGTTTCAAATGTCGGAATTATTGATTTTAGTTGATTTCTTAAATTCTTGGATATATCAATTCTGCTAGCAATGATATTTCAAGATAAACTTATATTTTTGAACTTCTTTAATTATTCTGGACACAACACTTCTACTGTTTTAACTATGCATTTGTGAATAAATTCTTCTCCAGCAACTGTTTTTGACTTGCTTACAATTAAGGGTGCTAATAAGTAGCTAGTTTAACAACAGTCTCATTATTGTCAGTAGACTTGGTAAATACACTTTGTAGTTTTCTGAATTTCAGCTTTAATTTCTGACATTTTATCTTCTTAAAATTTACAAGCATATTTGTCATAGCATTCTTTACGATTTGTTTTGTAGTACCTTTTGAGATTATATTTTTTGCAAACTGTGATGAAGTTTCTACATATCAGATATAAAATTTTATTTTAAAAAAAAAACAATCATAATTCTCATTTTTCTTGAAAACTACAATCTTCTTCTTCAATGCATTGTTTTTTATTCATACTGGTGGGGGGCTTCAACATTATTATGGATTTTAAATAATTTCAAATAAAACATTATTACTTTTATTCACATTTAGAACTAGTTAAACTGTCAGAATGATGCAAGTATTACCAGCTTTACCTAAATCTCGGCAGCAATTTTTTTTTTTTTTTTAAATATATAGTTTCGGGACAAGCAAATATATATATTTTAACCTTGCTCTCGTGCATCCTCACTTCCAGATAATATATGATATAAAATAAAACGGGTTCTATCTCAGTTAATAATTAATAACTAAAATATTCAGCATTGAAATTAAAATGTTTCACTAGCTCAAATTTAAAATACGAATAAGGTTCAGTTTATAAAAATAAATTAAATAAATATTTAATATTTTCATGAGACTTGAAGTGAAAATACATGTGACAAGATAGATTACATTGAGCCAATATCCTACAGGATACTACCTCAATGGCATAAGAACACTATCCCCCCCCCCCTTTATTACTATTTCAAATAACAAACTCATAGTATTCTTACGACTTTAATAACTTCTACTCACTAAGATTAAACTAATAATTAAATCTTAATCTTCTATTTAATAATCTAGCTCAATAAAATAATCTCAGGTTCATAAAGTTTATTCTAAGTTAATTTAAAAATACGGTAGTAAAATATGAGAAGGGATTTTATATCATAATCTACTACACTTAAACTAATAATAATAAATAACAATAATAATATTCTTCATTGTTTAACTAATTCTGTGTATCTTTTCTTTTTACTATAATTTTATTACCATAATAAAATAATGAAATAATATAATATGATCTTATATCTTCATGTAATGATATAATAAATACGTGGTAGCATTTTAATAATCTGACAAACAAAATATGTGTGGCAACTGATAGCATATAATTTAATATAATATTGTGATAACTGATTTATGACCAATAAAATAATGTAAGATTATGATTATTTAATTATAATGAATACCAATAAAATATTTAAAATTCTTAAAATAATTCTCTATTTATCTTTTGTGCAAAATTATATATTTGTTTCAATTATTATGCATATATCGTGTTTTCATGCAGCAATGTGGAGAAATAAATAACTCGGACACAAAATTTTTTAAATAACAAAATTTAACAAAGTTTATTACTAACAACAAATAAATAAACAATTTATTTACACTATTTACAGTGGATATCCTTAACTTTTTTACTTTACAGTTTGATCTACTGGGTTATAAAAAAAAAATTTATATTTCAATTATATCTTTATTTAGATTTAGGACAAAATTAAAAAAAAATGTTACTATTTGGTTTCTCATTATGGTTAACTTATTACAAATATATTTATTTACTTTATTAGCAACAACATTTTATCTTTAATATTATTAAACTATCTTATTTTTAAAAATTCATACTTAGAAAAACATTCTATAGAAAACAAAATTTTATAATGAGTATGGATTTCTCAAAATATTAAAAAATTTTCATCTTGCAAAGTCAAAGATGTTACACAAAATATTATCCAAAAATTCAGTACTAGATTTTAGTATTTATCACACAATGTTTACTAATCATAATATATTCTTCTCTAAGCCTTACTTTAGTATGATATAAGTGTAATCATCAATATATTTCTGTTAATCAATAAACAAAAAATATACTATGCATATTGTTTACATAATTTACTTTGTACTATTGTATTTTAAAAAATATGCAATACTTATTTTTCTCTTAAAAAAAAAAATAATACTAAAGCATTTTAAAATTATTGTCACTTTAAAGAAAATATCTTTGTTTAGATGCTTTATTTTAAAAAAAAATTATATTTCATTTCCGAAATAAAATTCAAAATATATTCTATGATTCTTTTCTTTCCTTAGGATACTTTGGATCTTCAATTTTAAGTTATAACATTCTGCTCCTTATAAGCAAATAAACTAATCTTATACAAAACGATAGCATAACATAAGTTCTAAATTATTTATCATTTCTCTTAAACATATCTTACTAAACGATGCAGTTACATGAAATAAAGATAGCGAAAACAGATGCATAGGATTAAGGAAGAAAGCTAGAGTATTACTCTTAACATATCTCAAAATCATGGCACAGTGTGAAGAGATATGGCATTTACCTGCCTAATATCCTCTAGTACAGAGATGATGTTAAAGCTATTTCTTCAGCTTTATTAGAACATCAAATATTTAAAGAAATATAAACACTGTCCAAATAAAATGTGTATCAGTCATAGGGCTTTGTTAACTATGCTGATATTCACATAAAGACTAAATATTATTTCCATTCCTTATAACATCCTATTTCTTAAAACATCATCTTGGTTTCCTGTTCACTAAGTACTTCCAAACCACTATCTCAACATTATTTCTCAAGATTTTTCTACATCTTACATCGATAAATAACTATCTGCATTTACAAAACAATAAATAAAATTCATTAATAGTTAAACAATCTAGCTGTTCCACAAGAAAAATCTGCTTACTTCATTATTATATATGTCTAATCATATACAATCTACTTAGACAATATTTGAATATCCAATAACATGAAAATTTTAAAAGAATCACATAATTATTTGTTATGTTGGATTATATCACTAATAAAAAAAAATCGTCGTATGCATATTTTCAAATCAATCCTATCTCATAATGTTTTTTTTAAAATGTTGTATGAAATGCAGT
The DNA here is from genome assembly GCA_028023455.1 of Epiperipatus broadwayi. Taxonomy (NCBI): domain Eukaryota; kingdom Metazoa; phylum Onychophora; class Udeonychophora; order Euonychophora; family Peripatidae; genus Epiperipatus; species Epiperipatus broadwayi. Next base: position 383,081 of record JAQFVV010000074.1, on the reverse strand, counting down.
ACATATAAGTAAAAAAAAAAAAACTTTCACACTTCATTCTTCCAATTTATGGATGATCTAAAGAAAACAAAAAAAAATATACATTATAAATTATCAATAGTTATTCTTATTACCAATAACCTTTATCTAGTCATCGTGTTCAGTAGGCTTCCTTTATCCACTTGAGCATTGCAGATATATAAAAAAAATTCACACCCATACACTTTATATTAAAATATTTTTAGCTAAATTATTAGATTGTTATATTATAAAATTTTAATATTAATAAATTAATGTTTTTATGTTTTTCCTAATCTTATATAAAAATTTAGATTTAAACTAGGTTAACAAAATAAAAAGAATCAAAACTATAGTTACATATTTTCTTGACGATAGTTCCTGATAAGTCCAAAATGCTTATTATTTTCTCTAGAGTTTTCCAAAAATGTTCTCCTCCAAGCGCATTAAAGTTTAAAATAAAAATAATTATTAATCCATTTAGTAAAATTTAGAAAATAATCCTTGGTTTTAATTTTTAGGACGATAATATTAATTAATCCCGTGAAGCTTCTTAATCTTCTCTACCAATATTCTCTGCGTATCCGATGCATCAATCCATCTAATTTAACTTTAAAAATATTCGATAAACTTTTAAGTACTATTTGTATTTCCATGATCCATCTTTTATTCAACTATGTATTCACTTTTTTATATATGTTTCCTTCTTGATACATTTAAACTTTCGTTTGGTATTTTTATATATCACTTTTAAAAATAAATTAAAAAAATGTTACCTTCAGAAAGGATATAACATTTTACTCCTTTTGATATAATATTATATAAAATAATTCATGCAATATACAATTTTCTTATTACTATTTAAAGAAATAAATCTTGGATAGGCTTATAAATAATAATGTGTCTCCAATTTTTTCATTAGACTTCGTATGATGTCCGTGGTGTGGTTTTTTTTTATGTACCAAAAAAAGTTCTCCGGTTATGCATAAATAAAGCTGTATCAATAAATATTTCAAATATTTTTTCAGTATTACAATTTATATCCATTTTATTTCGTAGCATATCCATTTTTTATTGCGTAGTTTAGGTTAAACTTTTAGATAAAATACGACTGGTAAGTACTTTAAAAAATTAGAAAATCATCTCCACGAAGTTTCTAAATATATAATTTATTTTCTAAACTTTCTTTTGTAAAACACTTTAAAATTATCAATTAGTTTTTGCAAAATAAACGATAAGAAAGTACCAAAAAAAAATTGACTTTCTCCAGTTTCAATACATTATTAATTTCCCCTTATACCCCCGTGCAATTCATATTTATAGTCTGTAAGAATACCTATTCCTATTGGTTAATTCTTACTTTAGCTTGAGAACAAATTTACATATTTCCAATTTCAAGTAGAATTGAATTTCAAAATTAGAAATTATGACGTAATAAAATTTAAAAAATATTATTTAAAATATTACTTTTGAATCAATTATTATTTTATTAAAATTATTTAAACATTTAAAACAACTTTTAAAATAACCCTAATAACCTATTCCATTTAGCAATTTTTATTTAAACAAAATATTTAATTTTTATTATATCTGTATTCGTCTTTATTACATTACTTAAAACATTACATACGATAGTTAACTTAATGTTTATTATTATTTGCTTTTATGATAGGTAATAATTACATCCAATTCTATAATGCTATTTCAAAATATTTTAAACTTTATTATTAATTCAAACAAGCAGTGTGTGAAAGTATATAGTAAACAAGTCACATGATTAATAACTTTGACAGACGATTTTTTTAATCTATTTCTCTGCCTAGACTAATAAAATTGATACACTTATTATATTATATAAAATAATTATAAAAAATTTGGAAGAATAATTTAGAAAATATAGAACTAGATATAATTTTCACCATCATAAAGTTTATTTTAAAATATACTATATTAATTTTGACTATTTAAATATGATTACAAATTTAAACATAGCATTTATTAAATTATACGTTTTTAAACTATTAAAATCGAATTTTTAAATATACTTTTAATTATTTATAGCTGTATTATTTAATATGGCCAGCTTTTACAACCATATGAAACAATATTTTAAACTTTACATAAGTACTTTTTAAATAATTCGCTATAATTTTATATACCACGTATTTTCTTTAGCTTTAAATTATACTTTAAAAATATAATTGACTTAATACAATTACCATATTAAAAGAACATATTCTAAATTTAAAATTTTTAGTAATTGACTGTTATGAACTATTACCGACCTATAGAAAAGGGCACAATATATACATTTCATTTTACCAATAAAAAAATTAATAAATTGATTATAACTTCCATTCAGAAACTTTATTTCAATTTTTTTAAAAATTTATATTACATGTGAATGCTGACAGACTTAAAATATTGTCATAATTTGTTTACATTCAGCATCTTTATTTTTGTCACTAGGATTTTGGTAAAATGATGAAAGTTTGGGGTCTTTCTTTGACAGATTACCATGCAGTGAAGTATTTACAGAGGTATGGGATTCTGTCCTCCCAAAAAAGCACAAGATATGACACTTTACATTTCTTATGTTTTTATTATTTTTATATTAATAAATTGATTTAATACAAAATATTAATAATTAAATTGGAAATACTATAATTAATTTTTGCACAATTTTTTTTTTTTAAATAATAAAAAATAAAATATAAATATATATATATAACTGCTACTTATCAGCCATTTTGGTTTTAATATATATTGTATGCCCTTGAAACTGTATATTTAAAATAAATCATCTGCTAAGCTTGGTAGACAGGATAATGGACAGGTACCATTTATTTAATTCATTTATGTATGTATAATCATAATTCCAAAAAAAGTCATTATTGTCAAAAAATATATGACTATTATGGTTACTAATCTTGGCAGGCTGCATGTTTAACATGCTTGCTGTAAATGATATAATCAGCAATGGTTGGAGGCTTTTGATTTGTTCTCACTCTTGGCTGTAGTTTACTCTGTGTTTGAAATTTTACTTTTAAAATATTTAGGGAAATTCTTAGAAAAGCTGAATGTGAAGCATATTTAGCAAAAAATATAACACAAAGCTATTTAAAAATGATGTTAAAGAAAAATTAAGATAAAAATTAAAAATACATGCAATACTTTCAATCAGCAATAACAACTTACTTAAAATATAGTTGTTTAACTTAAAACAAAAGCTATATTTTAAAATGTAAAGATTCACAAGAAAGCATATTATGCAAACAAGAGCAGCTCTCCACATTAATGCCATCTATAGTAAGCTTGACTAATCAGTCACAAGCAGATGCATTTAAATCCCATTCCTATAAGAGTTGAGAAGTTAAATAATTTGTTGTTATAATAAACAATAAAATATCTAAAGTTTAATCAAATGAAATAAATTTTATTTGCTGAAAGTGATTAAATTAAATTTTTAATGAAATGATATAAAACTGTTCTATACTTAAATTTAATTCAAATTTTGACTTTGCTTGTTTGCACATATATTAATAAAAGAAAAAAAGAAAACCAGTTGTTTGAAAGGATAATATAAAACATCCTTAGTTATATTAAAGAAAACAATTGAATTTCTAATCTACTTTTAAATTTGAACATAAAATCATTAGTGGAAAATTTTATGAATATTTTCTGTAAATGTTTTCAAATTTGAATATAAAATTGTTATTGATACATTTTATGTACAACAAAATTAAGCTGAAATCATTAAAAATTAAATAGCCATTAATTTTGTGAAAGAAATAAAAATAAACAGAAATTACTGGAATAATTTAGATCCTATAGATGTGATTGTTTTCACCAATAATGTTTTAGAATTTCAAGAAATGTTACAAGAGCAATCATATGAAAGCAACAAAGTAGGATTAAAGATAAAAATTAAAAAAGCTAAAGTAATTTTCAATAGCTTTTCAAAAAAGAGAGAAAAATGAGTTTTTAAAGATAATTACAAATATCTTGGACAAAATTAATTATGGAATTAAACGTAAATGGGATACATTTGATAGAAATATCTTGTTATTAAAAAGAGTATGTTTGAATAAGGAAGATTTTAAGTAAGCATATTTTACCAGTGTTTCTATGTAAATCTGAGACATGAAAAAAGTAATATAGACTTCAGATCACATAATGAATTATGGAAAGATAACAAGAAAGAATTAAGGGTCATTGATATCAATGAAAAAATTAAAAGATTAAAAATTTAGTTGGAATGGTCATACCATTAGGAGAGGACAATAGATTAGCAATTAAATCTTAAACTGGATTTCAAGTGATTGTAAAAGGCACTGAGATCACATTCAAGATAGAATGGAAAATTTGTTGAAATAATGTGAGGAAAAGAAGTTAAATGTGAATAGACTGCATCCTGCAGTCAATTGCCTAATGGATATTAAAAATACGTTTTGTTGTTTTTTTGGTTTGTTGTAAATTAACATTTACTTCATATCTTTAAGTTTTTAAATGAAAATGTATTATATAAGATCATGTTTATACATTATATTGGCTATTTTGATTATTTTATGTTCTGAAAAATTATGGATGAATGTTTTTAATCTAACAAGAATATCATACATAAATAGAATTTTTATTCACTTTATAGGTCATATTACTTGAGAATTTTCTCTTTGTGGTATGTTTTTAAAACTAATGAACATAAAGTGTTAGATTTGAGGCCAAAAATTGATTTATTTCCATCAACAGGAACTATTACATTCAATCCTCATAGTAACTGAAAAAAATGTACACTTACTAGGAAAATTTAATCAATAAAGAAAATCATTAACAGTTTTGATATATGTTTATGCTTCCTCAAGAGAAAGTGATTAAAAATGTATCATGTAGATTACTTCTTACGAATATTATAACTACTCAGTAGATAGTTGAATGTTTCAAATATTGCAGACTAGGCATGTTGTTGCTGACTATCAGTCTTATAAATACTTATCCTGTATTGCAATAGGTTTTTCCAAATCTTGTTGTTTCTTAAAATCTATTATGATTTTATGTTGGGCAAAAAACGGAAAAGTAACATATTTTTTTAAATTTGTAATATGCAGATTTCAAATTTGAATTTCTTTTTTTTAAAAAAAAAGATGTTATATAATTTCTTTATGTGGGAAAAAAAAATTCATCACATGGGCTCAACATATAGAAATACGGCACATACTGCAATTGTTGTTTATTTTTAGAGTCCATGCATCCACTAATCATATTAATTTGGGATATTTACTCACTGGTTAATAATAAATACAATTTTCTAAGCACTATGGATAATGAAGTGGTTTGATAATGAGCACACTACCTGATTGTGATTTTTTTTTAAAAAAAAAAAAGACACCCCCCCCCCCGCTTTCACTCGAATCCCCGGTTAGAGAACATGACAGATCTGGTCGCTAAAGCACGAGGTTCTTCGGAATAATTTTAGTGATCGCCTACATATACACATACACACACATAATTCTTTTTTTGATCAAAAGAGGGAGATTTAAATCATTATTATATATCTAGATTGACAAATATTCGCATAAATTTATTAAGAATTAATCTATATACTAATTCAAAACTGAAAATACTATCTAGAAAATTAAAAAGATATTGTATAGAAGTTATTATTCCTCTAAAAAAAAAAAAGAAAAAATATCAAACTTTGAATTCCATTCCTTTCATACTTAAATCAACTTCTGATGTGGGATTTCTAAAGCAGCTGTATTCTTTTTGACATAAAACATCTGCTAGAAGGGATGGAGAAAAAGCATTTTTAAAAAATGTGAACTAACAAAAAACTTCTTTTGACCATAATGTATTACTTTCCCCCCCAACTGTCCCATCTGAATTCCTAAAATTCTTGATTGAAAGCTTCTATACGTCATTGATATTCCACTCCCGTTTTCATTGAGGAAAAAGCCTGAGTTTTTAAATTTACTATCTAATGCTAATCAGATAGGTTATTAGCCTGACCCGGTGGCTGAATGATATTTGTCAACTCTTAAAAAAGTTAATGATGACTAATACATTATTAGTTAAGTAAATACGAATAAAATATGATATTATTTATCAAGAATTTATTGAAACAACTTTTGAAGAATGTATTGAATCATCCCGAGTAGTTTTAAATCTCAAAAAATCAAGCTTATTTAATAATCAAATTACCTTAATTTAAGGTGCAGCCTTTTATTTTTAAGTCATTGAAACTTTGTAGATTATAATAGGTTATATTTGCATACATGTGCATATGTAGTTATTTTTAAACCATTAAGCATCACATGATCACCTTCTCTTATACTAGCACATATTTGTTTATAAACAAGGCAAAACTCTCCATACAGTAGTTGTAGTTATTTTTGCAGTATATATGAATTGTTCTTCTGAAATATGTAGTGCCATTATAGCATGAAAAGTTTTTATTTAATCTAATGCAGAATAGAAGCTTAGTAAAAGAAATGTTAGATGACAAATTGTTTATCTGGAAATATATAGAATATTTAGACATAGTTGTATAGTCAAGCAATAAAGCTGGCTATTTTTTAAACACATTTTAATGACTCAATAAATAAAAATAAGCAAATGTTTTCTTGTTTTGGAATTCATAAGAAGCATGATTACCAAAAGAGACAGGTTACAATCCATGAACTTTGATCTTCAGAGCTAAAGCACACAAGGTGTGGTAGAGTTGCATTAATATTGTTATTGTATTGCTTTTATTTATTTTTTATATAGAAGTGTTTAAAGCAAGACTGAAAAGCTACATACTCTTATATTTTTTATGTTTATTTTTTAACTCCTTATCATAATATTTTGCATATTAAGTAAAATTTAATAAGTTACACAAAACTCAAAATCATCATGGTTCCTAGTTTACACAATGATTTTCATGAGCAAACTATTTTGCTGCAGTGGTGACATATATTGTAAGCTTGGATAAATTAATAAATGATAGATTTGATCACCCACACATGCTTCATTACAATGCATATAAGAGTATATGAACTGATTACACCCGGGTCTCTTTTTGTGTGGATTTTTTTAATATGATTTTGAAATTATGCGATTCATGTTTTTTCTTAATATCTTTTTATGCGGTTTTCTTTTATGTGATAAAGAAGTTCATATTTCACTTAAAATCAGGATTTCCCCCATTTTATATACTCACATTATATATTACATACTTTAAATGCCTGTTGGAAAAATGTTTGGCAAATTTAGATACTGTAGAAGATTTAGAAAAAGATAATAAAACAGAAGTGGAACCTGTTCATTCCACAGCAAAAATGACTCAAGAAAGTCTTCAACTCTCCAATTAACAATCACTTTTTTGTTAATGACACAAACTATGAATGAGCTCTTAAATTTCAATGAGAGCTAAATAGTTGTGTGTCTGGATATGGCAAGCTTTATAAACAATTAGTAAAATCATCGTCTCAAAGCTTAATCACCGATTACATTGTCAACAGAAAACCATTAACTTTTAGACTGAATATTTTTTTATTGGCTGAGTGAATTAAAGTTTTAAACTTTTGATTGGTTCAATTACAGAAACAGCAGTAAAAATATATTCGTCTTTTAATATTAGATTTGTTTGTAAAAAGCAAATTAATAATTTGTCAGATTATAAAAGTAAACAAAAGTTTTTTCAAAAATAAATTTCTATTTATAATTATAAAAATATTCTACAGTGGAGAACCTAAAAAGAACATTTGTAACCTATTAGAAAATGCTGCATACATCATTGATTTCTTTCTCAATTTACATTCATGTAAAAGTAAAGAATTTTTACTAAAATCTTAACTATTTTTCTAAAATAATTATATTTTCAGCATATTTTATCAAAATAATTTATAATATGTAAAAAAGTACTTTAAATATACATTTTCATTTTGAATATCAAAACAAAAAACTTGGAGCTGCCAAAATTGTTATCAAGTGCTCTCTTGGGTTCAAAATGAGCAACAACAAATAAGCGCCTTATGGTACATTTTAAGCTTTAAAAAGACCGTAAATTAGCTATGATAATGCAAAAATGGATGATTTTAGAGCTACCTAAAGCCAAGAATGAAAATTTTCAGTTGTTGCACCTTATTAAACACAGCACGAAACTGAGGTTGGTGCTAATTGTAATTTCTGTGATGAATCTGATTTCTTATTAGTTTACAAATGTACCCGCATTTGTCAAATTGCAATAATGATTAAAATATGTATGAAAAAATGTAAAATAAATTACACATAAAAACATTGTTTTGAATACACGAAACTGAAGTTGGTGCTAATTGTAATTTCTGTGATGAATCTGATTTCTTATTAGTTCACAAATGTACCCGCATTTGTCAAATTGCAATAATGATTAAAATATGTATGAAAAAATGTAAAATAAATTACACATAAAAACATATTGTTTTGAATAAAATTAAATAGTTAATAAAAAAGTTTCTTAAATCAATTTTTTTCAAATATTTGAAATTTTTTATTAGTCATACTTTATTTCCTTATTTTTTATGCAAATTTTGAAGTAATTTTACCATGTTGCTTTGCTTTTATGCAATTTTTGAAAATTATGAAATGTATCCCATATTTTTCAATGTAAGTTAAGTCTATTTTTGTGCCATTTCTTTTATGCGAGTTTTTTGTGGAACTTATCTACTGCATAAAAAGAGACCCGGCTGTATATATTGAGGTAAATTTTTAAAAAAATTATTGTAAAAACTATAGTCATTATCTTTGGCATCCATTTGTAAACAAGTATAGTTGTCAGTCAAATTTTTTTTATATATGTTTGATTTTATCATTAGGTGCATATTAATCAGTTGCCACATTGCAGAATATGGAAACATTTTTTAGTAAATAAAAATAAGCACCATATAAAAGCATCATGTGTGTTGCAGTTTTCATTTTATGTATGCTGGGAATTATTTGTATAAGTTTAAATAGGTGTTGGGTTTGGTCTGGATTACATACCCAACCTACAGAAAATAATACTAGTGTCAGTATTATAATTAATATAATATTTATTATGATTACATATATATCTAATACAGAATAATATAGTTCTACTGTGGACTCTTGGATCTGAGTCTTAACAATCTACTGCTTCCAGCTACACCTGATAGATTGCCTCACAGGTAGGGAGAATGACCCTTCCAGCTGTACCAGACAGCTTGCCTTGAATCAGCAGTAGTCTTAGCAGCATCTAGTCCTTACATAGATTTGCCTAGCTGCATGAACAAATAGCATATTGCTATTGTAAAAATGCTTACTGCTGTTTAAGTTTGTAGGGCTTCTCTTGGATGTGTGCTGTCTTTGTAGGTTTTCCTCCAAAAGGCTGACCATTTATAGCCAGATCCCTGACCTCACTGAAACATCAGGATTCAGTGATCATCACTGCTTATTGGCCTGTACTAACCATTGGTTATATAGTTAGTTGTACATTAGACTATTGGCCAGTAACAAACAATGCTTAATCCGATCAGACAAAGAAGGAATCTGGAAAAGTCTACTTCTGAGGGAAAGGAGCATCCTTCCCCCTGATTAAATATTAGCCCTAGAGAACATAGTCATGCAGGTGTGTTGGAGGACAGTTAATCCACTTCAGTGGTTCTTCTGATTTGCTGCCATCTTTGGTTTGGTGGTACTTCTTGCTTGCAATTCTTGTCCCTGGAGATTCATTCATTGTGACTGCATCTGTATAATTTGGTCTAGTTGATTCTGATGTTGACATCCATTTACTGTTTTTACTATGGTGTGGAGTCCTTTCCACTGAATTATGACTGCTAGGATCCATTTAGTGGATCCACTATACATTCTGTGTAGGACATTAATCCTTATTTGCAATTTGATATTGTCTTTTTTGTTTTTCCCTCATTTGGATCAGGTTTCAGAGCTGATTTGTTAGTTCATGAAGTAGTTCAGCTCAAATTTTTCCCATTTCTGCATTTGGGGTAGAGTACTGTGATAACATTCTAGCAGTACAGGTGTTCCAGCTTCCTGTGTCCATATTTGTGAGCAATTTTTTAGTCTATTCAGTGCTAAGTGAATTGGTTGTTCTAAATACAGACCTAGATCTTTCTTGAAAACTTCAGGGCAATCATTCTTTAATTTATTTACCATTGTGACTTCGTTGACCTTTGTCACTTCAAACTCTAAGTGACTGAACCAGTCACAGCCTAATAAATTATTATAATCACCAGATACCACTACCAGTGGTAGATGTAGTTTTATTAGACTCCATCACTTTGACTCTTGTCTGACCTAAGAGTTTTATTTTCCTGCCCTGATAGTTTGTGATAGCCTTACCATTAAGATGTAATTTATACTTGTTATTTTTATTAGTGATATCCAGGTCTTTTTTGACACAATGGACACTGCTGACCCTGTATCCAGCTCCATTGTGACTGGCATATCATTAATGAAGATCCTCTGTTTAAATACCAGTTCACAATTCTTGATATTGTTTATAAAAGCAACTTGTTTCTTTGCATTAAGATTGCCTTTAGTATGTTTCAGAATAAGTTTTTCCATTCTCGTATCGGCTACTTGTCTTTTCAGCTTTAGAAAAGCAGTTCTTATATGCCTGATTCACTTGCAAAATGAACACACAGTATAGTGGTGTGGACATTGTTTGGGTGTGCATTGGTTCATTACACTTATAACAACACTTATTACTCATTGTTGTTGAACTGAATTTTTGACCCACTCTGTCTTCTGTTCAAATTTTTTTTAACAGTTCTGCCAGCATGGCTTGAGCTACACATGATTTCTGGCATCATTAATAATTTGAGTCTTAAATTATCAATCATAACACAAATGAAATGATCACGGAGTGCTTCATTACTCTTTGAAATCGCACATGAGTACTAATGCCCAGATTCACATTGTGAACTCTCTAGCCTTTTTGCCCTCTGCTTGGATACAGAGATTGAAATAATACCTCTGCATTATTGTTAGCAGTTTTGGGGAGAAGTATTCTGTGAGAATCACCAATGCCTTTTCAAAATCGAAGTCAGATGGTATTTCTGACCCAACTTGAGACTTTAGAATACTATATGTCTGAGTCCCGATTATTGTCATCAGCATGGCTAATTTTATTTCAGAATTCTTAATCTGATTAACCTTCATATAAAAAATTAGTCACACTTTGTAGCTTGACCAGTTCTCAGGACAGCCTGGGTCAAAAGCTTCCATCAAGCCAATTATATTAGCCATTCTTTATTTTTCTCTGGTATAACATCAGAAAAGTATCTATTTCCTATTTACTGCAAGTTACTACTCAATACTGTTATTTTGACAGAACTTTTATTCCACTAGGGTGAGCTTCTGTCTTTTTATTTTTAGAATGACCAGTTATGATTGGTTTATGAATTGTCAATTGCATTTACGGTCAATTTCTTTAACTGTCTTGGGAAAAAACTTTCTCACAATATGCTGAATCTGTTTTTTTAGTCAGATTGCAATGAGATATTTAATTATCCACATAAGGAAACACAACTACTGCCTATAATTGTGTATTCATGTATTTTATATTTTATTTTTCCAACCATGGGGAAAAATATTTTAATCTAACTACATCAAATCTAGCTGGATTGAGAAGTTTTTTTGTTTTGTTTTCACAAATACTAATGAATGTCTACAACTCCGTACACTTGTGTATTTTTATTTTTCTGGAAGTGGGGGAAAATATCACTTTGTCTGACTGCATCTGACTCAGTTAGCTTGGGCAATCGTTTGTGTTTTTTCAGCCGTGGGGAAAAAATTATTTAGTTGTACTGTGCTAGAATCTGTTGACTTGGGCAGTTATCTGTGTGATTTAATAATCACTTATTTGTATTAAATGAGTGTCTCTACAAGTGTGCACTCATGTATTTACAGTCATGGGGAAAAAATTATTTAGTTGTACTGTGCTAGAATCTGTTGACTTGGGCAGTTATCTGTGTGATTTAATAATCACTTATTCATATTAAATGAGTGTCTCTCCAAGTGTGCACTCATGTATTTACAGTCTTTTTTCCAGCCTTAAGGAAAAAATTTTAAAAAATTCTTTTGTCTGACTGCGCCAAAATCTGTCGTGTTTGGTCTGGATTACAGACCCAACCTACAGAAAACAATACTAGCACCAGTATTATAATTAATATATTTATTATATTTACATATATATCTAATATAGAATAATATCGTTTCACTGTGGATCATTGGATCCGAATCTTAACAATCTACTGCTTCCAGCTACACCTGATAGCTTGCCTTATGGGTAGGAAGAACAACTCTTCTGGCTGTACCAGACAGCTTGCCTCGAGTCAGCAGTAGTTGTAGTAGCATCTGATCCTTATGTGAACTTGCCTAGCTGCATGGACAAATAGCATATTGCTATCATAGGGTCTCTCCTGGAGAATGTGTACCATCTTTGTAGATTAGACAGACATTCTCTGCTCTTTCCTCCAAAAGGCTGACCATTTATAGCCAGATCCCTTAACTCAGTGGAGCATTCAGATTCAGCCTCATTACTTATTGGTTTGCACTAATCATTGGCTATGTGTTTAGCTGTCCATCAGCCAACTGGCCAGCAACAAACAATGCTTAATCCAATCAGATAAAGGAATCTGGAAAAGTCCACTTCTGAGGTAAAGGAGAACTATAACAATAAGGTTTTAGAAAAAGTTAACATAAACGTAAGAAATTGTATATATATATAATATTAAATCATGCCACATGGTTACAAAATTCAGCCCAGCCCTCTGTGAAATAAATATATTAGTCCGTATTTCAAAATAGCCAGCTTAAAATGATACCTCTTCGAAACTGTATGTTTTTACATTTTAAATATTGAAAATATAACTAATTCAAACAAAGAGTGCTAACTTTAAATAAGCAAAGACTTAACTTGCTGAATTTTGTAACCATGTGGAGTGATTTAAGATTTGTTATTTCATTAACAGTCAAGAGAAGCATTTTATTGTAGTAATATATAGAATCCAGAATGGAGCAGCTATTCTTTTCAATAGTTGGAAGAATTCACAACTTCTAAATTTTTATGTAGATATTTTTAGCTATAGAGTAAGGTGAGAATTTGTGAACTTATTATAAAGAAAAATCACATTGTTTATATATGTATATTAATTTTTCAATATTACTAAAGTAATTTAATTAAAAATCTGAGTTTATAAATTATATATGTGTGTATGTGTTTGTTCATGAATAAGACGATTCTTCTTGATAGTGAGATCAAGATCGAACATCTCTGGGGAACTGATTTCATAGAAGGTAAGAATAGATTTGAAAGAATATCGATATGAATAATCCGAGTTAAAACAAATTAAAAAAAAAAATACAATCATTTAAAAAAAAAAAAACATTTTTAGAAGCGAAATAAAATATCATCGTTACATATATATCATGTATAACCTGATCTCACATTCACACTAATTGAATTTTTTAGTGTGTGCGCATAAATGGCAGGATTAAATATATATTGTAACTGATGAAGTTATTCAAGCAAAAAATCGAATCCTACGTGAAGGCTTTGTTACTTTCAGACTGATTTTTTTTTTAATGTTTACTGACAGTAGTTTACATAATTCTAATCCTTAGATTAATGGTGCTTCGGCATTGTATTTTATTTATTTAGATATATATATATAACGTATACATCATTTAGAAAATAATTAATAAAATCCATCTTAATTTTTAGTCACAATATGAGATTGTTTATGACCTAGTTTTGCATGAAAGCCTATTCAAATCTCTATTTAAAATTAATATTCAATCTAATATTGAAGTAGTATGGGATTACGAATAATGTAATGACTAATTGCTTAACAAATTACAAAAGAAAGTGAGTAATCAGAAAAACAATGAATCAAGAATATCATTGACAAAAGTGAAGTTAGATTCTTGTGTGAAGTCATCCAAGAACTGTTAGAAAGATGAGAGGTATGTTTATAAAAATAAATTACATTTTTCTGAGTCTTAGGTCTAGTTGTGTTCTACTCAATCTTTCATATCAGCCAGACGTTCTTCGTCTACAACCGAGTTTTTTTTTTCGCAGGATAATACATAGACATAGTTTTCTTTTGTTTTATAGTTACCTTATTGAGAAACTAAATACCTACTAATTGCATTTATTTTTGTTATCATATCAATAAAAGTTTTTTCAACTTTAGATAGGAACAATTTAAATTATTAAACTAGTTTGTCAATTTTTATAATGAGTAGCCGGTTTTTTTTTAAAAAAAAAAAAATCTGATAGTAATATACAATAGAACCACTTTTTAAAAAATAAATTGTTCTATTGCTTTACATAATTATCAGTATGCCAACTTTTTTTTTTAACGTGTATGTGCTTATATATATACTGAATGCTTTAATATACGTCATTTTTATAATTTTCAATCTTATCAATCTACGTTGGATGAAGGTTCTGTAATTCATAAATTCTCTTTTCCACATCATTCTATTAAACTTTCTTATCTATCAGTTTTACATGGGTGAGATATAATGATCATCAACCATCATCAGTCCACTGCAGGATGAAGGTCTCTCAAAGTTCAATCCATCTTTTCCTATCTCCAGCATCTCTTCTCCACATCACCCATACACAATTTCTTATTTCATCCTTCCATCTCAAATGTGGTGTCTTTCTGGGTCTTTTACAATCTCTTGGAATCCAGTTTAAGATTACAATTGCCCATCTGTTATCATCTCTTCTAGTAATATGTCCAACCCAATTCAAATTCAGTCTTTTAATTTTTTCAATGAGGTCAGTAACACCTGTTTGTTTTCTTACCCATATATTGCGTTTTTGATCTCTTGTTACTCCCAACATGCATCTCTCCATACTTCTTTGAGTTGTCTGAAGTCTCTGTTTTGCTCTTCTAATAAGTGTCCAAGTCTCAGATCCATAAGTAAGAACTGGTAAAACCCATTTATTAATAACCTTCCTTTTCAAACACTTAGACATACTTCCTTTTAGTATCAACTTCTTTCTACCAAAAGCACTCCAACCAAGTTTAATTCTATGATTAATTTAATCCATTATGTTTCCATTTGTATTAATAATCTTACCAAAGTATTTGTAACTGTTAACTTCTTCTACCTCATCATAATCAATCTTTATTTTTATATTTTGAGAAAATCCATTAAACATTACTTTAGTCTTTTTAACATTTATCTTTAGTCCTACTTTTATCTGACAACTCTTGTAACATTTCGTGCAACTCTAAAGCATTATTTGCAAAAACAATTACATCATCTGCAAAATCTAAATGACTTTAAATAATCTCCATTTACTTTCACTCCTTTAGCTTTCCATTTTAATTCACAAAATACTTCTTGCAGCACTACTGTAAAAAGTTTTGGAGATATGGAGTCACCCTGTCTTACACTCTTCTCAATGTTGACTTTCCTAGTATAATTATGTAATCTAATTGTTGCTGTTGCATTTTCATAAATATTCTTTAAAATATGACAATATCCTGGATCTACACCTTGATATAATAATGGTTAATGTATCTGCTTGCCATGTTCACAATCTGATATTTGAATCCAGGCCAGATGAATCTATGAACGTTTTTTGGTCGTAAATAGGCATATGATTTTTTTTCCAGGTAGATGAATCATAGCTAATTTTTGTACACACTCATATATAGTTGGTATAGACATTTAGTTTAAATTTGATTTTAAATAATTTTCTTTTAATAAAGGAGGAAAAATGTTTTTTTTTTTTTAATTAGCCTAGTTAAAACATACTATAGTTAAAGAAAAGTTTGATCTTTTATTAAAATAAAAGATAAAAAATCTTTTATTAAAATAAAAGATAAAAAAATCCAAGATAGTAAACAAAACAAAGTACTGATTTATAATGTGCTCATTGCCATTTTGAATTCCAAGGACCACCCAAAATCACTGCTAACACATGCAAGCAATAAATGACATCGAATAATCAATATATGATCACAATATGACTGTTACAAAATGACAATTTACATCAATAATTCAAAAATTAAAGCAGAAATTTCTTACAACTACGCTTGATCAAATCACGTGACTAAAAAATATAAAAAATGGAATGAATGAATAAATTTTGAAAAACTAAAAGCTTATTAAATATGAATTTTATTACAATGTATGCCCATATGCACTTGTAGGAATAACTTGAAATTGATCATACCAACCATATAATTTTGAAAAATTAAAAGCTTATTATATATAAATTATATTACAATATATGCCCATAAGCACATGTAAAAATAATGTAAGATTGATCATACCAACCGTATAATTTTGAAAAACAAAACTTATTTAAAAAAAAAAAATATTACAATATATGCCCAATGATTGGGTACAATATATGCCCATAAGCACATGTAGAAATAATTTAAAATTGATAATACCATTTCAAAATTATAAGCTTGATATGATCAATCTTACATTATTTCTACATGTACTTATGGGTATATATTGTAATATAATTCATATATAATAAGTTTTTCAAAATATCATTAATAATAATATATAATATGTTTATTTTCAAATTACTGTAAAAATAATTATTTTCTTCACTACAAGAAAGGATGCATATTTGTCTCAATGTTGTAAATAGTCTCAGCTTTAATTATGAAAAGAAAAACTTTAAACAATCTTTTTTTTTTACTCAAATATCCCTCCATAAACTTGCTGCTTGGAGAAATGAACTGTGATTCAAAAAGTAATGAAAATTGCTTTGTGATGAATTATTTGTTTTATGAGAGATACAATCAGAATTACTGGCATCATGGATTAAAAATCTATAAATGAATAGATTAATTTTGTATTTCAAATTAAAGTAATGAATGCTAATCTATTGGATAAAATTATGACATTTGTTCAAATGAATTAAATTGCTGCATGGAATAAACTACAAATTTGTAACCAATGCTGAAGGAATTGCATTACAGATTAGCAATGCTAAATATTTAAATAAGAGTCTATGGATGAATTAACAAAGCTAAATATTTAAATGTCACTCCTGAATTGTGGATTATCAAAGCAAATATTAAATGATAAATGTCCAAGTAATAAACAATCTTAAAACGAGCTGTGTTGAATGTAACTTACCTTGAATCAACAATAATGATAAATGGAATTTATTAATCTTTATGCAATGTCCAGAAATGATTATATTACAAAATGAAATTATTTGTGCTTTACTTCATGGATAATGCTGTTATTTTAAGAATGCTTGTAAATTCCAAAGAACTCTGAAATATTTGCAAGTAGCCATATTTCATTGGGATAATTTTTAAAACATAACTGTTTGAGGATTATTTAATGCATTTTTTTTTCATAATTGTTTCTTTCTTAGTTAATTAATATTATTCTTAATGAAATAAAGTTTCTCAGGTATTACGATACCATGTATAGATAATATTTTATTTAATATTATTATTTATGATGTTGAATGGGATTAAATGTGATTTACTTTAGGTTGTATAAATATAAGTAACTATTAAACTTAACTGTGCTACAGTGCAATTATTGTATGTTTATGGATTCTTAAGTTCAACCTCAGTTAAAATGGGCTCAATTATTCTTATATAGATGAGTAAATCTATAAGAAATATTTTACGTTATCATTCTTACATGTTAGTATTAATTCTTCAGTTTTATAGTATGTAACAAGACAGTCTAATGATGTAGCTATGTTTTGTTGGTAGAATAGCATTCCTAACATTTAAGCCTGCAATTGAATCCAGTAAAAAATATTAAGGTAAAATAAATAAGCCCACTGTGATAAATATCATCCAGGTATGTTAAACATTGATTTGTACTTGCTTCTCTTAAAGAGTGAAAACTTCTCCAGCATTATTAAGTGAGGTTGATTGATAATTGATTAATTTGTGAAACAAACTAATTAAGGACAACTATAAAACATTTATCTTTTATGATTATGATGATAATTATTATCCTCCAGTATTTAAATTGAGGATTTTTTTTTTTGAAATGATAACCTATTCCTATTTAATGTTAGTGTCTTCACAACATGGTCTGATAACAGACTTCATATCGCAAATTCAAATTAGATTTAGGAAACAAACAGTATTATTTATTAGACATCTTATATAATTGTCTTAACATTATTATTCATTTTATCATTTATTTTATCTTGTGTAATGAATAAGGGTTATTTATTTTTTCAACATATGTATGATCAGGTGGGTCAGCAATATGAGATGGCATGGAGAGCTGAGGCTCATGTGAAAGTCTGAGTTCGAATCCCTTATATATTACATTATATATGCACAGGTGTGTGTAAGTCTGTACAGTGTATTAATTGTGTAATAAAGTAATTGTTAATTCTTTAATATTTCTTTTTTGTCTTATTATTAAAGAAATATGTATAATCTATTTGGATTAAATAAATCATTATTGTACTCATGTTATCTGAAATATAAAAAAATATTGGGTAAAATGATATACATAAAATCCCTTTTATGGGTCACATCCTAAAATGCATTAACACAACTTTATATACATGCAATTTTAGCTTATGTGGAAATATATATAAAACTTTCATCCATATTAATTGCAAGTCAAGTGAGGGATAGTAGTCTCACTTTTACCACAATTATTGATCTCGACCATTTCAACTGCACTTTCTCCACATTATTGTCACCAAGATGGCAACCGGTCTTTCTTCTGTATGGTTTTAATATATGCATATACACACACATTTGTTCTTAAATTTAAATTTATACAATCATGAATAGTTTCAATAGTAGCCATCATCTCTTGTCGTAGGGTAAGAATTTGATAAAATAGTTATACAAGTTATTGAGACAATTCATGTCTATAACTTGTTTTTTAAATATGCATGAAAGATACATGTTATACACTGTTCAAATTCATCTAAATATTATTTTAAATTTCTTTTAAACCATGACAATATTAATATCTCTAGCTTTTTTCTATTTTTAAATCTTGATGAATTGTTTAACCTTAAACTATATTAAGTGTTTTTTTTAAATGCATTCTACACGATGTGTATGTATATATATATATATCCATGTGATAATAAATATTATATCTATATATAATATAATTATTTATCAATATATCAAAACAAATTTTTGAGAAATAAATGAATGGTTAAGCATTCCATTCAACATAAATAGTATAAAATAGTTTGTACTACAAATTCGAATATATATGAAAAGACTAACATGCCATAAAATATTTTATTCCAAAAGTATGTTCTTGTTTTTTCCCTAAAAAAGTCGATATAGTATATATTTTAAATATCAAAATAGAGGCAATTGAAGAATCTCTGAAAAATAAAATTTTTTTGTCAGAGACATTGGTCACCAGACTTTCATATGCATTGAAATTTGTGTCCTAAATTATATAGTCTGATATTTTTTCTTTTGTAGTGCTGAAGTTTATCTAGCAGTTTTGTAAAACTTTTAGCATAATTTAGTTTCAAAAAACAAAACAACACTAGTTGATACTTTAAATTCTAATATAAGAAATGATAATATATATATATTCAATATTTTCTAGTTTAGAAGCATTATCTGCAAAATCATCATTTTTTGTAAACCAATAATAATATATTCAGGTATAAATGACTTAAATAATTTTTATTCATTTTTATTTCTTTCCATTTCAATCCATGAACTATTTTTCAAAAAATTGATGTAAAATGTTTGAGGAAGATGAAAAAACCACCATATACTCTTACAGGTTTTTTTTTTTTTTTAGTACTGTCTGCTTCTGTATTTTGATATATATTGTTCAGAAATTGACAGTATTATGGATCTATGTCATGATATTGCAAAGCTTTTAGAATCAAATGCACTTTTCTTAAACTATAAATTCATTATAAATTGACAACTCATTCTTATTCTTTTTACAACTTAAATACTTGAAAGTTATCTATGTGCTATAATGAATTTTAATCAATATATCTTATTTAAATTTATGCTTATTAAATTTGTATTTTAGATTTAAACATAATGCAAAGATTATAAGTATCACGAAGTAGGATGATAAATGTGATAGGATAACAAAAACATTAGAAAAAGAAGTGAATAGATTGAAGCTGAAATTAACATCAATAGTATTAATGTAAAGATCTTATTTTTATTAGTCTACAATGTTCTATGGTGTTTTCCAATTGCACATCTTTTTCTATCAATTCATAAAACTTACCACAAATTTCTTTCATAATTTTTCTAAGTTTTTTTTTGGATATCCACTTTTTGTCTGTTCCAGTGGTGATCAGTTGAATATTTGTTTGGCAATCTGTTCATGCTATTCAATATTAATATGAATTCTGTTATTGCTTATTCATTCTGTCCTTCATCTTCCACAGATTTTCACCAGTAATCTATCTCTATGACCATTTTTTTTTCTTTGTAAAGATCACATGGTAAAAAGAAAAAGGAGAATTTATTAGTTAGGTAACAAGAAATAAAAAGTATCTCAAGAAGACAAAATTTAAAATAATAAGATCAAGAAGTTCATTTAAAAAAAAAAAAAAGCTTACAATAGATCTCAAAGAAATGAGAATCTCAAATGTCTGATGATCTCTATATATATATCTTTACATATATGAGAAGAAAGAACTCGTATAAAATATAAATGTAATGCATTTATACGTTTTTTTAATCATTAGTTTTATTATATCTGTTTATTTTAAATCCTTTTATAAATACAGGTGTTTGATAAATTTTTTAAGATTATAAAACAGGTGACTGTTGGAGATAATTAAGGATTTGAAGAATATAATTAAAAAACAAATTCAAAATGTTTCACAAATAAGAACATAAAGAGTTAACAATTTCCATGGAAACCAAACTTCTATTAGATTTCTTGTACACTTGAAAAAAAAAAAACTTGTTTTAAAAAAATTTAATAAAAAGAATACTTTTTTCTTATTATTAATCATTTTGCTCAATCAATAAAGCTTCAACACCATCTTAAATTTGATTCACAATTAATTCTTTTTCTATTTGAAAAAAGGTCTGCATTTCTGCATAAAATAGTAGTTTGTGGCATTAATCTTTGGCATATTTTAATAGTTGCATTGATTAATTTTTTTTTTTTTTTCTGTTGTAGAAAGAATGGGATCGCGCTCTTGACAGCCTCACTGCAAAATTTAATCATGAACTTCAAATTAAAAAGAAAAAAATAAGTGCAGAGGACCAGAAAGCTCTCACTCTGAAGCTGCAGCGAGAGAAGGACGAATTGGAAAAGTTTATGACATTGAAAAGAGATAAAAAGAAAGAAAGTTTAACAAAAAAACTATTGGAAAGAGAGAGAACTGAAACTGCCGAATTAGTCGATCGACATAGTAAAGAAATGTTGACACTCATAAACCAGAAGAAGATTGAATATTCTGAAGTAAGTTCAAATTAGTATTTAGTTAACTTAAATTTATATTATATAAATTATTTGATAAGTAATATATATATTAAATAAACACTAATGCACAGAAATAACTACTTATAAATTATCCCTGTTTTAAGTCAAATTAAGTATTTATTTATTTTTAATTTTAATATGCTTTGTTCTTAATGGTATAAAACCTGAGATTATTTTCAGAATCTTTATCTTAAAAGACAAGCTAACAATGTTACAACATAAATGTTCTGTTGAAACTTTTCTCAAATATGAAAACAGTTACAACAAAACCTAGATGCAAACTTTAATATAAAAAAATATGAAAAATTAGAAAATTATTTAAACTGCTTTGGATTTAAAATCATTTGTAAATAAAATATTACATATGATACCATGCTTTCTAAAAGATAAATATTTCATTCCAATTTTTCATCATTAGTAAGCTTGAATAATTAATAGATGTTTACCAATACTGTTGCATCCATATTCCCAGACTAGTTTATTCTGGTTTAAAATTCTTTGTCAGTGAGAAGTTTTGAATCTGGATTTAATGCACCTGGATTTCTTGTATCCACTGTAGTTGTTACAAATGTCAATAACATTAAAATTGTTAAATGAAAAGTGCATTGGATAAAAAAAAATCCAGATTCAAAACTCTTCACTGACTAATGATTTAAGCCAGAAATTAGTATGGAAATATGGATGAAACAGCACCTAGATGAAAGTTTAATAAGTGCTATATCTTGCATAGAGTGATGACATTGCTTTGATTGCACAAAAAATATTTCTTCCAGAAATAGAAATATTTTTTTAAAGACCTGACTCATATTTGTAATCCCATAAAGACATTGTGCTCAACCTTTCATTTAAATAACACATAAATATTTCATAATCTAAATATAATCTTTTGCAGCAGTAGACGAATACAATCCCACCTCATGTCATCTAAAAGTAATCTCAAATTAGAGCTTAATATAATTTCCTTATTTATTTAAGGGTAAAATTTAAAATAATTTCTAGGAATAACCTCTTTAAAATGCTGGCTGGCATTATTTGGGGATTGTGATGCAAGCACTTTATGACAACTTCCATAGCATTTGCATATTTTACTGGTGAATACTCTATCCCTGTTTGGAAACTATACTCAATTAAATGTTATCATGAAAAATATTATGGGTAGTGGTTAAGTATTTTTTTTTTTTTTTTGATATTCTTCCACCAGATATTAGAAGAGAAATTGCCTCATGGAAAATGTATAAAAATTTGTTAAGCAGATTAGTTTTGCTGCCTAAGATTCATTTCAAATTAAAATTCTCTTTCTTGATATTCAACCAAAATCTATCATTAAAGAATTATGATATAATAATGGACTTCTTATAAAAGTTCTAACAAGTTCCAACATTAAAAATATCTGTATTCGAACTTTTTAGATGTAACAGAAACTTCATCTACAAATTCAGAATAACCCACGGGCATTGCACTCACCTGCTTCATAAGTAAAATTTTTAATAGCCTCTGATTTGGACATATCCATCCATAAAACACATGGTTAATGACTGTCAAATCTATGTCTATGTGATAGAAATGAAGGATTTAAAGATTCCTTTATGATATTTTAATAATAATTGGAAGCTGTAAAAAAAAAAAAAATCCTTATGCTAAATAAATTACTCAAACTTACAATAGATGGAAGAGCTAGAGCAATATTAATGATTATTTTAAAATATTCAAATGGCTTAATTGTTAAAAGTTTGAGTGGCTGAAGTGCCAGTCTTGGAATCAAGGCTAGGACTCCACTTCTACTAGAGTCTGATACTCTGTCATTGATTTAACAGTGCAGCTGCCAAAGAGCCCATCACTCATAGATATTGCAAGAAGTTTATTCTGAGTTGAAATAAAATTAGCAGTACTGTTTATAGCCAATATATTTCTACCAAAAAATCTGGAAATCACTGACTAATCAATGTCAGAAAAGAACAGTGAAGAAAGACCATAGAAAAACAAAACTTTTTTCAAGATTTATTTATAAGGCCAGGATACACAAGCTTGGTGAATGTGAATAAAAGTATCTCTAAAAAGGTCACTATTGTCACTGCCAATCAGGTTGCCAATTTTATATATCAGACTTCTAAGCTCAAGATTAATAGAAAAGTCCTAAGAAAAAATATCTTCTAGCATAATAAAAAAATTTAGGACCTAAAGTTAAATAACAGTTGGTAGAATTATTCAGTAATATTGTCCATGTAGAAAATATTCCTAAAACTTATCATATAAGTAAAAGTGCAGCAGTTTTTAACCCAAACAAAGCCAGCAATGATCTAAAAAATTATATGTATTCCTTACAAAGCTTTTTGGAAGAATCATATTAACAAGAATTTTACCAAGTCAGTTTGATATAGAGCAGACTGGTTTTAAACCAGGGATAAATAACTTAAAAACTGATGATACCTTTATTAATCTAATTTTAGCTTATGATTCTGTTTAGAAAAAATGGTCTTTTTCTAAAATTCTTAAATGCAGGAAACCATTGATTTATCTGACAAGGTATTCCTCAATAGAAAATTTTGATTAATACTAAATTATCATTGTAGATATTGTCTGCCACAGAATTCAGTTTTTTCACCTACTTCATTTAACATATTTATTAGCGATCTTCTAGATAAAGGCAGGAAATTCATCTATGCTGATGATATTGTTTTGATTTTTCAAAAGACATCATAAGGATTTAAAAAATTGGAAATGTTTTTCAAAGATTGGGTTTTTATTTCTATATAGTATATTCTATTTTTCATTTAAGCAACAGGAAATTATATCATAATATGAATATAACCATTTGCAATAATGGTCTAAAATATTATTTTAGCCCATGTTACTTGAGAGTAATCTTGGATTATAGTTTAACTTAGTTTCTTCATTTATCTAAGGTTACATCAAAATTTTCTAGGAATAACTTTCTTGAAAAGCTGTCTAGCACTACTTGGGGTTGTGATGCAAATACTTCATGGACAACTTCCTTAGAATATTCTTCTGGTAACTATAGTTTCCTGTTTGGAGAAAAAGTTAAAATATCATGAGAAATATTACTGGCATACTTCAGGTTATTTCTTTGCAGTGACTTCCTGTTCTTTCACACATTACTCAACTAAATATCTTAAGAGAAATTGTGACACAGAAAGTGAATAAAAAACCTAAATAGAGTGAACTTGCCAATAAGTCAAGATATAATTGAAAAATTATGACATAAATACATAATTCTTATGAAGCTTCAAATTCATTTATTTTTCCTGATCCAACAATAAAAACAGCTGCATTTGATCTTCCTAGATACAATTGGAGTCTCATTAACAAATTCAAATCTACGCATTGGCATTGTGCTCATCACAGATCTTTGTAAATGTAGACAAATACAAAACACACAGAATGACTTAAATTTATGGCTACAGTGGCAAAATTGAAGGAGTTAATAAAGCCAATAGTAAATCTATTTCTTGGTTGAAATCTTTATAGATTTCTTTATGACATTTTTTAATAAATAAATTATCTAAATCCATATATAAATAAGTAAATAAATGATTACTTTTAGTTTATTATTTATTAAAATGTGATTTATGATTTTTGTTATTTTTAAAAAAAAAAAAGATATGTACAGGAAACTCTTATTTTTACAAAGTTTTGATTAACTTATTTTCAAATTATACTTTGATAAAAGAATAGTAACCTTCAATAAGCATCATCTTCTTCCCTATTTATATAATGTAACTACTACTTTCAACTGCTAAAGCCATAATAACAATTGTTAGTAGTTAATAAAATCAATGGACATTAAATGCCAACTTCTTCTTTCTGGTTATGATTTTTTTTAGAATTAAAAAAAAAATCATTACAATTTATGAATTGAAAATTATAATTCACCTAACACAAGTTTTTCCAAAAGGTAGTTGCTAAATAATTGTCAAAAAATATATATTCAAATTGAATTTATAAAGTTCACATTAAATCAATGTCCTAATTTTTATAAAATCAGAAAATAGGCCAAACTATTTAGACAAATGTATTCTAGAATCAGTAGGAACATAATTAATCCTATGGGGGGGGGGGGTATTATTATATATAACATAAAAACAGTTAAATAATGGGCTAATGGAGGAAGCTTAAATCCTCTCATTCATAATTATGTACATATTTTCTTGAGATACACTTTTAAAAAATACTAAATTGATAATTCAATAAGCTTCTGAAATATATTAGTAATCAATCAAATCTCTATTTCAAAAGCAAGAAATTGGTTTGGAGAAGTGCAAAAATATTAATCATGGTAACAAGTGGGATAGGTTTCAAACAGGATTGTCCTTTATTGCCTATGTTATATTCATGAGCATTAGAAAATAAATTAAGATCAAATATAAGATAAGGAATATCTAAAAGTAAGATAGCAGCAGTATATTTGTTGTACATGATTTGATATATACAATAGTCAGGATAATAATTATTTATCCATAAAGTTGTTGTATTATTA
Organism: Epiperipatus broadwayi; assembly: GCA_028023455.1. Classification (NCBI taxonomy): domain Eukaryota; kingdom Metazoa; phylum Onychophora; class Udeonychophora; order Euonychophora; family Peripatidae; genus Epiperipatus; species Epiperipatus broadwayi. Next base: position 357,157 of record JAQFVV010000074.1, on the reverse strand, counting down.
TGTTAAGATGATTTTCACTATAAAGACACCAATCTAATTCTTATAATATACTGTATATAAATAGTGATATAAGATGAATATTAAGTTAATGAAAAAATTAAAATAATGGTAATACTTAAATAAATAGAGAAGAAAAATAATGAATACAATTTTTTTAAAAAAAACCTTGCATAGGAAATATTTTTACTTGGATAACAAAATGGAAAGTATATTAGAAGGGGGAAATAATAATTAAAGCATTAACTAAAAAATTATCACCATTTGTTTATAATAGATACAATTTATGAGGGTAGAGGGTGTGTAATGCTAAAAATAAATTAATGTTGCTTGAAAAATTCCAATTTATGAATGGAAACATGATAGAATAATTTTTGATATTATTAATTGGAAAAAATATCAGATGATTTGGCCAAAGAAATTATACCAAAGAATTAGGTAGTGAATATATTTCACTGTATCTCTCTAAAATTTAGGATGACCATGCTAGCAGAATGTTAGATATAAAGGCAACTTTGTCAGTTAAAAAAAAGAAAATCATTTCTTTTAAGTAAAGGATGGTTTGCTAAATATATATATATTAAAAAATAGAAAAATAAGTTTAGATTTATCATGTTGGTATTATATGAAAATGATAGTGAATAAATGACAATTGTGTATTATGTATAGTAAATTAACTAATGTACTAAAAGAGATATCTTTATAATCAATCAAATTTAATCATGAAAAGTGTCAGAGGTTGATTTGGAAAATTTTTACATTGGAAGATAGTTCATAATTTGATAAGTTAGCTTAGAGGACATTATATATAAGAAGAAAAAATTATGACAATTAACAGTTGATAGCATTTTGATTAAATTAAGTTTAAAAATAATTGAAAATTAAAAATAAACATTTGTGATATGTAAGTATGTATTACAGCTAAGACCATTAGCTATTTGGACAAGGAAAAAAACCACACCGTACATCACATTAGCCTAACAGCGATTTTCTTCTGATATCTCAATTGCTTTATTTTTTCATGCATAACATAGTCTGTAAACAATTTTTTTTTGTTTTATTATTTTTGTTATCGTTTTAAAATAAACGAATCTTAATATAATATCAGTAATAATCAAAATTTCCATCTACTATAAATCCAATGCTTCCTTTTTAAAAAAAAAAAAAAAAATTAGATTACTTTTTTAAAAAATAAAAAATAACATTTTTCTTTACGGCTTTTTTCTTTTTTTTTGGAAACGGATAGTGGTTGTAAAACATTAATTTTTTTCTTATCTTACTTTCCTTTTTAATGATTAAACATATTTTAGTTTTTTAAAAAATAATGATTAAAAAAAAATTTTTTTTTTACTTATGAAAATCATTTGAATTAGAATCTGCAATATTTAAAATGGTAGGCAAAGAACTTCATATTTCAGCTTTTTTTAAAAAAAATGTATCTATAATATCATTATTAAATCTTTTTATTACGATTTTTTTTTAAAAAAAAAAAACAATAATAATTTTATAAATATGAATTTTTTTTTCTTATTGCAGGGTTTAAACGATGATAATAAAGACATAATACCATATCCCGTTAACCCTCCACCGCCTACTCCACCTCCTTATTCTAAAGCACAAATTTATAGTGACCCATTAGTATTCAAAGAATTGGATCAAATAGCCATTAATGTAAGTATTTTTCCGAAACAGTATATTAATGTGGCTTTACTTTTTGCATGTTTTTAAGCAACTATTATTAATAATTTTTCATTTTCAGGTCGCTCAGGAAGACCAGAAGACATTTACAGATCTTGTGCGAATGTTAATTCATAACTGTCGAAGTGATGTAGAAAAAGCTAGGTGATTATTTTTTTAGATTTATACATACGTTTTCAAACACTATTTACTATAGCCATGCAACTGACATTTCTTTTAATCCAGGAACAATATTATGATGAGCATGTAAAATTTCTTTGATCACTAAACTTTGTTATTTTGTCATAAGCTGATGAATATTATATGTTTATTAATGTTAAATAGATTAGTATATACATTTTAAAGCAAAATTGTAAAAAAATTGTAGAGCAATAAATAAATTAGTATATTCATCTATTTCTATTTATCTTTCTTAATTGATCACTTTGATCTTTATATGTAATGATCAAAAGCGGGCAAATTAACTAGGCAACAGTACTATGACCAAGCCATAGAAATTTGGTTATTGTCAGTGATAGTTTGCATTAAGTGTCAACTCTTAACATATCAATTTTAAATGTTTAATAATAAATTATCCAATTACTGTAATAATTCATTTTCTTTTCCTACAAAATAGCAATCATAAAAAAAAAAAAAATTGAATGTAATAATAATTATTAACTTTTTAAAATAAATTTTTAAGACTATATTTAAATCTTTATCTAAATATTAAACCAGTATAAATCTTATCATACAAAAAAAGACAAACTTAAGCTAAATGTTATTAAATAGCTGATATGAAAATTATCATTAAAAAAAAAATCTTGATTATAAAGATTTATAATAGATATAAAAATAAATTTTTAATAAAATATGCTTGCTGTAAATGCATATCCAATATGTATTTAAATTAATAATTATTATTATTTAATATTTAAGTTTTCAGTGTCTATAATGCTTCAGAGTTATGAAATATATGAAGATAGGGAGGGTAAAAGGCATACTATTTAATTGTTACTGTATGATACCTTATTTTAATCCAGCAAGGTTCAGAAAAACAAATGAGCTGGACATAATCATAAATCAATATTAGTATTTTCATAAGCAGACATTTAAGACTTTTTAAAATTATAATAACAGTATTGTTATCATTGTTTTAATAAAAAGATTGATACATCTTCACCAAGGTAAAGATCATTCAGACTCAATTTATAATTGATTAAGACAACCATCAATATTACATTGTTGCAATTGGTAATGCCCATTATGCAGTGAAAAAATTAAAAGAAAAACTAATAATATATATTTTACTACATTGTAATAAAAACAATGTTCAAAATTCAAATAGCTAAAAAAAATAGGATGCTAACAAATCAATATGCCAGTTTTTTTATTGATATAAATTTATTATGAATAGAAAAGCACTTCATTATTTGGTGCAGTGTTAAAGTGGCAGACTCCGGAGCTCAAGGCCCATGGCTCAGTTTTGTCACTTTCAGTTCTCAAACTTCTAATGAGTTTCCAAGTAATAAACCATTCTATTACAGTACAAATAAAGCAGTAACAATAATTAATTTAAAAGAGCTATGATTATGGTGAACATAACCGAAAGTGCACTCAGCCTTAGATTATAAAGAAGAAGAAAAAAACACTGTTACACAGACAAACAAACCATAGCAAGGCAGTCTGCTATAAATTCCAGTGAGGTTTGTACAACCTTTAGCTTAACCTAAAAACTTTGTATTTTGAATTTAGAAAACTATATTAAATTAAATCAAAATATATATTCATTATAAAATATTAATTTAGAAGAATTCATATATCAGAATCATTTATTAATTTGTTTAATGATTCCTAATCAAGGGTAAGCATGCTCCCACAAGTAAAGCAAAGATATTTAGGGTTATAGAAAAATTGAATAATAGTAAAAAAAAAAAAAAAGATGTATATATCAATTAATTACTGTAATTTAGTTTTTTTTAAAGTAATCTGTGATGTATTTACTTGAATTTATTGTTGTTTTGGCTTTTGAATGTAAACATATATGCATTGCCTGTACATCTTGTCATTGCATTGCTTTTTAATCCTATTATTGGTCTATTTATTTATAATTATGATAAATATATTTGAAACAACATGAATGATACAATTTATAGAAGGGTATGCAAATGAAAAAAGATTGGGAATCACTGTCCTAGATGTCTTTATTTAATCTAAAATAGCTAAAAAAAAATACATATAACTTTATAATTAGCATTAAGACAAATATTAATTCTAATTACTAGGTAAACATATTTTCTCCTAGCACACATAACATGTTTGTGGGCATTTAGTCCAAAACACATGCTAACTTATTATATGCATTCATGTATATATTATATGCTCTCTGAACATTATTTAGTATTTCATTAAAGTGATGTAATTTACTATAAGTTTTTTTATATAAGTGATAAATGTAAGAATGGAAAAAAAAACCCTTGATGATTCATTAAAAAAGATATAAAAATAAAATAATTATCAGTTTCTATTTTAGCAGATTATTAATATTGTTTAATAGTAAAATATTGTTATAGTTTTTGACATTATTAATGCAATCAATTTATTAAACTTTGTGTACATATACTTACAAATGATATTTATATATTTAATACTTTAAATTTATAGTAATATGCAGGAACAAGCAATATTTATTTGCTTATATATTTTTATAGTAACTTTTTAATATATGTAATACATATTCTGATAGTATTTGGGCAATCTATTTATCTTGTAAGCCATTGAACAAAACATAATGCTCTATTATAAATAGTAATTCCTTAATTTAAAATCAAGAAAAATAAAGCATTCGAAATATCCAGATACTTTTTAAAATCAAAACCAATTAAAAACAAATTAAATTATAAACAGCATTAAAAAATATTATGATAATAATTACCTTTTAATAACTTTTTTTTATATATGGTGAATATTCAATTTTTTTTTTTTTTTTTATGAAATTATTGAATATTTTATAATACACTCCTGTTTATTTTCTTTAAAAAACAAAAACAAATTAAGAATCTATTATAATATGCATAGCAGTAATAAAATAAAAAAATCTCTTCAAGGCTTAGATAATTTTTGTTCCAAAGAAAACTATTAATTTACATTTTCCCCACTATTATAGGATAGCATTTAAAACAAAAGGTTTTGTTAGAAATGTCCTAGGAAAACAAGTTTTCCTTCTTCACTTTTGCTAAGCAAATTAAAAACAACCATTTACTATATACTTTATAAAATATAGAAAATTTTTTTTTTCACTTTTCTATATTAAAATGCTTTCCTATATTTTCACCTTTAATTTATAGCATAAAATATTACAGCTGTGAACTTGCAGTACATTGTTTGAATATCTGAATTTGCTAGATTTCTATGTATGTAAATATAATCAATTTATTTTTTAAATGATTCAACAATATATTAATAATTATTATTATCAGGCATTAGACTAACGATTTATCTATTTAGTAAATAATATTTCTGTAATGCAATTTTCACTACACCATTCTCACACAAGATAGAGACTGGTTTCTATCATCTTTTAACATCTTGTGGAAGAATATAAATATATGACCAAAGACATGTGAAAAAGATATGATCCCAAGATGCACATTTTGTGCTGAATCATCCATCAGTTGGCCAGATCACAATCTTTTACACAGATTTGTATCATTGTTCAGTATGTATATATAGCAAATTATTACAATATAATTGATAAATATCAGACTTACTGCCCTTACAACTTTGAGGCAAACCACTTAATGGAAATATATTAATAATTTTTATTAGCCAATCATTAAACTAAAGATTATTCATTTAATAAATTTTCACTACACCAACTCTCACACAAGATGATAACTGGTTTCTGTCTACTTTTAACACCTTGTGGAGGAATATAGTCGTAAACATATGACCAAAGATATGTGGAAAAGATATATGATCCCCAAGATACACATTTTGTGCTGAATCATCACTCATCAATTGACCCAAATCACAATCTCTTACACATATCTTTATCATTGTTTAGTATATATATAGCAAATTACTACAGTTTAATTGATAAGTATGAAACTTACTGCCCTTACAAATTTGATACAAACCATTTAATGAAAGTATATTAATAATTTTGATTAGTCATTCATTAGACTAAAGATTATTCATTTAATAAATAATATGACTGTAATTTTCAACAGTATACTTTGTAGGAATAATATATAATCTTTTTTATGCCACCTCCCATTTTTGTTTTTATTTCCTTATTGACTTTTCATAAGTTAAAAAACCATAGAATTAAAACAGAATTTATTAATTCAAAACTATTGGAAAATATCAAAAAATAATTCATAATATCAAAACAAAATATTTTTTGCTACAGTTAAACCAAATAAAATTAATCTGATTAAAGCAAAATAAATGTATAAATCAAAATTAGGATAAAAATAAAATTAAAAATTCCTAAGTTGTTCCAAGACTTTAGAAATTATAACTAAAAAAAATTTTTGCATTTTATAATCTGATCAAAAACTGCTAAAAAAGAATTAACAAAATAAAATCAATTTTAACTAAGAATAAAAGGCTGGAAATATTTTATACAACTTTTATGCATTTTACTTTAACATGTTAAAAGACTATGATAGCTTCAACAATAATTTAATGGGGAAAAAAAATTGAATTACATAAATACTAAATTTGTAAATTGAATATAGTCAACTTTTCAGACTTTAAATTAAACAATATTTTTAAATGATGTAAAAAAAAAAAACAGTTTATATATAGTTCTGAATATGGAAATGCTAAAACAAACTATACTGAGATGATATGCAATGGCAAAGCACGGCTGCTGATGATTAAGTCAGTGTTTGTAATATTCTAATATCTCATTTTTATATGAGAAAAAACTTAAAATGAATTAAATTTTTGGTCTTAATTAAAAATCCGTTCGAATTTTTTTAATTAAAGGCTTTGATTTCAAACATTTAAGATGCTATTATCATTAAAAATCAAATTAAATTGAATGAACTTACTAATATAGAAATCTCTAGTATTAGAATTATTCATATAACTTACCACTATACCATGGTGAAATATTTTCACTTCATTTATTGAGTTATAACTCTTAGTAATTAGAATATAATTATCAAAAGTAAAATTATTCCAAATAAAAAGTATATAAATTATGCAAGTTTCACTAGATCACCAGTAATTAAGAGTATCAGCAATATCAAAAATTGGTGGTACAAATTAATAATATTAGTCCTAAGCTTTTTTTAAAAAAAATTTCTAACTTTAGAAAATATTAGTTTAAATACTAAAAGAACGGATATGAATGCTATCATTCCAAAGCTTATTTTAAGGAAAGCAATAAACAAAGTAAAAAGAGATATTTTTTACCATTAAAAGTAACACTATAGCACAATCCAGCAATATTAGGCAAATTAAAAAGACTAATGTTGGTTTTACCCATACATTCAAGTTGTAGTAGCTTAAAAAATATATTGAATACTAAACATTATAGTAGATTCCACATTTGAAGATATACAATGTTTAGTAATATGTCTGCTTAATGTGTCAGATCATACAAATATTATTAAAAAAAATAATAATTTCAGGAGATAAAAAAATGTTGTTACTAATTTTAATTGAAACTAAATAAAACATTGTATGCAATGTTTTGTTTAGTACATATTATTCTTGCCAAATGGTCAAAGACCCTATAGTTAGATCATAATTGAAAGCATTAAAATATATAGTCGCTGGTTAATGCAAAATCTGAATATAGCTATATAAACAAATTGGTTTGGATTCTAAACCTTAAGAGTATTTGAATACTAGTCATTAATTTGGATAATATAAAAAAAGAAGTAAAGGTAGTATTGGATATATATATAGAGTCTGTCTATGCTAATCCAATAAACCTCACTAACAAAAGCCAAGAGTCAAAAATTAATCTGGCTATACCATGTAGAGTTCATTAATCACTCAAACTTACAATAGATAATAACTTTAAGATAGAATAATAGATTACTGATACTGAAATAATGCATCCAATACTAATGTCTACATATAGCTTTGCTAAAGCAATAATTTTAAAATTTACAACCATTTTGTATCTGTTTCTTAAATCATATGAATATCTTTGACATAATCATAGAGTTTAAAGCAGAAAAGGCATATTTACATATATATTGTAATGATCAATCTATGAGGTGATTATGGATATACAAATCACATCAGGTAATGCTTCTGGAATAATGGCTGAATCTGATGAGACTATTATATATTATACACAAAAGCTTTTTATGTATTTTATTTATACAATATTTCAAAATTTACTTGAGAGATGTCCTACTCTTGGTCCTTCACAGTCTTTTCCACTACTATGAGTATATATCTTTTTTAAAATGCAGGTTGGATTAAGGAGAAATAAGAGGCTCCCTCCATACCTACTTAATACTTAAACTCAAATCTTCCTTCACTACTCCAATAATAAATATAACATTAAATATTAATAATAAATAAATATATGAAATAATATATTTCAATAAATGTACAATTTAATAAGCAATTTAATTATTTTTTTAGATAAAATAAACTGATAAATGCTTTATAATAAACCTTAGCAAACTACAAAACATATGATTCCAAATTTCCTGTTTGTATATAAAACAAATTTTATTATGACAAACTATCTTTAGCTATTAATAATTTTTATTAATCATCTTAGACTAGATATTATACACTTAATGAATAATATTTCTGTAGTATAATTTTCACTATATCACTCACGCAAGTAGGGACTGGTTTCTATCAACTTTTAACACCTTATGGAGAGGTGTAATCATAAACATATAACCTTTAGCTATCTTTCTATAACAACATATTTAGCATTTAAATGAATTTCATCATCATAGATGAGCCTCTTCTATATAATATGGTTGTATCACTTAGTAATTCTTTATAATGTTTTCATTTGAGTGTTTCACATAAACATGAATGCATACCAGTCAATTCCTATTTATTCAAACAAGAGCTGGATCTTTAGACCGGGATTTAAACTCAATGACCTAATATGTACATAGGTGTGAATCATACATATATGCATCATATAATATACATGTTATATGCAGCAACATTAACTTTTTCTATTAATAGTAATAATATAGTTCATTATTTGATAATAATTCAGTAGGTTCTATATAAAGAGGTAAAGATTACATGTGTATGAAAAAATACATTTACATAAATCACAATGTTAAAAAAATATGATCGTGCAGATATGAGTTAGATTCTTGACATCAGTATGTCATAACAATGGTACATATCTCTTAATAAATCTATCTGCATTTCAGTGTATGCATAAATAATTACACCAAAAAATAATCATTATATCATAAAAAACTATTATATGCAGCAAACAAATCATCATACACCAGATTTCCTCTGTAACATATGGAATATATTAATAATATAATAGTAAGCATGCATATTATTACATTCAGCATAAAAGAAGTAATACCATATCTGCATATATATAAATATATAATCAAGATATAACAATATATAACACAATTACCAATAGAATCCTTATTTTAAACCTTTAATAACTTAAGATATTCATGCACAACATTAATATTGACTATATATGAAAACAATATTAAATAAATGCACATTTCAAATACAATTTAATAAATTACCTACAGATAAATCCTCACATTCAATTTATTTACATTACCTTTTTTTTTTTTTTGTTTAATATAAAATTCCATAAAGTTATAAAAAAGCATTTAACATATGAGAGGGGACCCAAAAATAACTAGAATCATTCTCTGTTTTACATGCCTGTTGTAGTATATACTTCTGCTGTTATATACATCTTGCAAGAACTCTTCTGCAGCAATCTATCAAATGACATCACTGTGTAAAATCGTGGAACCATGTAGCACTTTTTTTTTCTAATGTGCGTTTCACAAATTTTATCAATTTTTTAATAATGGCTGAAGTGTTAGAACAATTAATGCTGATTTGTTTTTTTTATGCAAACAACATTTTTCTCTCAGGCATTTTATCAGCAAGTTCTGAAACGTTTATGTGATGCAGTAAAATATAAACATTCCATTTTGTACAAAGGAAAGAGTGCAAACTCCACCCCAACAGCATCATCTCTCAAAGCCTTGAATTTGAAACACTTTTTAATTAAATTCAGCATGACCCAGTTCATCTATCAGCTGTATTCACTCAATCTTATTTTTTGCAATTTTTTTTTAATCTCTCGAATTAAAAAAGTCTTTTTTTTTGCAGACTTAGAAATAAGGGAGGGGGGATGACAGAAGCATTAGAACACAGCACTTTGCCAAGTGTTTCTGAACTACCTCGAAAAATGATAAACTGGTTTAGACCGATGTATTGCATTAAATAAACTATACTTTTTAAAGTGATTCAATTTGCAAGACCTAAAAATAAATATACAATTTCTTATTACAAAATTCTGGTTATTTTTGGGTCCCACTGTGTATATAAGAGTAAACTGCAAAGAATTATTTTTAATTCAGATCATTCATGCTAATGATCTTAATTCTGCTTATCCACTTTCATTTTTTGTTCATTTTCCTCTTATGAATTTATATGAAATTATTACTATGCTTAAAATAGAATCATTTATATTTGCTAGCTCAAATTCTAATCTCTTTCAATAATCTAATTAGTAGATAGTTTATTCTTTTCAATACCACTAATTATAAATAAACATACATGGAGATTTCATTATTTAAGTTTAATAATTAATTATTATTTAAAACCATAAATGCTTAGAAATATAAATCATTAATTCATTACTCAGAAAATATATATTACTTATAAAACACACTGTAAATGCATGAAATAATACTAATAAATACAGTAGATTTGTACATTAAAAGTTCATCTATAGTTTTAAAACAGTTCATATCAAAATTTATTTAAAATTCGGAATGATTTGCATATAAATGAGATTTCTGATATGGCATTTGGCTATAATTTGAATTTAGAACAAGTTTATAGTCAAGGATATGAAGAAGCTTTAGTTCTTTCTTATTTTCTTTTCAGAGTTCTGATAGATGTTTCTTAGGTTTTTTGATAATGGATTCTTTATTTTCTTCTTTTCTTAAAGTTTCATATATGACATTTTGAGGTTAATAATTTTTATTAAATATAATACTTTTAATATTAAGTTGCTGAAGTGAGGTTTTTCATGGTCAGAATATTACACTATGTCATTTTAGAGGCATTCCATGTGAAATTGGTTTTCTATTTAAGAAGAAACCTTATAGATTAACCCACCAGATTTTTCCAGAGAGGCCCATCCAAATAAAGGCCTATCTGGGCTTTTGCAGACAAATAATAATGTATTTCTGCACTTTGTGCATGGTAAAGATAGTAGAAATAGATTTGGTGCATTTGGGTAACAAAATGTAACTTTCAATGTTACATGTCATTTTTATCTAGTTATTGCAATATTTAAGTCTAAAAATGGAAAATAAAAAGTTTATAAAACAAAAGTGGGGAAAAGTCAAATTTCAATATCATAACAAACAGGCATTGACAGAAAAAAATCTTTGCTGTTGGTTACAAGAAACAGAATTATTGAAGCAGGTTAAAAAACATAAACATCTTGAAGGTACAAGAAGGAAGGTGTTCAATTTTGAAATTGAGAGAAAATTATTTGAATTTTTCAAAAAGGAATGAGAAAAACAATAATCAATTATGCATAAGACATTACAAAATTATATTTTCTCACCAGAATTTGGTCTTCAAATAGCACTGATTTTAAAGTGAGTAACAAGTTCTTATTTGGATGGACCAGGAGACATCGGATTAGATCGAGTAAAATAACTCATCATAGACAACTGGATAATCAGGATCCAAAGAAGATGCAGGAACAAGCAAAGCAATACTTAATACAAATAAATAATGCTACAGCAGGAATGATAAGTGATCATGTTTTTAATATGGATAAAACTTCATGTTATTTTGACATGGCAAGAGATCACATCCTTCACTTTGTTGGAAACAAGAATGTCGATGGTGATGATACAGGATTCAGAAAACATCAATACACTGTCTGCTTGACAATATCATTCAATGGATGCATGGTTCCACCTATGATTATTTTTCATGGATTGAAGAAAATTCTTCAAGTAACAATCTCCAGTGGTAAGGAAGTTATTATTGTAAACAAAAATGGATCAATGGATACAAATCTATTAAAGATGCGGATGGATAAAGCATTCTACATGAGAGGTGCTTATTTTAGTAACACTGTCAGTTATTTTGGATTCTTATGGCACTCATAAAAAAGAAAAAAAATTGAAATATCTCTCCAAAAAATTTGGTTCAAAGGCAGTGATAATTCCAGGAAAGGCAATGCACTAACATGCATCCCTTAAATGTTTTCATAAATTGCAACTACAAAACTGCTATGAGAAAAGAATGGGATAATTAGGTAAGAGACAGCTGAATTTACTCCTAAAGGCTGTAGAAAATGACTCTCTTCCCAGAAGATTGTTGATATGGTTCTTTCAGTCTGTAATGCAATTCATTCAGAAACAATTCAAAGAGTACTTGAATGTTGTGGTAGTGCTGTAAATGGACAAGAAGTAATGACCACGATACTATATCAAAAATTGTGAATATTCTTAAAAGTAATCATAGACTCAAAATTGAAACTGATGGAAAAGTTGAATCTAATGATCTAGCTGCTAGTGCTGGAAGTAATGAAGAATAGAATTGGATAAAGACTTAAACAACAATTCTTCCACCACTACCTTGAATTGTTCTGATATAACAGATTCTGAATGAAAATTATTCCTATAAATCATATATTTTTGGCAATTTTTACTAGTCATTTATATTGATAATTTTTTCATATTATATTATTACATTATATTTATACTTTCACATAACAGTAATAATAATTTAGAATTTCAACTGTTTCTATTTTTGTAATATGTAATAATTTCATTAATCAAATAAATGTTATTTCAAAATTAACATGTTTCCATTAAAAAGCCCATGGGTTTCCATTTGGGGACAAAGTCAAAAATCTTAAAAAAGTCAAAACCAAACAAATCCATGAGTGTCTTATCAGAATCTTTCAAGGTTATATTTATATATTTTTTTAAGAAGTAAATTTCTAAAATTACTGCAATTTTAGAATTTAAAATCTGTTGAATTCCTTAGTTATGCATCTTTACATTATTATTTTTTTCTTTTAAAACAATGTTAATCATGTGCTTTCAGAAATTCATCTTTTGTTATTCATTTTATAATTTTTTCTAAATATTAACTATATATTATTTTTTTTAAAAAAACAACAACTTAAAATTATCTTATATAATATTTCTAGAAATCCTTATCATATATATATCCACATGTATAAGTGGAGAACATGATATATGCACACATATGTAGCATAACATAAACCTATTTATTAATATTATAAATTATTTGCTTCTTAATTATGTACTTTCTCGATTTATTTAAATGGCCTTAATCTCCCTTTGCATCACCTATTCTGTCTTTGAAAAGTGAATGCTTTATGTTATAAATCCTCCTTTTCTCTAATTCTTATGAAATAATCAATGAATCACACATCGTATGATTAATCATTTCAATATACACATGTGGAAACTAAATACCTTTATTATGAAAGCAAAAATCACAACTGCATAGCATTCATCTAACTCACATATTGCAATTTATTTTTAATGAGAAATGGTAAAAGATAAGGAATTATTTTGAAAATTAAAAGATTATTGCTTCTAGAACAAATTACTGTGAACAAAATCATATATAATTTCCATATTTAACTTAGTTTAAACAATAAATTCTATCCAAGTTTTTAATGTCCAGTGTCCTAAATTTAAATTATGCACTACATTAAGAAAAAAAAAACCCTCATATTGCATCAGTTCATCAGGAGAATAATAAATCTATTTATAGAAGCATCATTACAACTGATGAAAGATGTTTAATTATTTGATTGAATGGGGGGGGGGTCAAGGAAATGGTGAAACAATTTCAAATTTGGAGCCAAAAATGTGAAAGTAGAGATTACTTTACATATAAAAATTAAAATTACTTACAAATCATTATTACTGTATTTGCAGTATCAAAGGGTGATTTCAAAGAATAAACAAAAGATTGCACTGAAGTTGTAGGAACAATCCAAAAAGTTATATACAGAAAGTCATTAGCATTGAATACTCATATTAAAACTTTTCTTGGAATTCATAATAATAAAGTAAATCCATTTTAAAGCCGTTAAGCTGTTTTTTTTCAGCATATTAACATTAGAATTACAGAAATCACTGAAAGTTCACAAAAGGACTCGTCAATTAATTTTGATCACTGCTTTCCTAAAGTCATTTTGTGTAAGCTTGCTTAATAAGTAGATATTAGATAATAGTTTCATATCTAAATCCTCAGATTAATGTCTGGCTATTAGGTTTCATTATTAAAAACATTGAATTGTATTAACACATTAAACAGTTTTTTATTTTTTTAATGCTATCCATAGATGACTCTGCAGTAATCAGAATAGATTATTGCCCCTACTATGATACTTAATTGGGGTTATAAATATAATTACTCAAATATCCAGCTATTCAATTTAATTCAAATAATAACAATGTATTGCTCTTAAAACTAGTGGTATTTTTTTAATTAATGTCTTGGCAATGGATATTGAGTTGGAAGGTATTCTGTTTATTTCTTATTTACTCTATTCAGAGTGCATACTAGTAGTATTTAATGCAATTATATATTCTATTCAGATAATTTTTATATTAGATGTCAACTATGGCTTTGACATAAAAGTTTATTGTATTTTGTCAAACCAAATGATTTACCTCAATATTTTTAATAATTTAGCATGTGACTTTATATTTGAGAAGACTTAATTCATGCATATATGATCTGCTTGAGTAGAGTAAATGTGAAACATATCAGTCAGTATTACTTTTTAAATCACTAGATGTAATCTTTTCTGGTATAGCTGTTATTTTCAATTTTAAAATGTGCCATGATTTTGCTCTTTAAAATAAATTCTATCTTATCATGTTGAAGTGGCAAGAAGGAACTAAGATGGTGTAAGGTTTTTATATTCATTGTAAAACTCATTTTCTATAGAACTTGCAACCATTTTTAATTACTAGAAGTTTGGACAAGACTGATATTATCCAATTTGTATACATATATGGTCCTTCAGAATCAGTTACTTTGAAGGGGCATGGCATATTCTTCATAGACTGTGATATTTATTATTATTTCCCTATAGATTTATTTTTCTTTATTTGATTTATAGCAATTCTCACAATTGAGTATATCCCTGAAAAGATCTAATAAATCTGCCATATGGTAATTAACACAGGTAGAAAACAATATTTTATTCAGTTATCCTAATGTTTTTGAAACATCTTATCTATTCTGCTGAAAAATTTAACAACAGAATAATTGTGTAGAAATTCTGCTTTAGGATGCATTTTACTCTAAAAAAGCTATATTTTTGGACTAGAAGCTTATGCCATTTTAAAGAGTATTTGATTGTTTAGTGTAAGTTATCAATCTACTATTTAAAAAAAAAAAAAATCAGTACCTTGTGAACAGTTTATCTTTTATTGTCATTAATTCTACACAATTTCATTGATCAAACAAGTATAATTGACTCAAAATGCTTTCATTACCATTAGCAGCCATTTATAAATGATCCAGCTATTCCACCTTCTGACAAAAAGTCTAAAAAATCATACTTTATCAGGAAAAAAAAAGTCAGAATTGTGTAATTTACAGAAAAATACAGTTCTGTTATCCCAGTTGGTGCAGGGCAATGACTGACAGCAAGAGAGATTATGAAAACTAGACTCTACACTGAGACAAGTTAAAATGTTGATATCTATATTTTACGGATTATCATAAATTGGAGATAAAGATCATGTTGCATTTATTGTTTCTTATACATTTGTAAAGGAAAATATGAAGTTAATCAAAATATTAAGAATTGCAATTCTAATAAAAATCATAGTTTATATTTTATTGGCACTGTATATCTATAGAATAAGAATTTATAATTTAAAAAACCTTAACATTTAACTTAGGATATGAATTTTTGATATTTTATAATTAGATTAAATTGATAAATTAAAAAAAAAATTGCTTCATTCAAATGAATCAATAAATATGCTTATAAAATAATTATACATATCCTTTCTGATTAAAACTTCTTTAAATCAAACAGTCGAGCATTCTACTACAAATATAATCACAATTACACACACACACACACATATATATTTATAATAATTAATGAACCTCCATTTTCTAGAATTATTTTCTTACCATTTACATATTAATGCATTCACTTAAATTTTTATTGTAAATTGATTATTTCATAACTAAATATTATAATCAATTATATCTATTAATAATAATAATATATTACAAAATTTAAACTTATTTTTGCAGAGCTATCTTTCGTTGGATTACAGTTAAAGATTTAAATCGTATGGAATTTGACGATAGTATAAAAGCTGACACACCTATGGGATTGCTAAGAGGAATAAAATATGGTACTGAGAGTTACCATGTTCTCTTTAAAAGACTTTGCAGGTAAAAATATTTGTTGCTTTTTAGCATGTAAATTATTTACTAAATATATACATAATCATATGATTAAATATATAATAAAGTGCTATTATAAAAAAAAACAAAATTAAATTATTAATTGCTCAGGAAATCATTTAATAGGCAAAACTCTCCATACAGTAGTGCCACTCAGTGTAAGCCAGAGTAATCAATTAATGCCAGAAGGCTTGTGCATAAAATCCCTACTCATCCAATATCCCAGACTAGTTTCTGGCTTATGCCTAAATGTGAAATCATTTAACATTAGCGATTTAGAAGTGAGAAGTTGAGTTTCTATCCTAAGATTTTTATTATCAAGTTTTTTTACCAAATACGCTAAACTTCTGCATAAAGTTTTTGTAGAATTAACTTACAAAAGCATTATTTTGGTTGTTATGCATATAATCTTTGTAATTCTATCTGCTAACCACACAGACATTATAAATGAAAAGTGTTATTATGTTAATAGTAACTGAAAATATCTTAATAAACAAATTGTATAAAAACTTTATATAGTAACGTCAATAACTAAATTTTATATATTTTGTAGGAATAAAAAATAAGTGTATATGCATGAGAGTGTAGTAATTAATTAGCATACATTCCAAATCCTAGAAAATATTTTAAGGTATTTGCTTGATTTAAAAAAAAATCCTGCTGAACAATCATTTCATTTCCCCTTCCCAAGCAAAACACGGATTGATCTCCTCAACAAATAAAAATTTAACAAAAGGAAAAAAAAAGTTCAATTATGACATATTTTTAAATCCGGCTATAAATCAAATGAAAACTATCACATTATATATACAATAATCACGTACGCACACATTTCTACATTGAAGTTTATTCTTATTCATCCATTAATTATAGTGCACTATTTTTCCAGAAATTAAAAAATTGGTTTTTTTTTTTTTTAAGTGTCATAGCATCGGCCGGGACGCGAACCCGCAACCCGGGCAACTGCCGGCAAGTGCAAGGCAGTTGCGCTGACCACTCGACCACCAATGCAAGACTTGTTTTTTTGCTAATGAATTCAAGCATTTTAACTAATTAAAAATAACTATTTAAAAACATATTTACACTTTTTTCCTAAAAATGTAAAGTAACAATGTAGAAAAGAAATTTTGAGATTTTATTTTAAAAAAAAAGCAGATCCAAAAATTTTTTTTCTTCTTTTTATTAGCACGAAATACATATATGGAAAATCATTTATCTTTTTCACAAGTGTGGTCATGGGTACCTGTTGTATGAGATATAGCGGATAGCTGAAGAGAGCTTGAAAGTCTGTATATAAGTTATACTTGCATTCAATCAAAATTACAGATTTAGCCTGCATCCTGTCCATCCCTCATCTGTGTATTTAAATGAATACGGTCCTATATTTGAAGGGTTAGAGTGATTTAAAGCCAACATGGGCATAACAATAATTTTGACATCAACAAGGGATTTGGGCATTCCATCATCAGGTTATCAATGATATGGATGGCTGAAAAGTTGGAGGGTGAAGTAGATCAAAGTCTGCCCGTTAAAGTTAGATTTGCTATCTTAATATAAGCAGAGTACTGATTATACATGTGTGTGAGAGATGATCTGCAACAATGGTCCTTAAAATGGGGATCGTGGCCCCCAGGAAGATTGTGAAAGATATTTGGAAAATTGCACCTTTTTTATAAATTTCCTACTATGAATAAAAATTCATATTTATGTAAATCAAAAATCATTCGAGAAGTGCTTTCAACAAATTGTTCAACTGAAATCATACTGTACAAACACCACCCTACTTACGAACAATCAGACATATAAACAGACTGCCATGAAGTCAAAATTATTTTTTGCAATACTTCTGCAAATCCAAAGTTTGAGTTGCACACCTTCTCCTGCCTTGTGGCAACCCCACGAAGTAGTGCTTTCAAAGTCTACATACCAACAGGTCCAGAAGCTTCTAAATGCTGTTCTTGTCACCTAACAGAGCACATGCATATCTCTAAAAATGGAATTTTCAAATGTAAAAATTGACAACTTGTAATTTATACAAACAACATTTAGAAACGTGTGATAACTATAAGAAACATATGTGCAGATACTTATACCTGTTAAAAACTAGTATTTGGAAAACAAAATAACAGTTGCAATTTTTTGTATTAATATTTGCGTTTATTAAATATAAGAAATAAATTGTGAGTGATGAAATTCTTATACGTACTAATATTTTATATAGTACAATAAAACAGTTGATGGACAATGAAATGAAAACAAAAATTAATACAGAAGCTACAAAATTTAAGAACAATGTTCCAAAGTTAAGTATTCTGAAACATTGTTATGGGTATTTGAAAAAAGCAAATTTAGTATTAGATAGTAATTCTAAAATAAAATTTCCCCTTGTAAATCCTCTACTTCCCACTAACACAAATATACAGCCACAATTTTTCTTTTCTACTTAAAATAAACCTAAGAATCAGAAAAAGGTTATTAAAAATCCAAATGAAGATGAAAAAATTGTGTTATTACATCATTCATTTGTAAATACAAATCCATCACATGATCATAGTTATCTGAGGTACTTGATTTTCACAAATATTAAAATACATATTTCAATAAGAAAATTTCTTAAATTAAATAAACACAAATATTAATACATTATTTTATCCTAATACAAATTTTTAACAGGTCATATATCTAATTACAATATTTCTAAAAGTTATCACACCTTTCTAATTTGTATAAATTACAAGTCAGTTTTTTAAATTGAATATTCCATTTAGACACATGTGATCTGTTAAGAGCAGAGAGCTGCATTTAGACATTCCTAACGGTTCCCACCCAACAGTGTCAGTTTAATATCACGCTCATTGGCCTATTTTGAAACATAACTCATTTGTAAGTAGAGTGGCATTTGTATATTGAATTTAGCTTATTTGTATGATTTGTGTTTATTGAAAGATACATTTTGTTTTTATTTAGTGCCTAGTGATTTTTGTGAACGAGACTTCACTAACCAGGTTAATATATTTATCTTACATATCATGAAATAAGTCAGTAAATTATTTCTCCACATTTCATTTTATATATATCCAACAATAGTCATTCAATTTGCTGATCGAAATTGACATTTAAAAGTTGGGTTATACAGAAGTATATTAGAATTTGCATAGTACATTTTCCTAAACTAAATGCATGTTTTATGAAAATATTATAAAGAACTTGTTATAATTTATAATTATTTTTTATAAAAAGTGTATACTTATTTCAGAATATTATTCCTAAATATGAATAAATGGTTCAAGAGGAACTATGTCAGTGTAGACACAGAAGTTCTTGTTAAAGTAGAGAGCAGTAAAAATAAAAAAATGAGCCCAACATCAACACCTCATAAGAAAAAGAGGATGAACAATGAATCATATTTACGATTTATATTTTCTGCCAGTAATTATAATGAATAACTACTTTTATGCTTATTATGTTATAAAACTTTAGCAGTCACAAGTATGAAGCCTGTATAATTAGAAAAATATTTGATACAAAGCATGCTGCTTATTCAAGAAAGCCTATAGAATGTTTTCAGACTATTAAATTCATCAAATCAAAGTACAAGTTTATTAAAAAAAATATATTATGATTCAGGAAAAATATATGCTGGCGTCTTACTAGGCATCATATTTAATAGCAAAATCTAAAAATTTGTATATAATTGGGAAAGAACTGGTTTTCCCTGTTGCCATATAAATAATAGAAACTATTCATGGAAAAAAGTATGCAGATGAATTGAAGAAAATTTTTCTTTCTAATGACACAATAACTA
Source organism: Epiperipatus broadwayi (assembly GCA_028023455.1). Classification (NCBI taxonomy): domain Eukaryota; kingdom Metazoa; phylum Onychophora; class Udeonychophora; order Euonychophora; family Peripatidae; genus Epiperipatus; species Epiperipatus broadwayi. Next base: position 336,987 of record JAQFVV010000074.1, on the reverse strand, counting down.
AAAGAATTTCAGAAATTAGCAGTGACTAATTTCAGCAATTTATTCAGAGAATCAAAGGCGGCCCAAAATTTTCAATTCAGCTGGATAAGTCGACAGACATTATAAATTTGCCTCAATTCTCAGTTTGCGTTAGGTATTGTTATGATGGTAATATACACGAAGATTTACTGTTTTTTTTAACCAGTGAACTATCATATAACAGGTAAAGATATTTTTTTAAAAGTAAATGATTTTTCCAAGGAAGAATTGAATCGGAACAACTGTTTTGGTATATGTACTGATGGTGCAGCAGTGATGAAGGGTCAGCATGTAGAATGTTTAGCAAAAGATAAATCTATGAAGAATAAGCAAATGTTTTTTATCCATTGTATGATCCATCATGAAACATTAGTACTAAAAACCTATATACAGACTTCAATCTGGTGTTACAAGATACCATAAAGATTATCAATTTTATAAAATGTCATACACAGAATTGTAGATTATTTAATTTTATGCAAGGATATGGAGTCAGATTACTAACAACTCTTATTACATACAGAAGTTAGATGGTTATCAAGTTTTAAAATGACTAATACAGCTGAAAGATGAAATTATTATATTTTTATCAGAAAAAAAATGTGATCTTTCTAATCTCGGGTTTGTAAATAGTTATTTATCTGATATATTTGAGAAATTAAATGAACTAAGCATGTCTCTTCAAGTTGAGAATACAAACATTTTAATTTTGTATGGTAAAATTCATGCATTTAGGGAAAAGATAACCATATGAAAGTCAAGTGTAGAAAATGGCACATTAGAAATGTTTTCAAGTACAAATGATTTTATTAGTGAAAATAATTTGGATAATAATTTAATTAAGAAAAGCATAATTGATCATTTGTCATGTTTACATGAAAACATATTATTCATCAGATTTAAATATAGAACAGTTCACTTGGGTTCAAAATCCATTTCTACTAGAAATGGAACAAATAAAACATTTGCCTATAAATGCCTAAGAAGAATTTACCAAACTCAGTTCTGATTTGAGACTAAAAACAAATTTAGTAGACAATCAATAAAATCTTTTTGCATTACAATAAAGATGGAATATATGCTATTGTCTGAGTTGGCAATAGCAATTCTTTTGCCATTTGCTACTACTTATTTGTATGAAGCCGCATTTTCCGTAATAGTAAACGTAAAAACTAAACACAATCATCTTACCAATATTGAAAATGCTACGAGACCTACATTGACAAAAATTGAATTAAGATTACATTTATTGTGCTTAAATAGGCAAGCTCATCCATCTCACTAAATTTAATGTATTATTAATATTATTTTTTCCTTTTTTTAAAAAACATTGTAAGTACTACAGTCACTTTTATTAAATTTTTAGTTCTTGTGGATTATTTACTGATATTTTTTCTAAGATGATGTATTACATTTATATAATAAAATACAGACGTCATACAATGTTGCTTTAATATTTTTTTTGCACATCAATGATGGGAGTTGTTGAAAATTTTTAAATTTGAAAGGGGGTTGCGAACCAAAAAAGTTTAAGAACCACTGATCTGGGTCAATTGATGAATGCTGGTTCAGCACAATATATAATGAAGATCATTTATATTTTTCAGATGTGTGTGATCATGTGTTCAAACCCTTTATAATTTACATCTAAAACTCCAAGTATATAAATTATACTTGTATTCAATTAAAATAAAAGTAACTTAGAAAAAAATGATTCTATCATTAAATGAATAATGAGTGTTTAAAAAAAAAAAGAAATTAATTTCCAATATAATAAAATTATGCAATAAACAAATGACCTTATTCATTTGCTATTTTTTTAAAAGACAGGTTAGAAACTTACATATAGGTCAGTTATTATTTCTTATATATATTACAATCTTTACAAGTAAAAAGTTATATATTAATTTTTAAGTATAGGGGATTTAAACTCAGATTTTCAAGTACCCTTCAACTATCCACACTATCTCAAACAACTGATACACATGACCACATACGTGTAGAAAAGATAAATAATCACCAATATACATATTTCATGCTAAACCAGCACTCATCAGTTGGTCCAGATTATCATCCCCCACACATATATATATATAATCAGTGCTCAGTTTATATTAAGATAGCAAATCTTCATACTTTAATGGACATGCTTCAATAATCTACTCCAACCTCCAACTTTTCAGCCATCCATATCATTGAAAATCTGATGATGAAAACTCAAATCCCATGCTGATGCCAATATTATTGCCATGCCCATGTTGACCTCGTCACTCTGACCCCTCATGTATGGTGATTATTTATCTTTTCTACACGAGTGTAGTCATGTGTATCAGTTGTATGAGATAGTTGAAGCGTGCTTGAAAATCCGAGTTCAAATTCCCTATACTTACAATTAAGCTCCCAGGTTTGTGAACCGTGCCTGGTTTTCAAATATTTACATATTAATTTTTAATAGATAAACAATATTCAAATTTCCAAATAATCCTAGTATTTGTAAATATGCTATGAATATAATGGCCTGTGCAATTCAGCCTAGAGATGAAATTAATGGATACAATATTAAAGGTTTGAGAAAAGCAAAAAATGAGATTCAGTTTTATCAATTAAATGAAATTTGTGGTCACTTGGGTTGCTTAAATGTCATTTGATCGCATGAAAAATACCTAACACAGTATTTGGATATTCATGAGTGTTTTATAGAGGTTCTTTAGAGATGTGTGTTCATCTCTGCAAGTTACATGATTGGAAAAAGACATCCAATCCAAAGTTACAGTTGTAAAATTAGTGCTTCTCCAAGGTTACTTCACATGGTATGGATGCAACTAATTTTCATTGAAATATAAAACAGTATTTTATAATTATAATATTGTAATAAAGATCTATTTATTTCCCAAATATAATATGTATTATTTATTCTCTTCTAAATAATACAGTGTAGTCTGTTTTTAAATCACATTAAAACTTATAAATAAATGTGTTAAAAAACAAAACATAGCAGTAAAACATAATTATAAACATTGTTGCTTCTTACATTTTCAATCATTGAATAAAATACACTTACTTCTCTTATGTAGTTCTGCCTATGCATTATACATTCATAGATTTTGAATCTCATAGTAATTTAATATGTAATTAGGATGAATTAAATTCCCAACTTTTAAAATATCTTGATTAAACAATATATTTTATGTTGCCAAGCAAGTAATTGTCCATTCAGGCAAATGGGATATAAAGACCATATTTTGCTCTTTCCAAAATTGTTTCATCATTGTCTGGTAATATACTAATAGTAGACCATTTCCTCCACAGCTAATAATATAGTCATCACTGTTGTCATTCTTGGTATACTTGATATTTTGAAAATATTAATAAAATTCTTTTTTTTTTTTTTTACGACATATTTAACAAATTCATAATAACAGCTGCCAAAAATCAATCTTTTGAGGATACCAAAAAATAATCCATCTCTTTAAAGCAAATGTTCTTTGCAATTAATATTTCATTTCCAAAAATTTCTGACAAACTTATAAAATCTTTTGATGTTACTAGAAAATTAAGATGTGGAAAACATTTTAAAGATCTAATCTCATTTGTACAAACTTTGTGGGTGAAGAGACACCTCTAAAAAAAACTATTATTGTTTATTATATTCAACTTTTAAAAAAACCCAAAATTGACAGAAAATACAAGTTTTTCTTTCTCAATATTCTTCTAATGAAACCAGCACATAATGTACTAGAATTTTCCATTGACTGATTCCAAAAAAGAGCTCAGAATCAGTTGATGTACTTCAGTTTTTAGTAAATTTAGGATCTAAAAGTCAAAACTGGTTGATAAAATTCACTATTATTCACTCAAAAACTATTCCACAAATTTAGCATGAAAGTAAATGATAGCCATCTTAAAACTAATAAACATAGACAAGAAATTATCATCTAATACCATTCTTTCAAACTCTTTGAAAAGGTGATTCTAATTAAAATTATGCTAATTAATTGAGAACCATAAACAGACTGAATTTAAGACAGAATAAAGCTATGAATAAGTTCTATTTTTAATTATTCACATTTAAAAAAATTTTCAAAATAAATTAGTGTTACTTTTATTGATATAACTACAATTTATAACTTTATTTAAAAGAATGCCTCTTCCAGTTTTTAAATGTAAAAAAGCTATTAGCTTACTTGACAAAATGCGCTCCAATAGAAAAATGAATATCCTTAAATGATGTCATAAATGGCCTCCTATGCAATTCTTTCACATCTACTTTATTTTATATATTTATCAGTGATTTTTTAGAGATGGAATATAAGAAACTTATTTATGTTGATGATATTGCTTTGACCTCACAAAAAATATTCTTAAAACAGGCCAAACTCTCCATACAGTAGTGCCACTCAATGCAAGCTAGAGTAGTCAATGGATGCCAGAAGACTTGTGCATAAAATCCCTATCTAGTGCCTACTCATCCAATATCCCCAGACTAGTTTCTAGCTTGTGGCTTTCATCAGTTAGGAGCTTTGGATCTGAGAGCATTGCACCTAGATCTTAGGATCTAATGCAAGCCTCCAGCGGTCACCTTTTATCTGTACTTAACTACAAAACCAGGAGTCTAAAATTGAAAACACAATATTTTCAATCAAAGCTCATTAGCTTATATAGTTATATAGGTCTGAACTCAGTTCAGTAGCCATACATTTTGGTGTCTTTGGTTCTTTAATAACTACACCACTATCCTATTAAGCAGGATTGGTATTAATCCACTAAACATCACATGATCACCATTTCTTATGCTTACTCATAACTGTTGTTAAAACAGGTAAAACTCTCCATACAGTAGTACCATTCAGTGCAAGCCAGAGTAATCCTAAGACCTAGGTGCAATGCTCTCAGATCCAAAGCTCCTCACTGACAAAAGTCACAAGCTAGAAACTAGTTTGGGGATAGGCACTAGATAGGGATTTTATGCACAAGCCTTCTAGCATCCATTGAATACTCTAGCTTGCATTGAGTGGCACTACTGTATGGAGAGTTTTGCCTGTTTTAACAACAGTTATGAGTAAGCATAAGAAATGGTGATCATGTGAAAAGATTCTTCCCAGAATTAGAAAATATTGAAAGTTTAGAAATATTTTTCTAAGATTCAAATCTTAATCCTACAAAAATTATATATTCAACTCTCCATCTAAACAAGAGAAACATTTTGTAAACTGAATGTAACAATAGGCTGAAGCACAATTCTATTTCATGGTTCTTAAGAGTAACCTTAGACTATAGCTAACTTATCTTTCTCATTTGTTAAAGATTCAATTTAAAATAATTTCTTTGGAAAACTGGATACTATTTGGGTAGTTTAAGATCAACTTCCCTAATTCTAGCATGTTTTACTGCAGAATATTGAGTCCTTGTTTAGAAAAACTATCCACATTAATGTTCTGGATATGTAATTTAATATTGGCACAATTAAATCCACTACCTTGCAGTAGTTTATCACTCTTTCATATATTACTACAACAGATGTCAAAAAACATGCAGCTTCATGGAAAATTATGTGAAAGATTATGTTTACCAGTTCAAGACATGGTTTTACCATGTAAGCTTACATACTTCAAGTCAAGATTCTCTCTCTTGAATGCTTAACCAAGAATTTCTTTAAATATAATAATTTCTTACAAGGCCCCAATTTTTTTATGGCTATAACAATAAAAGCAAATGAATTTAATCTTTTTGAATATTACTGGAATCTAATCCACAAGTTAGGGAGCACCCACGTTCAGTATGCCTATTTGCTTCAGAAGTGGAATTTAAAAGTCTCTGATTTATGTGGTTCTGAGCACATACTGTAAATTGCTTTATATTTGAAAATCCTTAGCTGTTCAAAAAAAAAAATCTATATGTTTAATAAAATAAATTGAAGGATGATGTGGACTACCAGAAATAATTGTATGTGTAAAATACTATTTTTAAGAATGTTTGTGATTTTAGTGAAGGCTAAAAAATGATTTAATATTGAGTATATCAAGTTGATTGTGATGATTTTGTAACAGGATGTTTAATTAAATTCTTCAACCACACTAAACATAACTTACACTTACCTAAGAAAAATACATCTTAAACTGAATACATTAGCAGGATCAAAATTTTAATTACTCCCATTAACATTTCATAAATAAATTTTGTTTACTTATACTTGCTTTCTTATAACAGATTTTAAACACTAAAATTCAATTAGTATTTGTCAAAAATGTGCCAAGATTGTTACCTAATTACTGCAATTATGTTAAAACCAGAAATTTGCGATGGTAAATAAATTATTTGAACCATTTTTAAAATGGATTCATTAACTTATCAAGAAGTGTTAATTTATAATGGAATTATCACAATTTATATATGACTCAAATTTCTCATTTTTTTAAAATTACACACTTAAGGCTTTTGATTTATTGTAAGATTGGTCAAAACTGCCAAAAATGGTACTGTGAACTTTGTATTGTCATAGCTTACAATTCTGAACTTAGCTATTGAATAACATCTAATTTTACAATGACTGTTTAATAAAGGTACTTCAAAGCTCTCATTCATATATATGTAAACATATATATTACTTTGCATATTATATATCCAACTATTCTTAACTAGAATTAAAAACTATTCAAATTCTCACTATTCGGCACTTGGCAAATCTGCTGAGTAATGTCCTGTTGTATAAGGGCTGTTGGAGAAGCTTTTACCCTGTAGTGAGCTATTTTACTTTATATTACCTATACTATGCACTTTATTATTTATTCTATATATATATATATATATAATGAATTGAATATGTGAATGTATTTGGAAATTAGAAATGAGTTATTTATATATTTAAATAATTTCAATTAATTTATTTTGCAGTTATGCTGGACTTCACTGTATCGTCATCAAAGGCTATTCTAAAAGTGCTGGTTATCAACCAGGTGTAAAATTTGAAGATAATCGCTTCAGGAATTCCTGGAATGCTGTTTATGTGGAAAACTCCTGGCGTTTTGTTCAATGTAATTGGGGTGCACGCCATCTTGTTAATGCTAAAGAAACTCCTAAACCTGGTTCCAAAAATAAATCAGATAGTTTGCGTTATGAATATGATGATCATTATTTTTTGACAGATCCTGAAGAATTTATTTATGAGTTTTTCCCCTTGTCGAATGAATGGCAGTTGTTAAGGAAACCAATTACATTAGAAGAGTTTACAGACTTACCATTTGTACGATCTTTATTTTTCCGTTATGGTTTGTGGTTCCCTGATGCTACTTCTAGAGCCATTGTTAATACTGATACCACTGGGGCTGCTACTATAAGGATCAACATGCCTTCAGAAATGGCAGCAAAATTAATCTTTCATTATAATTTAAAGTTTTATGATGATGATTTAGATGAATATGATCATATCAGTTTAAAACGCTTTGTATTGCAGACAGTAGCAGGTAATAGTGTCATTTTTCGAGTTCATGCTCCTTGTAGTGGTACATTCTTATTAGATATTTTTGCTAATGCAGTGACACCACGTGAATATTTAACAGGAGAGCCAATGAAATTTAAAAGTGTATGTAAATTTAAAGTTGTGTGTAAAAATTTACAAACTGTAATGGTTCCTCTGCCTGACTGTGCTAGCGGTGAATGGGGACCAATGAAAGGCACACGTCTATTTGGATTAATTCCCTTAAGCCATGAAGAGGCTTTAATATTTGCTTCCAGAGAACTGGAAATACAATTTAGAATGACTCGACCTCTTTCAGAATTTATGGCGTCTTTACACAAAAATAATACAAATGAAAAGCGTCTTGCAAAATATATACAACATTCAGTTAATGATGACATTATATTATTTTTTATTTCTTTTCCTGAAGATGGGCAGTATGGGATTGATATTTATACTAGAGAACCTTTAAATCACCAACTTGAATCTGATGAAGAAAAACATTTATTAACTCACTGTTGTAAATATCTCATAAATGTAACAAAAAAATGAATTTTGTCAAATCAAGCACCAATATTATGAAAATCAATTTTAAATATCATCAACAACTTTATTTTTACAACTTCAGACTTTTACAAAGAAAAGTAAATTTTTATATAGCCAGAAAAAAATAACTAGTTTGCCACTGCTATTAAAATAATCTCTTTATGGCTATCTTTAGATAAACCAAAAAGTATATCTAAAATTTGAATAATTATGATATATATTTAATATATACTTATTTATGTGATTCATTTAATAGTTTCTGAAATATTTTTTTTAAAAGAGAATAGTTAATTTCTACAATGATGTTCTACTTAAATTAACATGTATAATTATTTTAAATGAATATATTTAATTATATGTATAATATATAGTCTGTGCAATAATATATATATCAGTTATTGAATCACCAATATGGTTGATAAGTAGCGCGATCAATGATTGAAAATGTCACTTTTTTCAAAAAAAATGTTTCACTTAAAAATGAAAAATATTAGCCATCATTGTGCCTTTGTTCTATTTTTAGAATGTAAATATATTGCTGTTTGGTTGTTTTTAAAAGCTATAAAAGATTACAAACTAAAAAATATTTATCAAAGTTAAGAATAAAGCCAATATTTTTAATTCCATCATAAGCAGTTATATTTAAAAATGTCTTTTTTTTTAAATTTTTTTTTACAAAAAAACATATTTTTAATTTTTTTTAAAACAACCATTAAACCATATCAAAAAGATTCAATAAGAATATATATGCTAGTAAATAATTTTTACTACTACTAATATTCGTAATACAGAAGTAGCGCACAGAACTCTTCAAAAAAAAAACATTATTTAATTTTGAAATTTAATAATGTTTAAAAAACTGTAAAAATTCAAATAGTATGACATTTATTTAAGTTCTATGTATTTTTCTTTTTAAAAAGTAATTTATTTAGATAAAATTGTAATAAAACACTGTCTAAAAGCAACATAATAATAGGGGGGATGGACATCAAACATAACTAAGAAAAGGTCTAGCCCATAAAAAACTTAGCAACCTCAAAGCATACTAAAAGTTGAGAAACATTAAAAAACTAGATCTTCTAAAGTATTCACAAAAAAATTCATTTGTAGTTTAAATCATTCTATATAAATAACTCAATAAAATTATTTACAACAAATCAGGAACAAATTTTACTGCTTTTAATGCAAATTTAAACTTATTAATATCATCAATCATTATCCAACTTAAACAATCTACCTGCTCATATACTACATATTTTCTAGTTACAACTTAACCTCTTCAGGCATGATAGACATCTAAACATCTGAAAATCACATCAGAATAATATCTAGTTTTTTAAACACATAGATTCATGTAATGTGTTATTTTTTAAAAATAGGATATATAATAGACTGAACCTTTCACATTATTATATGTAATATAAAGTCACTATTAGAGAGTATAAACTTTTCAATGTATTAACATCAAATTCATAGTTAACATCCTACAATTCACCATTAAATGTTGAAAAAAATTATTATTTATTTGTATACTATTGGCTCTCTGATTCATGTGTTGTTGTTTTTTTTTGTTAAATTATGCTTCTCTTTCTTCAGTTTTTCATAAACCATATCAATACTCTGTTATAGTGTCTTTATATTATATATGTATTTCTCTGAAAATATGTAATGATAACATTTTATTTACAATTACATGAAGAACTATCTCCATCATTTAGTTGAAATGCAAATAACATAAGTAAACCTAATATGATAAGCCATAATGTTTAGAGACCATTCATTAACCTTGCCCTAGGAAAATGGAGAAATCAGGAGGATTCTCATAGATACGTACATAAAATTTCTACTGATTTGACTTTGATAAAATAGCCTTATTGGTTAGACATCATTTTAAAAATTCAATATTCATGACAATTACTATGCTAGTACTGTCACTCATAGATCAGCAACGTTTGAAAAAAAGAATATCATTCAAAATGTTGAAATGCTATGTTACGTAACTTTTGTATTATTACTTTTGTGTTATTACTAACAAATGAATGTATTTTAAAAAATCTAAATTTATCAAAATATTTAAAGTCTAAAATGTAATTATATATATACACACAGTATGCACATATGTGTGTGTGTAATAAACAAAAATAAAATATTCAAATTGTCAATAAGAACATTAAATTCCAATAGATCAGAGAATAATAATCCTACAGTATTATCTAATTATAATAGCATCTAAAATAAATTCACAAGTCAGTGCTTCCCAGATAATCTGTAATATTCTTTTTAATAAAAAATATTTTGATGTTTTTTTTAATTGAAACTACATTAATTAATCCTTTGCATTAAGAAATGTTTTTATAATAATGGTGAAAAAAAAACCATAAGGGTCACACTATTGACTTTAATGTTTTTATGTTAAATTTGTAGAACTTCAAAGATAGAACAAAAAAAAAATATCAATTATAATATTATTGGATATTTTGTTCATCCTAGCAAATGTTGTATTTATTGGTACATCAAAAAATTTAGTAAGCATGTCTAGAAAAAAAGTAATTTTTTTTAAGAGAAACTAAATTGCAAGCTGATAATTTAATGAAAGTTAAAAGAAATTGTTGCTTCAAGAGTCACTGAAGCAGTCAAGTGTTTGGTGGCCTAGTGGTTAGCATAGCTGCTTTCCAAGCAGCCAGGCAGGGTTCGCTTCCCGGTCTACGCATTTGACATATAAAAAAAAAAAAGTCATTGAAGTTACTCCTTTGAAGATGACAAAAAAATTAACATTTGTTTTTTTTTTAACATTGAAATATATAATTCTCATAAATGGTTTCTTTAAAAACTATTAACATGAAGTGCAAATAATGCAGTCAAAAAGTCTCATTCTTAGCTATTTCTTTGAAGACTAAATCAGGATCAAGAAAATCTGAAGTAATTTATATCAATTACATACCTGATTTTTCATCACAATACAGGATAGCTGTTTGACAAAGAAATAGAGTATTAAAAAAATTATAAGCATTTTTAAATTCAATTTAAATAGATATTATAGTCTATAGATTTTTGACTCTATCATTATTCTGTATTCTTGTAAATTAAAATAAGATGTAGAAGAGTGAAGGTATAGAAAAATGTAGAAAATAGATTTATATAATATCCAAGCAAATAACTTGAAGGAAGATTTATCAAGTATCTTGATGGTCAATCCTGAGATGGTGTGGAGAAACTTAAATCCAAACCAAAAATGATAGAATAAAATTGAAGATTTCTATCAAATAGAAAATACAAAATTATTCTCTAAAGCTTATATTTAAATAGACATAAAAGAAAGGTGCAAGGCAGATAAAATAGCCCACTGCGAGACAAAAACCTCTTTAAATTCTTCTGCAAAGAAGTAACAAAGGAAGTGTATTTTTATCAGGCTAGTTATCAGAAGTGAATGATTAGAAAGTTTTCCATCCTTGCTTCACTTCTAGCTAATACTTGGATGTCTTGCTAGACTAGCCACGGATCATTTACTTAGAAAAAAAATCCTGAGTTTGGTTGTTTGGCAATCAATTACTAGAATTTTTGTCCAAATTTTCATATGAATTATAACTCCAGGATCACTGTAACAAACATTCAAATCTTATCAATTTATTTTTAGCTTCATTTTGTATAAGTTCTATGATTTTGATGTTTGAGGTAATTCTAATTTAATTTATAAATTACAAATTTTAAAACAATACAGCTGAGAAATAGGCATCAAAATGTAAATAATAAATTTATTTCTTTAAAAAAAAAAGGGCATCAGATCATATATTCAAATCAAAATTTTCTAGACATACATTACTTTGTTTCTTTTCCATAAATCTTTATTTGAATACATATATTTATTGTTTTGTTTTGTGAGTAAAATTTTAATAAAATTATTCATCAAAATAAAATTAAAAAAGTATTAAAAACTTTAGTATTATATGATGACAAAACATGTAAAAAACACACTCTTATAAATATTGCTTTCTGCAATTGTTTGATATTGAGATGAAATATATTTTTTACTATATTAGATTAATAAAATGATTCAACTGTAGAAAACTAGACTCGCCAATAATACATTTTAAAATAAAATTCACATGACAATTTTTCAGCTTTTGTATATGAAAAATGTAACCAATTTATTTATCATTTTTTCTTTTTATTTAAATTTAAACTAATGCCATATATGTTTTTGCATTTCCAGTGCCATGATAATAAATCATCAATGATCCTTTCATTCTATTTTAACTATGAAATCGAAGAAGTTAATATAATTGATTAATAATGCTATTATCAATTTACACAATGAATTCAATTCTCATTCACATAATTATCTATACCTATGGAAAATATTTTTTTTAGTTTATGCACATTAAACTACTTACATATGGATTATTTTATAATAATTATAATACTAATGTAAATACATTTAAATTTAATATGAAATAAACTTATAATAGTAAAATATTTTATAAAATAAAATACATTCAAGTAAAGATGATGTGGGAAATTATTTCTATGGGTCTATATATTAGCCAATCTCTATAATTCCAATTATATAACCACCGAATGAATCAATGAACGCTAGATGTCAGTGCAAACTCCCTTTCTGACTAACATTTTTAGGAAGGAGGCATTATTATATGTAATGTATTATACTGATTTATATGGCTATTTAATGTATAATGATTTATGGCTCATATAATTATTTCTATATTGGAAATGAAAAAATCATGATAATTTAAATTACATTAATGTCACTTATTTAAATCAAATTCATATTCAAATGCATGGTTTATATATATATGTTTTGACAAGTTTTTCAGTAAAAGTAAAATTAGTCTTTTACATGTCCTAAAAAACTAATTGCAACCAATAACAATTAAATGTGCAATTTTTTTTATATTCACGTTTAGTCGATCTAGAATTTAATCATTTTATTCCCTAATACTAAATACTATACAAATCCAATGCAAATTAGAAGTTGAATTCATTGCATTTTAAATATTTTGTGAAATTCTGTATATAATTATTTAAATTATTTTTCCTTGATTGTAATTATATATGTAATGTTTTGAAGACGATTGTAACAAAATCTTATTTGGATAGTTGTGATTGTGAGAGCAGTGGTTTACTCAGCTTCGGAGTTATGGTAGATTGAATGGTCAATGAAAGCTATATGAGAGTGCTGTAATCTCAGATTATTTTAACAGCTAATATACTTGATAAAAAATTATATTATCACTTGAAAAATTTATGAAAAGTTTGCTAAAAGTAAAGACTGATGGAAATGGGTGGCACAGTAATTTCTTAGACAATGGAGTTTATATTTTATAAATTATATGTGATATTTTACTATATTTAAATTAGTAATAATGTTAAAAGCAAAAGTATCTTACGCTCTGATAGAAAAAAAAAGACTAATGGAATATCAATCATAAAACTGAATATGAAAATAATTTTTTAACAAATGAAAAAAAAAAAAAACACATCACAAGAGATGTTCACATAGAGGCTTTGATGACTTTATAGTTTTTGAATTTGTTGCATTTTATACATACTGAAAAATATTTATATAAATATGAATTTAAGTTGAATTTATATAAATAGAGACTGCTTATATATATAACAAATATATGCATATTATTTGTATATTAATAAATTAATTAACATTAATAAAAGATTAGAATCAAGAATTACTATCCAATAAGCATTTTTAGAAATATATTAATTATAACAAGATTTAGTGATATAATGTATACATGATTTAAAGCTTTTTTTTTGTTTTTCAGCTGATTTAATAAATGTTTTTGGAACTGCAATAAATTGTCATTTTGTTTTCAAATAGATTGTATGCATATCAAAAGCTAATACTTGGAAATGATATGACTTTTTTAAAAAAATACTTCACTGCTCTCTTTTCTTTATTTTCAAATACTGAGAGAGAGAAAAAAGATATAATGATATTTATCACTTTATTCGACAAATTCTTTGTTTATAAGTCAATTAAATTGTCCCATAAATAATATTTCTACAAAAATTCAATTTTTTTTTCCCCAGAATTTTTTTTTTTATGACTATCCAGACAGGTATTCAAAACAAAATAAAAGAACAAAAACTGCAGAAGTGTTAGAAATCAAAAATGTTATCATGATATTTTATGTATTAAATTATGCTTTTAGGAGTGTAATTCATTCTAGTGTATTTATTCTACTCCAGAGCCATCTAATATAAACTTAAATATTCAATGAACAAACTGCCGAAAAGCTATAAATTAGTGTAACAATGTGCCTACAGCACTTTAATCTAGTGATGATAGATTACTCAAATTTTCAATAAATGGCTCTGGAATAGAGTAAATTATTACTATTATAAAAATATGTCAAATGTAAACAAAGTCATATAATTATAATGATTTGTTGGTATATTTTGAAAAACTAATATCTGAAATTCTATAATACAGATCTGTTAGCAGATCCTTTATCCACAAAATTTTATTATTTAAATGAAGAGTTGCTTAGCAATGTAACCAGATCAGGAAAAAAAATTTATTTATTCAAATAAACTAAATTATTGATACATAAGTAGATTGAATGTTTTTTTTTTTTTAAATGACCAACAATTAAGAAATTGTTATCACAATGGTATATGTTTGTATGTGTATACACATTATAAATGTAATATAATGAGCATGCTAATAGCTCTAAACAAGCTTTTTCAATAAATGCTGTAAGAGAAAGCATTTAAAATCTCTATCTAGAATTATCCCTATTCCCAAACCGGTTTCGAGCTAATGGCTCTTGTTAGTGAAGCACTAGGATATTCAGACACTAGATCTAAAATACAAATTCAAGTCCAGCATTTGGTTTTCCTTACATATTATAAATGTATGTATGCATATATAGGCATCTGTATGTTATTATGAGTTAAGTACATTTTTATACATACAGCAAAATAAAATATTGAATGCAAGTAGAAAGTTGTATTTTTTTTTTTTTAAATATAGCTATTCCTCTATTGTTTTGAGTTGTTTATAGATAAGTTAATTGTAACCTGTCAAATAATGACCAGAAAAAAAAAAAAGATAAATTGTGTCTTTAGTTTATTTTCCAATGTTGGTTTCTTTTTAGACAGATACTGCAATAAAGAACAGTATTATCTTCATAGATTCAATGCAAAATTTTATCATTAGAATAGGTAATTCTTTTTCAGATAGTTGATAAATTTGCAAGCAAACTCAGAATGTTTGTATAACTATACTTAACTAGAGTCAAATAAGTCCCAAAATAGGGGTTGATAATATTGACTATGAAAAACAGACAAAAACCACAGCTGAGGTATAATTTTAACTGTTGTTGCATCACAACACTTTCAGAAATTGAGCCAATAATTTATGTTATTATTTAAAATTAATATTTCAAAAGAATGTTTTTTGAAATTAAATACATTATAGATTTAAGTAATATATATTAAGACTGTAATTCAAATCTAACTCGAAAACTTTGTGTGCGACCTTAAGACTATGCGCCTAAAATGTGACAGTAGGGACCTCTACAAATCTAAACACAAGATAAGTTTATAATAAATAAATCTGTGAGATTGCTCACTATATTTTATTTCACAATGATTTCAATAGAAGGCAATTTAATATTTTGATATATTGTAGGTTGACATACAAAGATTAAGATGATGGTAGGAAATTCCTTTGTTTTGGAACAAGAATACATAATATAGCAGATTTCGTTTTTGTGGATAAAAGAATATTTGTTTGTAAAAAAAAAAAATGGAATTACTATTAAAAAATTGTTCAGAGATAAAAAGAAATACGAAAATTAAATGAAATAAGAAGAATATTACTACTTAATAAGGAAAGTAAAAATGAAGAGTGGGAATGGAGTATAATTATTTGTTTTTGGAGAAATTTAGGTACTTTGTTAAATGAGTAAAGAAATTATAATAGTTGGAAATGAGAAGACAAAAAAATAGAAATAATTGAAAATATTTCATATGTTTCTTCTATAATAATTATGGAGCATGAAGAATAATTTTGAAATTGGATAATAGATCTGTTTTAAAAATGATGTATTTGTATTTGCCTAGGAATCCAGAAATTTTTAGATAAAATTCAAATGAAGTCAATTCAAGAGCAAATAAAGCAGATTTATATTACAAATAAATTTAAAATATTTGAAAGACTACAATATATAAATGAAAATAATATTTAATTAGATTTTGTGAAAATAACAATAGACATAATGGATTAAAAAAGCTTTAACATTTAACAAATGCATATTTCTTGACTCGGATGTTAAGCATAGATTGTCAAAATAGCACTGTCACATAATTTAAGTGACATTTTTAAGCAAATAGCCATTACTGTGAAATGCTAGTATATTTGACATATCTTACTGTTAACTATTTAAAAAACTATAAGAAAATGTTTTTCTTTATTAGTGGACCAATTATCATTTTAGATTTCTGTACTTTAGTTCTTATTACATTGTGACAATTATCAAATAATGTTTAATTTTACATTTTATGCACTTTATAAATATTTGTGCAGAATTTCTATAGATATTCTGACTTTTGATAAATTATAAAAAGTATAATAGAAAGGTAGATTGAGCATATGGATAGATTACCACAGCAAATAAGTCCTATTTATTTACTTGGCATACAGATTTTTAAACAGTTTAACTATTAACAAGATATCATAAAAAATTTATAGAGATTTCAACCTGGAGATAGATTCATTAGTGGTTTTATTAAGTCCTTCAATTCTGCCATTATAATAATAGAAGCAATGATTATTAACTATGCAGTCATAGTTTGTATCTGCCTATACTTACATAAATTATTGATTGATAAATTCCATTTATGAAGCAGATGACGCAATCATCGTGGATTGTCCTGAATCTTAGTGAGATTCCAATTACATCTAGAAATCAAATCAACTAATTTTATTGTTAGATCTGGAAAAAGAAATTATTTGAAATCTCATAAAAAATTTCATTTTCTAATTCTTTGATTGTAAATTAACATGACATGATCACCATTCTTTATGATTAGATGAGCTGTTTTCACAGAGGCAAAATTCTCCATACAGTAGCGCCACTCAGTGCAAGTCAGAGTAATCAATGGATGCAGGAAGGTTTGTGCATAAAGTCCCTATCTAGCACCTATTCATCTAATATCCCCATAGTTTCTAGCTTTTGGCTTTCATCAATGAGGAGCCTCAGATCTGAGAGCACTGCACCTAGATCTTAGGATTTAATGCAGTGCTCTCAGATCCATTGATGAAAGCCAAAAGCTAGAAACTAGTCTGGGGATATTAGATGAGTAGGTACAAACCTTCATGCATCCATTGATTACTCTGGCTTGCACTGAGTGGCGCTACTGTATGGAGAATTTTGTCTCTGTGATTGTAGATTATTGAATGAATATTTAAGAAAGATCTTGATTTGATAGGAGTCTTAGGTAGTGGAATTATATTTTGAATTATTGGAAGATCTGATATGTTTTAACAATTTTTTATACATTTTCTGTGAAGCAATTTCTTTTCTGACATCTGATCGAGGAATATGTAAAAGAACAGGAAGCCTCTATAAAAAAGGGTGTACCAGTGATGTTTATCATCATGATACTCAATATGTAGACAGTTAGAGTGAGAACTTTTATTCCAAATAGGAATATATCGTTCACTAGCTGAATATGCTAATGCTAAGGAAGTTTTTTGCATCATAACCCCAAGTAATACCAGTCAGCTTTCTAAGGAGGTTATTCCTAGAAATTAATTTTAATCTAACATTAGATAAATGAGGAAAGTAAGTTCAGCTACAATCCAAAGTTAATCTTAAATAGCATGGAGTAGGGTAATATTTCAGACTGTTATTGCAAGAGAATATATTCAGATTACAAGCTTATTATTTAAATGAAAAATTGAATATCTTATCTTCATTGGATTAAGAATAAGATCTCAGTCTTTGAAAAACATTTCCAATTTTTTCATATCCTTATTAAGAGACTTCTATTTCAAAAAAGAATTTCATTTAAGAAGTCAAAAAAATATCATTAACACAGATGAATTTCCTACATTCTATATTTGGAAGAGTTCTGATGAATATAATAAATAAAGCAGATGAAAGAAATAAACTCTACAGAAGATTTGTTGTGTAAAATTTTGTATCTACTACATTGATTATAGAGTGTCACTTGAAAAATTAAAAAGCATTTTGTCAAGAAATTTAATAGTTTTCCTGTTTTTAAAAATTTTTGGAAACTTTTAGAAGACCAAAGAGAATCACAAACTGAAGTTAGATCAGTAAAGATACCATCAGTTTTTAATTTATTATAAAATTAATTCCTGAAATTAACCAATCTGCTCTACAGGAAGCTGACACTCAACTATTAGCAAAAATTTAATATGATTCTTCCAAAAAGCTTACAGAAAACATATAATATTGGAAAATAATTTTTTGGATCATTTCTGATTTTGTTTGGTTTTAAAACTATTATAGTTTAACCAAATTTCTGGGATATTCCCTATATGAATAACATTACTGAATAATTATATCAATCATGCTTTGGCTTTGGGTTCTAAATTTTTTAAAAACTCTACAAATATGTTATCTGCTTCTGGCTTTTCCTCATTTAGGATAATCAAGAAAAAGTTCAAGTTCATCAATATTTACAAGTTTTATCAGATTGATATTATAGGAACATCATGAAAGAAACACAAATGCCTTTTCTCAATCTATCGATTTTGGGTTTTGAAATCTGATATTAAGACTAGCAATAACAACAGTGGTTATTTTAGAGATGTTTTTGTATTAACCAAACTTTCGTAAAAGTGTTCAGCCTTTATGATTAGATCTTTTAAAAGTTTTGTTTCTACCTGATCTCCACTTTTCTTTTTTGGCATTATCCAGTGATTTTATAAAGTGAGCAATCAAACAGAGTGAGTAAGTTTTGAAATAATATCATCCAAATATGGGCATTATTAGATAATATATGTTTAATTTATTAATTTGATATTAAATATTTGGATTTTTTTCTGATGCCTTTAGTGCTATAAAATCAAAATACAGAAACTTCAATGAAATCTAATATTAAAAAATTTAGAGAGCAAAATGCTAGTTCAAGGTCTTCATTGAATATTTTATAATTCTAATCACTATTTGTAAAAATATATAGTATTTAACCAATAAGTATGTTAGCAAATAAGTTGTATTCCCTCTATCCATATTTTTATATATGTGGTTTCAATTATTCACAAATGAAAAAAATAAAAGTAAATAAAAAATTAATAAAAAAAGTCATTTTAATTTTTTACATTTTAAATTTTTTGTTAACAATTCATATGCACTATACACTCAGCTATACACATATACATGTTATACACATTTTCAACATGTACATATGTATATGTGAATACATATTTTTCTATACAAAAATAGCAGAAATGCATATTTTGGTTCATTATTTGTGAATTTCAGTATATATGCCATAGCTTGAAACCAAATATTAAAAGAATGACTATAATATCTTACATGTCATTTGATAAATAATTAATATCTTATTTACTAAGTGTTTATGACATTGCAATATTACAACGTAAGTTGGTGATTATATATTCAGTACCAAAATAAGTGTAATAATGCTCAAGGCTAAATGGATTTGTAAGTAATCTATGTACATTTGCATGTAATACATATATATACACACACAAGTTTATATATGTATATGGGTGTTAAACAATGTTTTTAACATATAATATTATGTACAAATTTATTACATATATATATAAATACGTAATATAATTTGCTACTATCTACAAATTTTAATTTCTGCATTGCAACTTGGAAACATAAGTCATGGATATGCAGGGCTATTATATTTAAACAAGTGATTTTTAGGCATAAAAAGGATGGAATCACTGGTCTAAATAACCATTAGAAATCCTCAAGATATTGTCTTCAAAGAATTTTCTAAAAACAATTGTACTGTCATTGCAATTGATAATTAAGAATAGTAAATGTTTGGATTTGATACAGAATAAGAATAAAAAGTAATCTCACCAATTAAGATTGTCTTATTTAGCATGTCAGATAAAAATACTTTTTCATTTTTTTTTAATAAAATACTGAATATATTTTTTGACTATATTTTTATTTATTTATCAAAAAACAAAATTTTTAAATCAATAAAATAAATATTAAATAATTTACATTGAACTGTCATTGAACTCCACTTCAGTGATCCAGTTTTTAGCTAAAAGTTTCCATAAATTAAAATTATGTTCCTTGAGTTTTTTATTTTTTTCTGTTTCTTCTTCTAATTGAGCTCTTAATTCAACAGCCTTTTTATTTTCTACCATCTCAACCTCATTCATCTACAAAATATATATATATATATATATGAGTAATAATTCAAAACATTAATGCATTATTTCAACAATGAAATTAAGATTATACATACATACAAATATTCTTGTTATTAGGCAAAATAATATCTTAGTCTTAGAATAATAGACTTGAAAGATTCCTCGATCGAAGCTCAACTTATTACTTCTAATAATCAAACATCATATCAATCTCCTGAATAACTAATCATTTGCTTATTTTTTTTGTGTGTACTCTATGATTTAATATAATAGTAAAATGAAAGAATTGAAACCCTAAATAAAGATTTCTAGATTAAGCTTAATTTGTAAAGTCCAATGCCTGAATGTTATAGGATATCATGAGCAACTATCTATTCAATTATTATTGTTTTTAATTCCTGCAGGTCTCGCTGCCATAATGATGGCCAAATTCCATACTAAAATCTTTTATTGTATTTTTAAAATTACCATTAATTTCTTAAAGACTTTGAATGTCTTCATAAATCTGTATTTCTGGAAGATAGAACATACTTGTAGAATTTGTAAATTATATTTAATTGATATTCAATCACAAGTTAAAAAATATCAGAAATATAATGCAAAGTCAATAGTTCTATTTTTCTATAATTTACTAATGACAATTTATGGGCCATTATTTCTAATATCAGATGGTTTTTTATAATAAAGGTAACTTTTCACTTCTAGTTTTTTTATTTTATTTTACATAGGACTTCAGACAAATATATGATATTCTAGATAATCGTTTCTAACTTGACTTCAGACAAATATATGATATTCTAGATAATCGTTTCTAACTTATCTTACTTAAAATAGAATGGACACTGTAAGTTTCCAGATTCAGTAACAAAAATGCATTAGCTCTTACTTAAGAAAAAGATATTACTTGCCATATTGTTTAAATGTGGGTTAAATCGACCATTTTACTTTCTAATTTAAGCTTGCTGTGATTTCTATTTAGCAATATAACTTATTAACAAAAATAGGCATAAAAATATTTACTTAAAACTTTAAAAGAAATGCACAGTATATTAGTAATGAAAAATTTGTCAATAATATATAATTAATTTTAAAAATATAATATGGCTGCATATTTCAAATAGTATTTCATCTTTCTGCAAAGCCTAAGTAATAATAGCCTTGAGAATATACCATTATTTAAACTATAAACAAATTGGATTTTTCATTTCTTCTTAATTACTGTTGCTTCAAAGACAATCTATTTTGCATTCTATTTATATAAAACCACTAATTTGTTGATTTACCTCTGAAATTAAACTTTTGCATGATGCACTAGTCTCATTTTCCAATAATTCATCCGTTTCATTTTCTAATAATCCATTCATTTCATTTTCTAATGATCCATTCATTTCATTTTGTAAACAATCTAGTATAAAAGATCTTGTTTTAATATGAAAATCAGAAATCTAAAAAAAAAACAATTAAAAAAAAACAACATTTATTTAACATAGAATATTAGAAATCAAATTTAAAAAATGAAAAAAAAAATAGACATTAAAAAAAGATTCATTTGAATTACAATTATTCATATAGATATTTTATTTAATCTTGCATTAAACTTTAAAAATGGAATCTAAAACAAGACAAAATTATTTTCTATTATTCTAACTGCAGTTATGATTAAACTGAATCTTAGATAATGTAACATTAATTATTCTTTTAACAGAGAATATAATTATAGTACATATCTTCTGGACTATTGTATAATAAAAAATAATATTAATTTCTTAAAAGATTAATTTGATAGATGGAACAATTAAAGCCAATTATTCAATGTACCCCTTTTTCCAAGATTTTTTTTTTTTTTTAAAAAAAAGCAACTAATATATTCTTGAAAATAGAAATCTATAAGAAAGCTTCAGATAGATAAGTATTTAAAATGACAACTTATAATTGTGGATAATTGTTGCCATAATTTCTACCTTATCTTTATTTTTATCTTACCACCCACCCATAATAATGGGTGGTAAGATAAAAAAGTTTTTAATAGTTTCTGTCAGTAAAATTTTTTATAACCACTACCCCCCCCCCCTCTAAAAAAAAAAAGCCATTGCAAAATCAAACTAACTAATCAAATTCTAGATACTCATTTACCAAACAATAAATTATCTACAGCCTATTTATTAAAATAAAATTCCTAGTCTGCTTTTAACTAACAACAGTTTCCAAGTTGATTTAAACCCCAGATCATGGGCATGACAGACAAATGCAATATCACTATCAATCCTAAACATTTCAAAATAGTATTATCTGCATAAAAAAATTTGTTAGAAAAAAATATGAAATAAAATCAAACAATCCTTAATGAATTGTCAGTTATTACTCTAGAGATAAAATTGTTAGAATCCTCTATTAAAAATAGAATTTCCAATCAGATTGGTAAAAGAGAAAAGAAGAAAAAGATATTTAAAGAAATAATAGCTATTATCCATTAAAATGATCTAAAAACAAAAATCATACGCACTTATAATTATAGAGAAAATGCACATAAAAGCACTAAAAAAAAAATTGTGACATGTTAAATAATTGGTTTTATGATATTTAATCACATGATATCCTATCGCACTGACATATGGTCCAAATCATCATGTTGGACTTCTCATCACTGTTCAAAATTATTACACCACATTTTAATATATAAACATTCAATAAGTAATTTTTTCATATTTTATATCACAAAAATATTTTACTATAAATTTGTTCATCAATGCTTGGTCTTATTTATTTTTTATAAATGCAAATTTTTTTTTTTTTAATTTCTTTCTTTTTTACTGATGAAAAGTTCACATAAAAATAAAGGAAAATGTGCAAAGAAAAAATATAGGGAATTGAAATGTTATGATGCAGCAAATAAATAGTTTTTCTCATCCATTGCTCATGTTTTAATATTTCAAAAGTTTCATTTCTATTTAATTTTGTTTGTTACTAATTATTTTTACTTGCAAATAAAACTTCCTATTCCTTTTACAGAGTTTTTACTTGCAAATAAAAGTTTATATTTATTTTATAAAATTTTATTTGTTTGCAAAAAAAAATTGCTAATTAATTATGAAATTTTTTTATTATCAAACAATAAAAAAATTACTTAATAAATAAATCTTTTTTATTTCAGAATATTGTGTAATAGTTTTGAAATGTTATGAAAAATATATGTGGTCAATGATAAAAAGATCACATGATAATGTGTCCATATGATAAAAAGTGTGATATATTGAATGTGATAAAAAGTATTATGATTTATTATACAATAAAATGTCAGAATATATTCAGGGTTATACATCTCTGATATATTTATAAATAAAAATGTAGTTGACAAGATTAAGATTTAACAACTGTAATTCTGTAAATAATAGTCTTGATTTTTTAATGACATCTTTAGGTATTAGAAGGTAATCTTAACTTTAATGTTAAATGATTTCCTATTTAAAAGTTCCAAACTTTATTATTTAGTAACATGTATATATGCTTATATACTAACCCATAATACATACATATCAAAGTACTAATAACTTTAAATAATCTAGCCAATCATAGTGCGCATATTATAACAAATGGTAGAATTACAGAATAATGTTAAAAATTAGCTAATTATTCTGAAGGACAACTGTTTCTGAAATCTGCACTCTTCATAATCTGCCAATGAACATTAGTCATCGTTGACATTAATACAACCCAATTACTTATAAATAACCAAAGTAAAATCGTATCAAATGATAAAGTATGATTGTAGGAAATAACACCAAAAACAAAATCAAACAAAGTGAAATTTATTAACACTTTTAAATAAATTCACATTAATTATATTCAATAAATGCACGATTCTAAACTAGCAATTATAATTAATATTGTACATTATACATTTTGTACTTAGCAATATGTACATATAAATTATACATGCACCTTATTCTTAATAACTTTAAATAATCTAGTCAGTCATATAACATTAAAAAATTAGCCAATTACCCTGCAGGATAATTGTTTGAGATCAACAATCTTCACAAGCAGCCAATGAGCATTAATTTAACATTATTATTAGTACAGCAACTACACTTACTTATAAAAGATTGGCTAATGCTCACTAATAGCCAATAAAAAGTACTAATCTCAAAAACTATTGTTCTGAAGAGTAAATGATTAGTTTTAATGTTATATGATAATTCTATGAATCATAACACACATTGTAACATTATATGTTGTAAAATGTGCCATGATTTAGCAGATTATTTAGAGTTATTAGAAGTATTTTGATATAATTATAAATAATGATAATTTATTTGAAGATATTAATGAATTTGAATTTACTTGATTCTGCCTTTGGCATTATTTATTTTAATGTTGAAAAACATACTTAATACTTAATATTGAATTTCAAAATATTTAATACTTCATGGTGATTTAATTCATGCATTATTATCTAATATGTTTTTAGTTAGGCACCAAGTAATTACTGTATTAAAATGAATAATTGACTAATTGACAGCTCATGAAGAATATTAATTTCAGAAATAACTGACCTACAGAGTAATTGATTAATCTTCATGTTATACAGTAATTGTAATGTTTGCTATTATGTGTAGTATTATTAGCTAGATTATTTAACATTATTAGAAGTAGTTTTATTTAATTATAAAATATTATGCATTTAGCATATATATATAATACAGTAAATCACAACATGAATATGTATAACATTAAATACAATTATTTAAATAATAAATGATGTTATACTAAATAATACACACTTCCATCTTAACATTCGACAATACAATAATAAGTAATTGAAATGATTAATATTCATATTCTCTGACTTAACTATTCAAGACACTTTATGTATAATGAGAATAAAATAAGACAATAGAACTGCTTTCTTATTATCGTATTGTCAGATATTGCAGTCGGAGCGAAAACTTTATTATAATAGCATTTATAATTTAAATAATTGTATTTAACATTTTATATATACATGCATTTTAATGATGTTAGAGTTCATTAAAGTTTGTAACATAGTTCTATACTGAGAAGTTATAATAAATTATGTTAAAAAGGTAGAAGTAATGGCAAACTACTGCCAATAATTGTCAGTTATCTGTCTTCTGGCAGAGAACTTAACACACATATAGATGAACAATAATAAAAAATATAAGAACTTATTAAAATATTTACATCTGCTGGCTTTTCATTGCTGTTAACAGAAATAATATAGGGTTCCTTTTTATCCCAAAGACTTCTTTTAAAATCACCAAAGACTAAATGTGGTTCATATTCCAAGTCTGATAAATATGTGGGTGCCGGACGAATTAAAACATTAGTCACAATACCTATTTAAAAAAAAGATTTGAGTACATTCTTAAGAATGTGAATGTATATATATATGTAAATTCAACATATTAATGCAAAACAACAATTATTTGACTTACGATGATATTATAATTTATTAAGTAATTCTTTTTAATTTTATAACCTGATAACCATGCATTAAATAAGAATCATAGTGTTAATTGCTTATACAGTTAAATGATGTTCAAGCACCAAAATGCTAGGATAAGCACAGCAATTTCAATGAATTAACCAAAAAGATTTTGGAGACTATAGCTGAAAATTAACACACAAACCTTTAACTCTTGAATCCATCACTGAAATCATTATGTTTAATCAATGCATAATTATATATTTAATTTTATTTTTGTTGTTAATCTATTTTACAAACATAAATGTATGTTTTATTATAGTATAGCACAATAGTAGAGTGATGGACTCAAGAGTAAAAGATTTCTAGATCAAAACTCAACTTGCTACTTTTGATATTTAAAAATCACATGAACCTCTGAGCAAGTGCCACTAAATACATATTTATTAATAAAGATAAATCATGGTTTTTAGTTAATAATTAATTATAGTAATTTTCAGAAGCAATTCTGTTTGTTTTATCGAAGTGATGTCATTTTTACAAGTTTGGATATTCAATAGATGCAAGTGCTTATTAAATCCACATTCAATGCTGTCCTGTCCACATCCCTAGACTAATTTTCATCTTATGGCTTTTGTCACAGAGGAATTTGGATATAGATCTAGTGCACTGAATCTTTTTGAAACTAATACATCTTTCATCTAAAAGTCTTTTTTTTTTGTCTTTTACTATCAAGTTACCAATCTGAAATTCAAAAACATCTTAATTATAGTGAATTCAAGCCAATTTGGGATATTTTTGGTGATCTCAGTTTTATAACAATTGAAGGCATCTTTATTTTTTGGCATGAATTAAAATAAAAGCAAAACCATCACATGACTCCAACTTACACATGCTTTGCAGCAACAATTCTGTTCACTCAATTTCAGTGCAGCCAGCTTGAGCAAATCAAGATATTAGTGCTTATTAAAATCACATCCAATGGCATCCTAACAATATCTCTAAAATAGCTGCTGGCTAATGATTACGCAAAAATAGTAAAATGTAACTCTTGGATGAAAGGTGCATTAATTCCAAAAAGATCCAGATATGTTGACTCCAGATCCAAGTTTTTCAATCATGATGACCTAAGCCACAAACTAATCTGAAGATATTGATAGAATATATGCCTTTAATAATCACTAGCATCTTCTGATTACTCAAGCTTACAATAGATAATAGCACTGGGATAGATTGAAAAAATAATTTCTTCTAAAAACATAAGTAAGCTGTAATCATGTGTTGTTAGTTCTTTTTTTTTTTTACAAACAATTTTATAATTTATTTCAGCAATAAATTATGAAAAAATTTCATTTCATTTTATCATTCCATTCATTAAAGTGGGCACTACATGTCTGATGCTGCATATAGCCACCAATGACCAGAATATGCACTGCAAGACAAACAAATAATTTTGCTTTTGTTAACTATAAATTTTGTTTTTCATTTATAGAATTGTTATAATTTAATGTATGATATACTATGTTTTAGTCTTTGGTTCTGGAAGTTTCTATACAATGATAGTAGTAGTGAAATAATTTTTTTTAACTTCAAATTGTTAAACATGTTTTCAAATTTATTTTTGTAAGAATATGAAAAAGTATATTTTATTTTTTAGGAATATATTATATATTTTCTAATTAGCAAATTTATATAATGACAAGACAAAATATTTTAAAACAGTAATTATCAATATTTATCATTTTGAAAATTTTAATTTTTAGATATTTTTAATGAAAATACACTAATAAATAATCAAACTGAAAAGCATATACACTATAAATAGTCATTGGAGGGACCTCTATATATTAGTCCAGTGAAAGAATTACAATGTAATTAAATTTGGAATCACTCAATTCAGTTAATTTAATTTAATTAATATAATAAATAAGTCAATTAAAATAAGTTAAAAATGAATTTCCAATATTAATGAAGATTAAAAAGAAAAGCACAGTTACCAGAAATAAGCCAAAATTACAAATAATTAAAAAAAATTTACAAAATATCCAATTAATGGAATATGTCCCCATCTGTTGATTTTTTTAAATTATCAATATCTTAAAATGACTGTACCAATACTACAATTTTTCATTCGCTTTAATAAATCACAAAGAATACCTATAACTTGAACTTTTGTCTTTTGCTTTTGAAACTAAATCCAACAGTATTATTTAAATTTCACATTTAAAATAAATAGTTAACAAGTTCCCAATGAAATTATTTTAGAAAATAAATTTTAAAAAATTGATCACTTAATTGAATAAAAAAAGAAAAAGCAAGGTATTTCTTTGATCAGACATAAAATTATTTTTCAATAAAACTAGATTACTAAGGAATTCATTAATTTGTAAAATTTTGCAATACAAAACTTAATGTCCCTATCTGTATTTTTATATTGGACTATTTCCATCATCTAATATGTGTGTTGAATGTCTTTAGAAAATTTTAATTTTTAGTTAAATATTCCAGATGCATTCAACTGTTAGTAATAAAAATACAGCTAGAACACCATCATCACAAACCTTCAGAAAAACATTAATGTCCCTATGCCTACCTATTTTATCAGGAAATAACTAACAATTTAAACATGTTTTAAAACAATAATCTCTTGCCTTTGTGGTTGATAACATTCATGCAGTGTCCACTTTCAGTTTCCCACACTCGTGCTGTTTGATCATGTGATCCAGATACCAATAAAGATCCATTGGAAGATAAAGCTAGACATGTAATACCAGCACTGAAAATAAAATTCAAAATTTACTATTTTAAAATAAATACTATTTGTAATATAAAAGTTAATTATTATTACCATAATCACATGTGCTAAATTATAATTTTATGATTTACTTTGTTTTTCTTAGAGAATTACTTCCTTTGTTACTTTTAAATTAAATAAAAATATTTTCTTTAATTATAAAGATTTCAAATAAATTTGGTGCAATCTAAAATGGCTTCTTAAATGAAATCACAAGTTTTTGTGCATAGGTTAAATGCCTAAAAATTCTATTAGCCAAGTTAAATAATTTTCTCTTCAAAACTCTTACACACCATAAATAAATTCATATATTTCCTATTCTTTATTACCCAATTATTTCTCTAGCCTTGGTTCACTTCTACTTTTTCATCCTCCTATCACATTTTAATAAAAAGTGTTTCAATAGTTTCACTATTTTAATTTCATATTTAACAATTTCATTACAAAGATTTTAAAAATCACAAAATTTCTTATCTCCATTATTTTTATCTTCAATTTCATTCATTTGTCATGCAATTTATTCTGACCTTCTTTCAACATTTCACATTCCAAAAATAAATATTCAATACTCTTGTATCTCCAGATAAACTACATCTATAATCCAAATTTTTATTCCATTTTTGCATTCTTTCTATAATATTAAAAACTCTGGTCCTTGCACCAAATAAAAAGTTTCCTTTAGTGCCATCATATATCACTTCATATTTTATATAATTTTTATTCTTATATAACTCTATATTTTGTTTTTGACAACTTTTAATTCTTTTTCTCTAATAACTTATCTATTTTTCCCATTTGCATAATTATAAACCTGTAATACATTGAAATAAAATGTTTATTTATTAACTTTGCATATTGTAAAACTTTTCTTGCTTGTTGTCCTTTCCATACAATACAATTAAACACTATATATACTAATCTATTTTTATTCATATATTGAAATCTTCCAAACATTTAAAATTTACTTTTGATTTCCTTCATTAAAAAATTAAATCCAGTCCATTTCATTTTGAATAGCCTCAATTGCTGTCCACTGTTTTCCATCCAATGCATACCCTCATATACTATCTAAAGATATAAGGCTTCACAGACCAATTTCAAATGTTAAAGCAGACACTATCATCTTTTTTTAAAATAATTCTACATATATCATATTTATTATATGAGAAACATGTCAAATTTTTAATCAATACTGTTCTATTTTTTGCTTTTTTCTAAATTCTAATACCCAACTATCTATATAATTCCTTTTTTTATTCAACAAAGTATATAAATACTTATACCCTTCCATTTTTTCAAGACAAATATCTTCCCATTTTCCATCCTTCAATTCTACTTTTTCCATTGAATACTAGAATCATAGATTTTTCTTCAGTGAATTTTCATACTTCTTTCTGCCATTTCACATTTCTCAACGTCCAATTCTTTTAGAAACAAAATAAATAAAAAAGGTAATAATGAACATCTATGTTTCAACCAATTTTAGATTTACTTTCAATTAAATCCATATCTCCAGGAGTCAGACTTACACCTTTAGATTACCAAATATCGAATTTTAAGGCAACACTCTAACCAACTGAGCTATTCTGTCAAAGGCAACAAGTAGTAGAAATTTCATATATTTATCTATAAGAGTTGCTTCAATTGTTGACTCCAAATCCTTTTTAATATCTCTAAATCTATTCCCATGTTTTCAAGACTTATTCACAATCTATTTTTATCTATCCTACCATAAAAATGCAAAAAATAATAGTTTTATTTTCTTATAAAATATGTCAAATCAATTGAGATACAATAAATAAGGTAATCTATCCTTTTCCCTGGATGAAATCTATTCAGAATCTACCCCAAAATTTCATTCTCTTCTATCCAAATTTTAATTTTAATCATTAAAATATATATTAATAATTTATAAACTAAGGAAGTTATTGAATTTGGTCTATAGCTAGTTAACAACTTAGAATCTCTTCTCTTCACATAATAATCTAATTCTCACATGCTTCCATTCATCTGGAATCTCATTATTAACTATAACTTTATTAAAACTTTCTTTTAGACTAAGTTTTGTATATTTCCCATACATTCCTACCATTTTAGCTTCCAAATGATCTAATCCTCTTTTTCCCCCTTTCTCAATCTACCTACAGCGCTTTTCAATTATGTATCTGTCATTCTATCCACCTTCTCATAAATTAAGCTCTTTATCACATTCACTTATCAAATTCCCCTTTGCTTTAAGTTTTTTTTACAATTCATTACATATTTTTTCAAATTCTTTTTATTTATCTTCACACTCTCTTCCCTTTTTATTTAATAACATATATATATTCCTTATTTCTCTTTCTTCATATATCTCAAAAAATTTTCACAACACTTCCTTCCTGCACAGTTAATTTCCTTCATTAATTTCTTACTAAATTCACTTTAACTCCATCTTAATTCCATTCTAGATACTTCTTTTTTCTTTAAATAGCTATCCTATCTAACTGTTACTTCCTCTTATTTATGATGTGATGCTTTGTGGCTTCTTTTTCAAAGTCAGGAATCTCTTAGCAACTATGCTCAGAGAAACCTGTTAACCACCTTCCTTTTTCTTTCCATTTCCCACTCTAAGTTTTCCCCATATTCTTCTCTATTCTGCTCCATCCCATTTCCACAGCATAATCTTTGTCAACTCTATGGCCTTTATATATAAATCTTCCTTATCTTTTCCAAAATCCAACACAAAAATCAAAAACCCAACTTTCTGTAGAAACACTTTATTTATATTTATTTTCCCACAGCTTCATTATTTGTACTCTTTCTGCTTGCAGGCATTTACATTTAATTAATAGATGCTTAATATTTTCTATGCCTTTCTTACATAACTTGCAGACTAAATCACCCATATTTTTCCATTTATGTGTATATTTCCTTGTTGCTAAAGATCCTGTTCGAGGTTTAAGCAGTAAATTACTTTCTTTGCTATTATCATAAATTAACTCACATCCAATATTCTGCTTCTTCTATATATATTCAAGCTTGTTATTCTCCGTACTATTTCTCCATCTCTCCAACTCCCTATTTTTTTATTAATGCATCTATTCTATCCATTCCTTGCACCTATAACCCTCAACAATTCTCTTAACACAATCATTCCATCTTTTGTATAAGTATACTAACATAAATTCTTTATACAAATCTTCTGCATAATGCATTATCATTCTCACCCATCTTATTGCCTATCCTTTACTCATAACCCAATTAAATGCTATTTTGGCTATTCTTTTATTATCCATAAATTGCAATCTACCAAACATTTTCATTTTGCTTTTTGCATCTCTCATATAAAAACGTGACCATCCCATTTCTCCTTGAAATGCCTCCTTTGCACTTCACACATCTGTATCTAATGCATGTCTTCCTACTTCTCTTTATACTTTTTCTAAGTAATCTAACACCCCTTTACTAACACATAACGTATCGTTACCATAAGTTAACCCTGCTACTGCTATTCCCTTCCATACAATTCTAGCTGCATCATATTTATTATATGAAAACACTGTTAATTTCATTATCAGTCCCTTTCTTTTCTTTGATTCATTTATCAATTTTTTCTCCCATTCATCCAAGCAATTTCTCATATAGTTATACGATTCCCAAATAGTTATACCTATTCACCACATTTAACTTTATATCACCCAATAAAAATTCTTTATCTTCTCTTTCCTATTTATCATTATTACTTTTTATTTTTCTTCACTAAATTGAATCCCCATCTCTTTACCCACCCTTGTGCTTGTCTTCAGCATAATTTCCATATCTTCCCGATAATGTGATGTGATGAACTGTGACTTCTCCTTAAAGAAGTCAAGAATCTCTCAGCAACTATGCCCAGAGAAACATGTTAGCCCCTTTATCTTCCATTCCCCACTCTAAGTTTTCCCATATTCTGCTTCATGACATTTCCACAACATAATCTTTGTCAACTCTATGGCCTTTACATCTAAATCCCCCTTATCTTTTCCCAAACCCAGCATAAAAAACCAATAATCCACTTTCTGTATAATCACTTTTTCATAATTATTCTTCCATAATTTCATTACTTGTACCCTTTCTGTTTTCAAGCATTTACATTCAATTAACAAATTCCTAATATTTACAATTCCTTCCTTACACAATTTACAGACTAAGTCACCCATATTTTTCCATTTATATGTATATTTTCTTGTTGCTAAGGCTCCCGTTCAAGCCTTAAACAATAAACTATTTTCCTTACTATTATCATACATTAACTCGCACCTAATGTTCTGTTTACTTCTATATTTAAGCTCTTTTTACTCTCCATACTAGTTCTACACCTTTCTAACTCCCTATTCTTTATTAATGAATCTATTCTTTTATCCCATTCCTTATCACTATAACACTCAAGAATCCTTCTAACACAATCATCCCATCTTTTGTACAAATATACTGATATAAATTCTTTATCCAAATCTTTTGCATACTGCATTATCTTTCTCACCCATCTTGTTGCCTGCCCTTTACTCGTAACCCAATTAAATACTATTTTGACTATTCTTTTATTATCCATAAACTGCAATCTACCAAACATTTTCATTTTACTTTTTGCATCTCTCACATAAAAGCTTGACCATTCCATTTCTCCTTGAATTGCCTCCCTTGCTGTCCATACATCTTCATCCAATGCATGTCTTCATACTTCCCTTTGTACTTTTTCTAAGTAATCTAATACCCCTTTACTAACACATAACGCATCATTATTATATGTTAACTCTGCTACTGCAACTCCCTTCTATATAATTCTAGCTACATCATATTTACTATATGAAAACACTGTTAATTTCTTTATCAATCTCTTTCTTTTCTTTGCTTCATTTATCAATTTTTTCTCCCATTCATCCAAACAATTTTTCTGATTACTTAAGATAATTCCCAAATAACTATATCTATTCACCACACTTAACTCAATATCCCCAATAAAAATTCTACATCTTTTCTTTCCCCACTATTCACCATCATTATATTTGATTTTTCTTCACTAAATTTAATCCCCATACTCTTTACTCACCCTTGCACATGTCCTCAGCATAACTTCCATATCTTCTCTTCTTTCTGCACATAAAAAGATATTGTCCACAAAAAAAAGACCTGAAAAAATAAATACTCCCTTGCCACCTATTAACGGTATCTCTATCTCTCTTCCTAATCTTTCTATTGCTCTGTCCATTTCACTCAAATACAACAAAAACAAAATAGGTGATATAGGACATCATTGCCTTAGTCCCACCCCATTTTTAACTTTGATTCTATATTCCCTAATTGATATGTATAGTAATTATTTTCATATAATTTCTTAATAATATCTACTAAAGCTTCATCCATTCCCAAATTTTCTAAACTTACTCAGAATCTATTTCTATTTACTTTATCTATGCCTTCTCTATATCTATAAAACTCATATATAACTGTCTTAATTCCTATTCATATCCATAAGTTGTGTAACTACAAATAAACTATCTCCTATACTGATGTGATGTACTGTGGCTTATATCTCAGCAATTATGCCCAGATAAACCTGTTAGCCACTTTATAATCAGAGCTATAATGCGCCCCCTACAGAACTATTAGAGAAATAAGATAATAGAAGATCAATAAATTATATTTAAATTTTCTAATTTATTTAGGTTATACTTCCTCACTATAGGAAATATGATTAAGTTAAATTAATAAGCATGCATTATAACTAGTGCGAAGTGTCAAAAAAGTGACTTTCATTTAATCAATTTGCAAGCCAACATATAAGTAATCTTACCTATGCCCTTTAAAAAGTTTTTGTTCCAAAATATCACTACAAAAGTTCTTATGAACAAGCTAAAAAATGAAAAAATATGTATATACTGATTTATATAAATATTTTATTAAAAAAAATAATATTGATTCAGAAACTATTACTAAAATAATGTATAATTTACAAATAAAATTACTAATTTTTATCAGTTTCTATATTTATTAGTAATTAAATTACAAATAATAATTTCTAAGTAAAAAAAGAAATAATTTGCCAATAATTTTAGGTTTTTAGATGAAAACTTTAAATAAAATGATAACAAGTAATATTACACCATCATAAGAGGATTAGTAATTTTATGATGTAGCTCCAAATTTGAAATCTTTGGTAAACTGTGTTAAGGAGATGGCAATAGTAAAATATTACTGATGAATAAGTGCACATGGATATAATACCTCACTGCTTAGTTAGGCTGACATGTCTTTAAATAGAAAATTTAATGTAAATATGCATAATTAGTAACAATTTTCAGTAAAATAATCAATGATTATATTTTTCATCGTATTTAAATTAAACTTTGTACTCAATTTATGATTAAAATTATTCATTTTGACTACAAGAGAATTTAAAGAGCAAAACTTGTAAGTAAAAATGATAGAAACATAATATTTTATTCCCAGATGAAGAAATGTAAAAAATATCAACACTTTGTTTAAATTCTCCTTAGATTCATAAATCATCTTTTTAAATAAAAGTATTTGATATGTAGTCTCTCCAGAATATAGCAGAAAAATTCATTACATATTTAAGTTTGAATTTAAATTTATTTTGAATATCTGTGTGCCAGAAGGAAATAACAAATACTATGTCCAGCAATTGACTATTTTTTGTTTAAATATGTTTCGTCTATTTAGCAATTAAGCTCAGAAAAATTGGCATATAGAGTAATGTGCCCTATAAAACTATTTCCTTATTTGATGCCAAAATTAGCCAATCATATACTTTTACAGTTAAACATATTACAGCATGTGAAAATTTTCAATCAAGTTATTTTATTAAGAAAATTGATTAATAGAATAAAAAATCACATCCTCAAAATAAAAATTTACATTCTCAAAAAATTTAACGCATTGCAGGCATATATAATTATAAGTCTCAGTCTAAATATAGGATAAGGTTATTATATATGCACTATTACAATCAAGCAATAGTACTTGATCACAGCTAGTTGTAATTTGCTGTTGTTTAACACACACTAATTTAATTTATTTTAGAATCTCAATTTTATAACTATATCATAAACTTTAATAAACCACCTTTGAAAAAAGTGCTAATTGATAGGATTGTGCTTAAATGTAAAAAAAGCTATGCAGATCAGGAAGAATTGATAAATCTTTTTTGATTTAATTTTTAAAAAAAACTGCTGAACCATATCTTAATTGAAGCTGGAAAAAAAAGAAAGTTTTTTTAGAAAATAGAATAGAAATGTTTGTTAACATATATACATTGTATTACCTGGCAAATATTTTAATAAATGAGGATTCCATTTTTAATACTAGTTAAAAAATCTATAGCCATGATATTACTAAACTAGTGGCCAATTAAAAAAAAAATAGTACTGTTAGCAATATGATGCAGTTAAGAGTAACCTCTTCTAATTGCAACCCATATTGCTGGAAGAGTACAAAACGCCAATGCAAATTTCTATAGATATGAAAAATCAAAATATAATGAACTTCTAATTCTAATTTTGTGATTGAGATTCCCTCAAGATAAATCAAGTATTATAATTTAATGTTGTAATAGAAGTTGTAGATAGTAAATATTTTAATAAATGAGGATTATAATTTTTAATATTAATACAGTCATAATATTATTAAACTAGCAAGGAATCAAGACCATCACAGCCCTGACAATGTATTATTTTTCTCAATTTTGTGCAACTATTCTTGAATGGCCACTAGTTTAGCAATATTGTGGCGGCTGATAATGTCCATTAAAATATTAAATTATATTTCACTAACAAAATGATAATCAGGAAAAGAGTTTTACTTTAATTTCTCATATCTATATATATGTATTTGCTGTAACGCCTTGCATTCTTATAACAACATGAGTCACAGTTAGAAGAGGTTATCCTTTTAAGTCAATCAAAGTGCTGATAGTATATTTATCTTGGTCTTGTACAACTAGTTTTGATTGGCTACTAGCTTAATAAAATTGTGATTACAGATTTTTAATTAATATTAAAAACGGAATTCTCATTTATTAAAATGTTTATTACCTATATCATCCATTAAAACATCAAATTATTTTTGTATATATATATATTTTGAACGATTACTTTTTAATACTAAACACAATAAATATGAATTAATATGAGTTTGCAGCTAAACTTCTTGAGCATATCTCTCAACTTCAGACAAGTATATGGTAATTTTCATTTTCAAACAGATTGAAGTAGTTGCTCTATTCAGAAGATTTCTTAATTTATTTTCATGTTCAAAATTATTTGCTTCAGAAATATGTAGATTCACAAATTGAATAATATCCAAATGCAAACATTTTTTTATTTATATATACATCAGTACATGTAAATTAAAACCAATTCTATAATTAAATTAGGAGAAGTCACCCATTTCAAAAAAGTATTGAATATCCAGATAACCATTCCCTCAATACATATAATAAGTAAAACAACCCACACACATTCATAGGTAGATCAGATATCAACTGCTGCCCTCATATAATAAATCTTGGGCAACTGCCAAAACCAAGCTTGATACCTAATATTAATATTTAACTTAAGAATAAGATTTAAAAAAAAAAAAATTGAGAAAAATTATAGTAAATTAGTTTATAAGTTATCTGCATTTACCTTGAAACTGAAAAATCTTGCTCTGTACAAAAATAGCTAACTAATAAGCAAAAATTTCGGTAAAATAAAAATACTATTTCAGCAGTGATCAAATATAAGTAATGATACTTGACTGCAATAAAAATTTGGCTTTAGATGAAATAAAAATATAACAACATTTTGATAAACAATGCAACAATATATGCAGATTTTCTACAATTGCTTCTGGAAGTTGGTTTTTCTCTAAACAGTGATTACATTCCAATTTAAAATTCATAGACTAGTTTTCAATAAAATAGACAATGATCATAGCTTTCAGAAGATTAAGCTAATTTGCATTTAGTTTGCAGTTACATATTATTTGCATTAAATATGCTTATAATAATCTACACTTAAGGTTAAAATCTATAATTAAGAAGATCAGAAGTGTGGTACAACCAGATATTTAATAAATAACATTTTATCTATAGATGAGATATATTAATATAGATTATTCTCATTTAGAATATTAAGAGAATGTCAGTTAATGTTCCTTTTAAAAGACAATAAATATTTAAATTGCCTTTAATAATAATATTATTAGATTTTAAAACTTCTATATAATGCAAAAAGTAACCTAAAAGTCTCATGATACTTAGATTGAAATAAACTTAAAGCATTTAAAAATATAAAGGAATACTAACACTCAAATCAATCACAAACACTTGATAACACAATAATTCAATCTTTTATTCTTTATATATATATAATGAATTTTCTATACATGTCATATACAACTAATTTAATGATTAAAAAGCTAATTAATCTCTCTACTATACAGCTCATCTAGAAACCATTCTACCCAGAAAGAATAATTCAAATGAAATTCAACTCACTAGACTCAAGTGAATAACGTATTATGAAATGTCCAAAATATTATAGTCAAAGGAACAAAAAAAAAGTTTTTCTGATTTCAAACAAGGACTTAATAACTTTGCCTGAAGCAACAATGTTGTAGCAATGAGGGAATCTCAAGAACATTTTCAGACATCATGCAATATATTATCACTATGGTATATAGTACCATTTAAGAAAGCCATGTAGTCAAATGAATCCTTACAATAATCATCGAAGTTTTTGGTCATAGACTTGTGAAAGATGTCCTTATCAATGCTATCACATTGAGACTGCTCAAAGTAATAGCTTGTAGCTCAACTATTGTCTAAAAAAAAATATCAATCTATTAAAATATTTCATTATCTACATCAGTCTCTTTGTGATAACTGACATCTTCTAGAAGACCAATCTCTCTTGTCAATAAATAACTGCTCAATTGTTCTTACATCTTTTTGTTCAAGATCTGTTGTTTGATACATGAGCCAACCAGCTATAAATAGAATTT
This sequence comes from Epiperipatus broadwayi, assembly GCA_028023455.1. NCBI lineage: Eukaryota > Metazoa > Onychophora > Udeonychophora > Euonychophora > Peripatidae > Epiperipatus > Epiperipatus broadwayi. The sequence goes on along the minus strand of JAQFVV010000074.1, from coordinate 298,313 downwards.
CACCAATCTAAAATTAATCCATCTGTTTAATAGGATTAATAAAAAATCTACTGAATCCAATACTAATTATTAAAAAACACAAGTCAGTTTTAATTATATGGTGTTTTGATTTGTTTGATCAAATGGCTCAATTTATATGGCAAGACAATTTTAAGTACAATCAACTATTTCAACTGAGATTCTTTTGACATAAAACTAGCTCTAACAAAACAAGTAGAGAAAGTTGCATTTAATACCAAAAAATTAAAAATGCATACTTCCTAAAGCTTCAGCGAATAAAGTAATAATTTTTTTAAAAAAATAATCATTCAGTCCTTATTAATCTACTGTATGAGAAACTTTCTTTCCAAGTTTAATCCAATTTTTCTGACCTACAGAATATATCCTCCATGTCACTCTAATAAACTTTATTTCATTCAATCATCTCCTATGCAATTTATCTATAGGTTTGCTCTACTCTCTTAATATTCAGTTTAAGATTTCAACCATTAATCTATGGTCATCTTTCCAAGCAACATGGCCACCTATATGACCTTTTATTTACATGAGATCATCACTAAGAATTGTTCTATTTTAATGTAAAATATAATTTTTTTTGTTTAATACTCAGTAGATAAAATACGATTGGCTGAAAAAATATTTGGTTTTAACTACTTAAAATTCAAAGATATGAATGAGATGTTGCAAAACTGCCAATTGAATTGTTGGTCTTTTACATGTCACTGAAATTTTTACAATATATTTTTGTTACAAAAAAAAAATCAAAATTTTTCATATTTAGTGTTAAAGGAAACAATCATTTAACTACTACAAGAATTTTATTAACATAAAATTTTTGCGCATAATTAAAGAATAAAATAATTATTGGTGTTTTTATATATTAAATTATTTAAGATTAAATAAATCTAAGATTACTTTAGTGTCAAAAAAATTAAATAATTACAATAATAGTGAATTAAATAACTACCATTTGATTTTTAAAAAGTTTAAATATATTTCCTTTGACATCTCCTACATATATTGCATGCCCAATGCAATCCATTGTTAAAGAAGTAAGACTTGTTTCAAATTGTACACTGCAGATCATATTTCCAGAAACAAAGTCAAAAATCTATAAAAGTAAACAAAAAAAAACAAAGTTTCAAAAAAAAAATATTAGACAAAATATAAAAAATTTTTTTTAAAGAAAATCATTAAGCAACAATAGTAAACTTTAATAAACATCAAAATAATAAACAATAGTAAACTTTAAAACAATCTAATAAAATTAAAATAACATAAATTTTCACAGCCAGTATATATTTATAGACATCTTTATATTTCTATATGTATGTTAAGTATATCTCTAAGGCATCTTTGAACAGGTTTTTTGAAGAGTAAAACTTCTTCAATAGCCCTTCAGAAAAGCAATGAAGAATATGACATTACACACCATATATTTGGTAATGGCATTTTAATGGATTTTCTTACTCATTTTATCCTCAACAAAATTATTTAGATAATCACTAAACAATACTTTGTTCTGTGCCTACTATCCTGAAGAAAAAATTCTAAAATTGTTTGAAATCAGAAAAATTTTCCAAGTTTCATTTAACACAGGTCCAAACTCCCAAGCTACAGACAGATGAACTAATCAATATAATATAAGATGAAAAATATATAACATTAATCAGTATATTTTTATAGACTTATACACAGATTTTATCAATCAAATCCACCCCCTATCCCCATAAAATTCACTATAATAGGTAAATATTATAATAAAGGTTTAATGAACAATGTGTCTCTTAGATTTACTGGAAAGCAATAAAAAATAATAAACCAATGTAATAACATAATGAAATCTCAGTGAAACTATCAAGCGAACTTTTTAATGTCAAAATTAAAGGTAAACTATGGACTCAGCATTTGTAAAGAATATATTTGTTCTTACAATCAGCACAATGACTCTCATCATCAACCAAATTATCTCTCCAGATTATCATTTACCTTTATCATTTTCAACCATTAATTCACTGCACAATAAAAGTATTTTCAAGTTTAATCCAGTTTTACTAATCCATACCTTCTCTTCTCCACATCTCTTTCTAAATCTTTTACACTTTCCTGAGATTCAATTTAAGACGTCCAACTATCCATCATTATTATCACTTCTAGCAATATGTCCAGCCAGCTCCATCTCAGTCTTTCAATGTTTACAATGATATGAATGACAGCTATTTGTTCACTCATCAACTTTTTCACTTTCAATCACTTCTTGTTATTCCCAACATGCACCTCTCTATACTCCATTGAATATTCTGAAGTTTCTGTATTATTCTTCTGCTAAGTATCCAACTCTCAATCTATATTAAGACAGCTAAAGCATATCTACTAATAAATTTCCTTTTCAAACACATAGATATATTTTCTTTTAATACTAAATTATTTCTAAGAAAAGCGCTCTATCCAAATTTAATTCTTTTATTAATTTCATTGAGTAAGTTTCCAGCTGTATTAATAATATGACCAAGATATTTTTGCTAACTTCTAATTCATGATTATCAATCTTTATTTTCTTCTGAAAAATGCCATTAAACATTATTTTAGTTATTTTAGTATTTACCTTTAATTCTATTGTCTTACTTTCATCTGATATCTTATGCAATATTATCTGAAATTTTGAAATATTATTTGCAAAAAAGGACATCATCTACAAAATTTAGATGATTTAAATAATCTCCAAGTATTTTTATTCCTTTAGTTTCCCATTTTAATCCACAAAATATTTCTTATAAAATTATTATTTAAAAACTATTGTAAAAAGTTTTGAACATATGGAATTATTCTGTTGTATATCTTTATCAAAGTTAATTTTATTAATATAGCCATATAAACTAATCACTGTTGTTGCATTCTCAAAAATATTCTTCAGAATGACATCTTAAGTCTACATCAATCACTATGGGAATGCTTATAAAATCAAATGCCTTTTTATAAAGTACAAATTCAAAACATAATAGCAATTTATATACATTAGTCCTTTCTATAATTTTTCTCAATAGTTAGATGTGATCCACTGTGCTAATTCATATTTAAATCCAGTTTATTCTTCTGATTGATTAGAACTCAAGACACGCTGTAGATAAAACATAATTATCTTTTATAAAGATTCCTAATATCATCTTTATCACTTTTCTTAACTAACAATATTACTACTGCATTCTTTCAATTATCTGACATAATTTTATCATTTAGACATTTGGTATATAGTTTGGCTAACAATTTTTCTATTTATTCTTCCACTTCTTTTAAGATATCAATAATAATTTCATTATTTCTGGGAGTTTTTCTCTTCTTCAAAGATTTAATTGTATCTTTTATCTCTTTCTTTAAAATGCTTGGCAATTCAAAACATGTAATAATTATATATAATTCCTTGTAGAAGTTTTTCTTATATTTTTTGATGTTATCTTTCTTTTTTATCTTTTTTGTTATTGCTGAAATAACTTTTCTTCCAAAAACCAAGATGCTGTTTTAGTCTTTTGAAACATTTATCCTCTTCTATAGTTTCTTTGCCAATTCAGTTTCATTTTCTTATGTCATTATTAACTTTTTTTCAAATCATTTTATAAAACTCCAGATAAAATACTGATTTTTGATTTTTTAAACAAACAAAAAAAAAGCAACATTCATTTCTGATTCTGGGAGTAGAAACATTTTTTATCCTATTATTTCTTTACAAAGTATACTTGCAACCTATCTCAGACTTTCTTAAAACAGATTGTGTTTACATTTTGGTATACATGTCAAATTATAAATTTAATAATATATATATATGAGCAATCTGAAATTCCACTCCTACCCCATGAATTTGGAAAAAAAAGATTATTTGAGTTTAATAAACTATTTATGAAAAACTATTAATAAAAAAATATAAAACCACTATTATCACAATAAAATTATTTACTTTACATGTCTGATCCAAAGAGACAGTCAAAATTAAAGTGTTGGGTTGACCTGCTTCTACAAAAACATCTGTAACTTCCAACGAATGCTGGCTCCAAGTATATTTGGCCTCAATTTCAGGACTGTCATAATTTTCAGGACAAAGAATTCTAAAACAGCAACAAAAACCAAAGTTAATAAATTATAAGTCAATACATAACGCAAAATATATGTTATGTTAATATATCAATATGTATGTGTGAATATGTATGCATATACATAATTATTTATAACATAAAAATTTCTGCACTAAATTTAAAAAATGGATGATACTACTTATATTCCAAAATGTACAAACACAGAAATAGATTATTTACATAAAAAATATACAAAAAAAATTAATTAAACTAAAATGAAATTATTATTTACATAATTTATATTACCACAAACACGTAATATTGTCCAAATTTTGCTTAGTAATATTTAAATAAATACCAATTAAATATATTCAACACATTATCTTATAATATATGCCACTAATATATTCTTATTAACATCAATAAAATGTACTTAACATGTTTAAGTAAAACAATGGATTATTTTTTCATTTTATATATAATAATGAGACTGATATATTTACTTACTAAGTTTCCAAATTTTATTAGCAATGATTTTTAAAGCTGAAAATTTAATTCTGTTTTAAAAAATTCACTATTAGTATAATTTAATAATTGAAACACAGGCTTATTATATATACACCTGTGTCTATATATGTAATATATAGGGTATATGAGCACAGACTTTCACACAACCCACCACTCTCCAATCTACCTAAAAACACTGATACACTCAAGCACATATATGCTGAAAAGATAAATAATCACCAATATATGTATTTCATGCTAAACCAGCAATCGTCAGTTGGTCCAGATTATCATCTCCCACACATATATACTATAAGTGCTCAGATATATATTAAGATAGACAATCTTCATACTTTAATGGACCGGCTCCAATCTACTACACACTCCAACTCTTTGTGTCATTTCACACTTAATATTATCAATAAATAAATCATGAAATGGAAAGTCATGTGACATCTGGGCAAAAGAAGTGGCAGGAATTTTTAAGTCTAGAGTCAATCACTCTAATTATAGTACTACATGGCACAGGGCATTATTATCAATACTAAAAATCGAAAAATTCTTTAAATTTGTAAAAAAATATATATGTTTTTTTTATTAATTCTACTTCAGAACTAATGATTTAGTTACACATTTTATTTTTGAATTGTAGTGAACATTTTTTTTATTAAGGATATGATTATAATTTTAATATAACATGGATACTCATGATATGCAATAACCATCTGGCTAAATCTTATCCCTGATTTCCTTCAGGTACTTTCAGGACTACGACTAACACATGATAGCAGATATATTTGACTGCCTTTCCTGAAACATTATCTAGCAGTGGAAGCTTCAAATAAACATGGTAAAAATGTCAATAATATGGACTTCAGTTCTCTTTTCTTTTTTGGGGTAAAAACTATGCTTAATTGTAGATTTAATATTTATTTATGATATATGTTCAAAATAATTATATATTTAATTGTTCAAGAGGTCATTAATGTTGAAGCACCAAATAACAGTTTGAGCATATAAGTTCCACTTAACCAGTCAAATAGTTTTTCGTACATTATTTAGTTGAGGATTGACCAGACACCTTAAACACTTCGTATTAAATCATGTAAGCAAAATGTGTTCAAAAGATAACACAAACATTCCTATGCTAATTGGATGTAAGTTTGAAGCCTGTATCTTAAACCAGTGAGTTCATTCAATCTTTTATTTAGACATCAATATTAAAAATCCTGACAATAAACGCATACATTTGCACATGATTGGAATACCATTGCTATCACTAAAACATGCAATGTATAACTTACCATCTATTGATTTTTGGCAAAATTTTAAAATTACATTTAAACAAATTAATCAATTAAATTTAAGCAAAATTTAATTTTTTTAACACAACACCAACAATGAACACTTTTTTTTGTAAAACCTAATGTCAAAAACATCAAAATGCAAACAAACCATCAATATCAAAAAAATACTTCTCTTTCAAGACAAAACATCAAAAATATTACAATGCAGTAAAGCAAATTTCTCTGTTTTAAGGAATATTGCTGAAAAAGGGATTTTTGTTTTTAAAATAATGGGAAATAAAAAGATGAAACATTTTTTTAAAAATTAGATGATAATAGATAATTCTTTTTAGTTTTTTTACCAATTGTGTTATTTTCAAACAATCTGTATAAAAAGATAATTTTTTTATTTTTAAATTGTGTTATTTCAAAATCATGTAAAAAGAGAATGAGGTGTATATAATTTTCTGCAGTGATAATTATTTTTAATATCATCTGCAGAAAATGCTAATGAAAAATCTTGAATCAATATTGGTGATCTGACATACTATAAATTAAAATAAAGAGAGTAAACGTTAATTATTTTTTAAACTGTTTAAAAATTCATTTTAAACTAATTTCAATAATTGCAATGATGTCCACCAATGTATTATAATTTACTTTTGTTTTCTCTTGGGTTATTACTTATTTTGATATTCAATGGAATTTATTAACACTGTAGAGTTATACTCAAACAAGCATTAGTAGTGATCAAGACCAACAATCTACTGATCTTTCTTTGCCTGGTTTCCTAAATTGTATTACACAGACAGAAATCTGAAAAAAACATTTCACACACATACATCACACTTATAATACAATTACTCTTTTGGGTACAAGTTCTTGATGTTGAGAAAACAATGAGGACACAGGTTTAACAGACTGAGAGGTCTTAATTATGATCTTTGTATAAATATATTACAGTCAACAATCAGTCACGTTAAACTGATTTAAAACAGAAAATAGACAAAGATTGTATATATAGTATGGCTGGACTTAGAAAAAGTGATCTTAAATAACTATGTTACACAATTAAAATGGGTAAAAATGATAGTGAAATTAATAATGGTTATAAAGTAGAAAGTAGTGGCAATAATAAAGTACATATTTTTTCTAAATATAAATATATAAGATAATCTATATTTAGAAGAAAAAAAATGTACATGGGATAAATAAATTGTGTTTAATTTGAGTTCATTAATATCTGAAACTTCATCATACAAAAAAAGGAAGTTTAATTCAATAAATAGATAGCTACAATATTTTAGTTTTTGTAAAGGCAGATCATCAAATAAAAAGAAACTATGTGATATTGGAGTTAATGTAGATTTTAAATTGATATCTTTTATTCTGAAATTCTAAGATGGTTGGCAAACTTAGTCTGAGATCATCAACAATTCTCTTAATGAATTCTGATATCTATCAATAGCTAGCATTTAAAAAATACTTTTGTATCTCGCTCGATCAAATGTCTTACTTATATGTAGACACAACGGCAACTATACTTATTTTATCAATGTCTATGTTCCAATAAGTTCAAAGGTAAAAAAGCTATTTTTATGGAATAGATTTATTATAACAATACCATTAAATGTCTGAAATTTCTTCAAAACTAATGCATATATTGATAGAAGTTTGTGTATGTTTGATAAGAAAAGTTATTGAAAAACATTATGCTGGGGATGTAAATTCAAACTATCTGCTGTTATCAAATTTTACACAACACATGAATTGACTATTAATGATATGTTTAAGCAGAACAATCGCAATGAAGGAATATGATCAAACCAACGGCATCTATTGTATTACACTATAATTAGAAAAAATAATTATACTTCTATAATTAGAATTATTTGTCAGAACTCATATGACATAAGTATCTATAAATATAAATTGTCGGATAGACTAGTTTGATCTGAATTTAAAATGATAATTGTAATAAAAAAAATCATACTCCAATCATATTTATATGTAATTTGGTGCACTAAAATTGCTGATTTTGATTTTCAAAATTATCAAGGCATGAAACTTTCTTAATGATTATAAGTACAAATAAAACTATTTTTGAGTTCATTAAAAAGTATTAAAAGGAAAATCTTCTTTGATAATGACATTATTAGTAAAGATTTGAAATAAAATATTTTCTGCATGATTGAATAACAAAATTGAATATGGAGTTTCATAAACAATATACACCTGGGTCTCGTTTTATGCGGTAGATAGGTTGCACAGAAAATCCGTATTAAAAAAAATTGCACAAAAATAGACTTAATTTACCTTGAAAAATGGGGGATAGGGGTTGTAATTTTCAGAATTCGCATAAAAGCAAAGCAACAAAGAAAAATTACTTTAAAATTCACATTAAAAAAATAAGCAAATAAAGTACGACTAATAAAAATTTTCAAATATTTGAAAAATATTAATACAAGACAAACTTTTTTTATTAGTACAGTATTTAATTTTACATTTTTCATACATATTTTAATCATTACCACTAGTGTTCATTTGTAAACTGGTAAGAAATCAGATTCGATGTGATGTGGCTTCTCCTTAAACGAAGTCAAGAATCTCTCAGCAATTATGCACAGAGAAACCTGTTAAGCCACTTTATTTTTATTCGTGATGTGATGTACAACTAACGCCATTTTCAGTCTTGTGTTGTGTTAATGGTTTTCTGTTTCTATATTAAAAAAATAAGATCGCAATCAAAACATTATCATTAGAAAGATTATTTTCAGTTTATAAAATCTTCGTTTTTTATTTTAAAAATCTAAAAGATTATTTATTTCTGTTATATATAACATAATACGTTTTAAAAGTTTAAATTTTTTGAATATTTATTGCGATATTTTTATATGTAAGTATAAATTTATTATTATTATTTACTCTTTAGTATAAATAGGTTATTTACATAGAAGCTAAGTTCTAAATACAGCTTCAAGCCATATTTACGTTAGCTGCTAATATAACGTTATATTTTTGAAAAAAAAAAAAAAAAAGTATTTCAAATGAAAATAAGTTATTAATAATTTAAATTTCTTGATATCTAATAAATATAGTGAAATATGAAAGATATTAAGAAAAAATATGAATCGCATAACTTCAAAATCGCAATAAAATAATCCGCATAAAACGAGACCCAGGTGTATAAGGTTTAAAGGCATAAATTCAACTAACAAGAAAGCTTAAAAGTTATTGCTGGAATAAAACTGTGAAGGAGAAATAATCAATCATACATTGTGGTCATATTAGATGCTCTTTTTTTTTTTTTTGATGCATTGAAAATAATATGAGGACTTAAAGAGCAATATAATTCTATTAAATTCATGACTGACTTTTTTTTTATATGTTAATTGCTGATATTTCAAATAAGCGGAAGGAATATTTTGATCACTATTTGAATAATGATATAAAAATTTAAGATGGCAGCTTTTAAGAGTATAGCTACACTATCTATATTTTACATTTGGATAAAAATATCCAACTAAATTGAATTAAGAGCTTTTTATAACTTTAAAAATGAAAAGTTTACAAGTCCTGGTAAGATACCTATACTAGTTGTATATGATGATGATATGTTAGCTGCAAAATTATTGGCTCATTTAGGAATATAGATTCATGAAGTTATATTATCTGATCATGAGGGTGCTTCTGTTACTACAATTCACCTATGCTTTCAGTCATAAACGAATGGTTATTAGTGACTTAATATGACTTTAAAGAATCAATAACAATGATTTTTGTTACAAGACAAATGCAAAAGAAAAATGTCAGGAGCAAGCTGTATTTATATATTATTGATTTGATCAAAAGTATTTGATTTAGAAAGATTTGTGATGATATGAAATTAGATAATTGCTCACAGAAACTTACCTACATTATATATTTCTTGCCTAATGAAATGAAAAAAAGCAAATTGGAAATAAACATTTGAAACAAAAACTGATGTTAAATAAAAATATATGCTAGATTCAATTTTATCTTCAACTACAATGAGAGTGATTTTTGGAACAGTTTGATAATGAAGTTTTTAATTTAAATCTATTAAAAGCAAAACCAAAAACTTCATCTTCTGAACTTCTAAATTCAAAACTAAATCTATTTCTAAGTAATTCTATTATTCTGGTCAATTAGCATAATTTACAAACTGTCTTTAACGATTTGAATACAACCTATAAAGACTGATTTAACAATTAATATTAAAAAAATTTAAATTCTTTATTAGTCAGTGATGGAAAATAAAAATCTTTAGCAATAGTTAATATAGAGTTATTATCTTAAGAATGTGATTCAATTTAAATATCTTGGTATTTTTTTTAGACAGACAAGCAGATTGGAATGTTGACATGCAACAAAGACTAATGTGCTGCTGCCTGATGCATTTAATAAGATAAAAAATAGGGTATTTCATTATAGTAATAAAACTATTTCAGCTAAATTAGTAGTTTGCAGTGCTGTTTTTGTTCAAATTTATTGCATGGAATTGAGATTTGAATTTCCTATCATTATAACATAGACCCTAGAAATATTTAAAACACTCCTTAATGTTCCAGAAATATAATGGGAAAATCATAAAACAAATCAGTATGTTTTTGATGAATGTGATGGTATCAAAATCACAATTTTTCTTTATGTTTGCCATAATGTCATATAAATACAATTTCCACAAACTTCAAACACTTTTTAGCAAACTCTTTATTTGTACATATAAAGAGTTTGCTAAAAAGTGTTTGAAGTTTGTGGAAATTGTATTTAATGTGATGGTATATAATCTTTATTGGATTTGACATGTAAAGCAAATTAATGGTGCCAGACTTCCTAAAAATATTTCCAAGGCAGATTTGAGCATAGTTTTGTCAAAAGGCAGACCTATTTACATTATAAAGATTATCCCAAAGAAATGCAATAATACTTGCTTTCATTGAGGAGAGATAGAAAACAATGAAAAGTACATTTAGAGAAGATATTGAAGTCTTTAAAAAAAAAAAAAAAGGATCATTGCAGAAAAAGCTAAAATCAGCATCATAAGGTAACAAATAAGCAGACTAAAGATTAGTATGTGATATGTGTGGACATTAATCTTTAATATTTTTTTATTTCTCTCTAACTTTGTGGATTTTTTTTTGGGATTTAGAATGCATTCTCATTTATGAATATTTATTAATAATAATCATTCTCTTGCAACTTACAGAAAATAAATAAACTGATATTATTTTTTAAAAATGTAACAAAAGATATTAAGATTTAAATACTTAAACTATCTGGCTGTTAACGCTTTTTTAAAAAAAAAAAAATAGTATTTCAAAAACAACAAAAACAAATTCTAATAAAAACAATTTTACCTATCAAGCATCCATACCATAACTTGATTGTCCTTTCCTGCTGTAACAAACCATTCACCAGTATCAACAAATCTAATCGTTGTCACTTCTAAATAATGTTTACTTATTACAGCCATCAAATTACCTGTACAAATCTAAATATATAAATTGTTAAATTTAAACAGATATTTATATAAAATAAATACCAGAATCCAAATGAGAGAGCACATTGAATAACATTAAAACATTAACAACTAAAATAAAATATTATAATATTTATAAGTATACCTGCCACACATTGATCTTATTTTCAGTAGCAACTATGATATAATCATTATTTGGAGATGTTGCTAAAGCAGTAATTTTCCCTGTACACACCATTCGACGTTCTTTAGAAGACTAAAATAAACAAAGATAGCAATGCGATTACATCTTATATTCAATTTTCCAGAATATTTTATAATTAAGATAAAATTGAAATATGCAAAACTAAACTTATTTATGCACACATTTATCTAATAATTCTCATTAGTTAAGATTTCAATCAATGCATCTTTGTCAATAAAAATTCAAAAAATAGCTTTCACATAAATTTTAAATGTTTGACTTATTATTTTAATAGTTTTAAAAAATTCAATTCACTCATGTGTTTAAATTATCACTTCTACCAGTGTTTAGTTTATATATATATATAATATTAAATATTATATTCATATATACATTTATATTTTGTTAATTAAAAGATACAAAAATTGAAAAATTATTGTACATTAGTAAAAATAAAGCAGAAAGTCATATTTTAAAATCTATGAAAAGATTGCACATTTCATTAAAAAAAAAAGAAAATTGTTCAAATTTATAATTCATTAAATTTAATTTTTCATTTTATACAATGCTTCTAATTCATGATTTTGTTAAATATAGCAATTATTAATTAGTATGTTTGGGATAATACTACTTGTATTTTTAAGAGAAGCCATGATTAAATAAAATAATGTATTATTTGGCACTTCAATTATTTCTCTTTTCTTCTTTGTCTCCTTCATTCCTTCCTGAAGAAATAGCTCATTTCATAAACTTTATAGCGTTCACCACTATTTTATATATATACGTTTGAATAATGCTAATCAAATATCCATAGATAATTGAATATTTACATATTGACAACAACTCTATTATTATTTTAATTTCATATGGCTAACATATTTATACTTTTAAAAAAAAAAAGTTGTAATTCTTCATTTTATACAGAAAAATGTACATATGATAGATTATCATGATCTGAATGCCAAAAAACATCTACACGGATGTCTCAAAATTTAATTCATTATATTAAAATAAATTTTTAGGATACCTGAATTGAGGTTTGAAATAATGTTATTTACTTAAGGTTAGATAATTTGGTTTTAGTCTGCAGTTATGTTCAGGTCAAGTTCCATGGAAAAAATATTCCATTCAGCCAATAGAACTATAAAAGAATACAGCAATAAATAGATGTTTGATATTACTGAAGTTCACTTTTTTTAAAAAAAAAAAAGCTATATCATATACTATATAAAGCAAAGGCATAAAATTATCACAAAAATTTTCTTTTGATTACAATCAGTGAATGGCGCTGGTAAGATTGAAATTAATTAACAAATGTTTGGTAAGCAATAAATTAGTTTTAAGATGTACTTAAAAAATTTATACATATTGTCACTATAACTCTTCTAAAGTATAATAAAGATAGCAGCAGACTTGTTGACAAAAATGAAATTAAAATTTTGGCATGATATTTAATGAGTGATTATTCATTCTTAATCTTTTAAAGAAGTTTAAAATGCAATATTTGCTTCATTTTGACTCGCTCAAAAAAGGAATTGGGGGTAGAAAACAACTATATGCTACATGGATTAAGATTACAAATTTTCTTTTTACATGCACAACAAAAAAAATAAATAAATGATCATTTTATTTTCCAGTCCAATGATTTTATTAAAGAACATAGGAAAAATTTGTTAAATCTAATTTGCAAAATGTAAGTTTTATTATATTTATATTCATTCAAAATTTGTAATAAATGGAGATTTTTAGCAAATGATATTTCAAGCCTGAATATTGCCTTATAATTTTCAGATCCATTTAGGTATTCAGAAATAACAATAATTAAATCATGAACTAAACTTATCAATCCAAAGGAAAATTATCAGCCACTATGTTAGAGTATATGAGAAAAATATTTTATATCTTTTTAATATAAGTGAATCTATAACTTTGAAAATATGTTATATGGTACATATTGAATCAGTGTTATAAATTTTCTTTTTATCATGCACAAAACAAAAAATAAAATGGTCAAATGATTTTTTTTTTTTTAATGTTTAAGCAGTAGAAATGATTGAATGGACTTTGAAATAGAAAACTTGTCAATCTACCACTGCACTAAACTGCAAAGGACACCAGTAATAATAAAAAAATACATTGAGATAAACAACTATCTTTAAACATTTCAAGATTATTGTCCATAAAGTGACCATGTTTAACATAAGATGATGAAAAATATCTGATTTAAATTTGGCTGTAAGAGCTCAAAAATGTATTCTGTGATTGTCTACCAATACTTGACTTATTAGTAGTCAAAACTTTTCTGTTATTTTGATTCAAGCAAAAAGTAAAATTGATAATAATTTTAACTTTATTGTTTGTTATTTTATGATGCACAGAACCTCATATGATCTAATAAATCTTTCAATGACAAAAGTTGATATAGATTTTAAAGTTATAATTAAATAACAAAGTATTTCTTAAAAAGAATACACTATGTTGTAATGCAACTATTTAAAAATGGCCCAATGCAATTTTTGATTTTAATTATCTGTAAAACAAAAACCAAATTTCATAAAATATGAGTAGGATCTCTAAAAATAGCATTATTATGTTTTTAATGTGGATATAATAAAACTTTTGGGAATTTGCATGTGTGTTTCTAATTTAATTATTTAAATGATTTAAGACTTAAAAATTTTTCTTTAGAAATGCCTATCAGCAAATTAAAAAAATTATGTGAAATTATCAAGAATATAGGACCTGGCAATGATTATTTATTTAATAAAATATAATATCTAATGTTAGAATAAAATTTATGCCTCTTTTATAATACTATTATTAACAATGTCCTTGCATATTATGAAATTATCTATATAGGTTTTACGATTTATCTCTATAAGATAGAATAGTAAATGATTTTCAATATTTATTTATAAACAAAGCAAGAAAAAAAGTACCATGATTCCCTGATTTAATTAAAAAGAATGAGAATGATTCTAAAAATATTTCCATAATGCTTTTCTATTTTTTTGATTATACCAAAAATATATGAATTCACTATCTACAAAAATTAACAATTTGATAAGGAAGCTAAAACTTTCTCACAATATTGAAGACATTTTAAAAGAATTTGTTGGAATTTTTTTACCCCAGAAAATAGTTTTGTTTAAAAGTGATTTTTTTTTTCTTTCTAAAGAATGCCTGCAAATATTGTCTGTTTATGTGTTATTACTAACAAGTTGTTTGTATTTGGAAAGTTTAAATAAAGTTTAAAATTTTCTGTACATTCAACATTCACTCATAAATGAGGGAAATAGCCCAACATATCACATCTTGCAAATTATAAAAATCAAAAATTAGTAAATTAAATTAATAAATGTCATATGTATGTCTCTTTGAACAAGTAGCATCATGAATCATCTTTATTGGCTGATATGATATTGTTCAATTGATTTATTATTATATTACCATTTTCATAATTATATCATTTTATTTTTATGCTATTTATTTTAGTTGGTGTCTTAATGTATATAATTTTAAAATAAAATTTTATCGTAAGTACGATAAATATATGCATGTTAAAAATATATAATATATAGGATTCAATATTATCCATAATTTCAAATATAGTAGAACAATTATATATCCTAGTTCAAGTTGGTATATTTGTTATGGTGGTTGTAGTTATGAACTATTTTCAATAAAAATCTTATGTCTTTATTAAAACTAGAAACAAACAAAATAGTTCAGTCAGTAATAAATTATTACTAATACATCAAAATCATGTTACTGAAAATGAAAGCAATCTGAACTGAGTCCAAACGTAATTGTCAGGAGCTGTGAATATATGACTTTTAATTTAAACTTAGAATCATGTCTACTTGCCATTTCTTAATTTCATCTAAGATTTTCTAATTATTATTTTTCTTCTCTCACTCTATGTCAATAATTATTATGATATACAACAATTAAGTTCAATTATATGATTTCAGTCTCATTAAATCTTATCTGGACAATTAAAGGATTTCCCAGAAATGTCTTCAGTCTAATCACTGTCCATAATCATTAAAATATCTTGCTTGAATTGAGATGCTTTAAATCCACAAATTTTCATTGATAAAGGATATAAGATAGAAACTAGCCTAGGATAAAAAAAATATATATATACTATTATTATCATTCAGTTTCCAATGATTTTTCAAGTTTTACAATAGATTGTTCTGAAGCAAAGAGAATTGCTTCTAAACGCTTATGTTAAATCTAAAAAATCATGCGTTTTGTTGACAGATTTTTAAACTCACTTTATTTATCATATATCTCTTTCCACTAACATCTATAAATTCGATTATTTTTGATTTCACATTTGAAAAATTAAATGATCTTATAAAAGAAGTAAACTTAAAAAAACGAGTAAGACTTATGTTTCATTTAATCTGATTAAGTCAAATAATTTTACTTTTGGGAAATATATGTATTCAAGCACGAGTGTGTGTGCGGTGCAACTATTCCCAAAAGCTAACTAAAAATAATAAACTAGCTGAGCGCTTTCAAAGGATCTTGATTATGAAGGCAAGATCCTTTGAAAGCGCTCAGCTAGTTTATTATTTTTAGTTAGCTATTTTGTATTAATAGCTTTTGGGTAGTTGTGCCGCACACGCACTCATGCTTTTTTCATTTAATATAAATCTGTATGAAATAATAAATGTCTGTTATTTCAATAAAGGTGGAATTACTACTGTGGTTCAGAAGAATTCATTGTATCAAATTTGCCAATGTTTGTAGATATTTAAAATGAAAAAAATGAAGAGTAAGCATTGTACATTAAGTTATAGAATAGTTTCTGTAATTACTCATTTGGGAATATGGTAAATCTATTTATTTAAACATAAAATTAATAAATATTTTTAGGAGTAAATTTTCAAATATGGATTCCTCATATTAAAAATGGGATGCTTAACAATAATTTGAAAATTGTAAAACTCAAATATAATAATATTTAAATGAGTATTTAGAAAAAGACAAAGCAACAATTAATAAATACCATCTATTTGATGTTTCATAACATTAAAACCTAGCGCTATATAAATAAATAATTATATATATATATATATATTTAATATTACATCTAATACAGACAAGCTGTAAGGTGTAAAAATTTTGCAGATATCAATCATTAAAAACATAACAAATGGAATTAAAAGTGATTAATTAATATCTCCCCGCTCTCATTTCCAAGTGCTTAAGATTTGCTTATACATATATGTTTAGATTAAAAAGATAGAGTGGATTCATTCTATCTTTTCAAAAGACTTTACCTTGTGTTTGGAAAGGAGAGTATTCCTAAAAGTGCTTATTAGTTTACAGCACATGTGTAGTGGGTTATCCCTAATGATTGTTACAGATTAAAACATAGCACTATATAAATAAATAGCTCATTATATATATATATGTTTAACATTAAAGATAGTAATAACTAATTAAATTCATTTTACTGCTTTTAAAAATTATAGACAGCATTATTTTCATACAACTATGAAAAAGAATCATATATTGATATATATACAATTTTTTTAAAACATTGCTTACAGAAGCCTGGATTGGCCAAATATGAATGAGTGGTTTATTTGATATGCCACTCACAACATATTCATTTGCAAGAATGTCCAGACTATGAAGTGAAGAAACACCACCTTTGAAGGTCATTAATGAACTTCCATTTTGGAGATCCCATAAACAAGTATTCCACCGAATATCAATTCCTTCACTTGTATAAATAACCTAGGAGAAAAAAAAAATTATATTACAAATCTGCAAATATAAATTCATTCCTAATTATTATATTTTTTCTAAAATAATTTGTTGCTTAAAAGTTGCATTTATTAAGATTTATAAAAAAGTAAGCAGAAACAATTTCAAAATGATCTTCTAGACTTTAATTAAATCGTTTTTTTGAAAAATATTTTGTGCAATTACTATTCATTATTTATCATGGCTATCTGTCTGTATATACATAAATGTATGTGTTCATACAATGCACAAATAAAAAGATTTAAATAGTCTATTGTAGTACGAAGGTTTCTCTCCCCATCAGAGAAACGGTGAGGGAATAAACCTGGAATTCTAATTCAAATAGCTGAGGATTAATAAACAAGTTTAGAATTTTTTCAGGAAACTATTATCTTAATCAACATAAATAATTATCTAATTATGGGAGCAAATAAGTATTTAAATGTTCTTAACAATATTACTACTGCATTCTTTCAATTATCTGGAACATCTTTATCATTTAACATTTTGTATATAACTTTGCCAATATTTTTTTATTTCTTCACTTGCTTCTTTTAACTTATCAATAATAATTCAACTACTTCTTGGAGCTTTTCCATTCATAGATTTAATTGCACATCTCATTTCTTCATTTAAAATGCGGGGCAAATCAGAAAATGTAATAACTGTATGAGATACTTTGTTTTCTTATTCTTTATTACTATAATAATTCTTTATAGAATTATTCCCCACATTTCATGATGTCATCTCTTTTTAGTAATAGTTCCACCTTCTTATTGCAGAAATAACTTTCATCTCCAATACCAAGATGTTGTTTTACAATTTTGATCCTTTTATATTGGAAGCTAATACAGCCATCCAATAGATGTCCAGCCATATTGGAAGCTTATATAACTATCTAACTTTAAAGACACTGAGCCATTTAATCTGCTTAAGATTGATATCTTCAATGCTATTAAAATCTCTAATCTTAAGCTGTTTTTGATCCCATCAGAGCCATTCAACTTAAACTTGTCCATGCATGCTTGTCTAATACTACAGCCACATGCGATTGCTAAAAAGCTATAACTCTATAAAGAAGCTACTTATTGAAGCTATTTCAACTAAAATAAGCCAGCATAACTTAAAGCTATAATAAAAGTCAATGATTAATTATTATTTGTTTTGACAGTCACTTCTATGTCTAAGAATAAAATATCAGTTTCATTGCAACTTGGCTGCAACTGCCTCATCTTCAGCAGATTGAAATCAGATTTGCTTTGCTACAATCAAAAAACATATTTAATAGTTGGAAGTTAAATAAACTATATTTTCTTTCAGGTTTTTCAAACTATAAATGATGCATGTAGTTGCAAATCAATTTGCTATATGCTTCAAGTTCTTAGTTCAATTCCAATTATTTGACAAGCAGTACTTGATTCCATAAACATAACTTGAACTCATTAGAGGTCTACTTTTCCACTCATAATGTTTCTTATAATAGCATTAGAGTAATCATATTTCTTGAATATATTTTTCTAGATCATGTGGTAATTAAAGCATTTCTATATATGATTTTATTTTAATAAGCAACTTCTAGACAGCAAAGCAATCTGTACTTCTGAGAAATTGTCAATACTAGTAAATATAATTAAATTTTAAGATGCTATTGAACAGATTATTCAAAATAATCAACGAAAAAACTAAGCCAAAAAAGAGGACTGTTTTCATTCGGAATCTCTTTAAGAAAATAAAAATATACTGCAGTAATAAATCTCAAATTCATAAAAATGGAAATAAACAATAAATGGCATCCAAGTCATATCTTATCAAAGAGGGCAAATAGATATTTCAAAAATATGATTTCCATCTTTAACTATATAAATATATAAAGTACCAAGAGATTGGAATCAATTGTTGTTATGGAAGTGACATACGATAGCAAACTATTAACGGAGAGAATAGTATTTAAAGCATGCTTCGATTAAGCTAATGTGCGGAAAATACACATTAACCAAAGAGATACGTAAAGTCTAGGATCAAAATATTTTATTATTTAACAACTGATTTAAAAGAAGAATGACAGTTTAAAATGGAAATCATTTACAGGTGATCACTAGTTCAAAAAAGTTTAAGTGTTACATTAATTACAATAAAAATTTGTTATAAATCAAATAGAAAAATTGCGGAACGACACTTTAAGTCAATTTGTAAAATAAAAATAAATTTTATTTTAAAATATTTTTAATTATTTATTTAAATACATATAATATTTGATAAGCGGTAATTACCTCCCCAGTTTTGGCCATTTTCAATTACCATGTGTTTTTTTTCTGTATAGTTTATAAAAGAGAGCATGCGTACCAGAAATATATCAAAAGACTTCTGGGATTGTTAGCTAAAGAAGACGTATTACGGATACTGTATATTTCTGTTAATACATTTAAATATACTATAATAATGTATTCGTTGGCGTGTGTATACATTGAGTTTACTGATGTCATTATAAGATGTTTTGCCAAAAATTGATTGGGGAAATAGTATTAGGCATTTCCCCGAAATTTCTTGCTTTCTAGTTACTTAAATTTTGAGTTTTAAACCCATCCACTGACAGCATTATCTTAGAGTACCATTGAAATGAATGAATCGCTGAACTATAAAAGTTTTAATTACTTAGCAAGAATAATACATTTCGGAAATGATTTTTAAAATGAATAAGATAGTCGAAACATAAACAGTTGTTTTTATTTAAAAATCCAGTCGATTGATTTTGTAATTCTCTAATAATACACAGGCTTATATAGTATTGTTTACTATTTTGGTACGACTCTTTATTTAAAAATATAATAATCTTTTACATTAAATAAATATGTGAAAATTACCCCAAGGAAGGTTGTGATTCTCGAGATTGAATATATAAATTCTTTTTAGATTGCTTCTTTAAAATAATTAGAATTAAAAAAGACTGAAAATGGAATATTAAGATTATGAAAGAACCAGAAAAGATAAATTTATTATCGGAGATTTTTTTAAAAAAAAAAATGCTAGAAATTATAGATCTTTGAGAGAAAAATAATGGGGTTATGAAAAGAATGAAAAAAGTATAAGAGTATTTTATTATCGCAACAAGTGCTATGACATTCTCACGCAAATTGAGCATTTTTGTAAATAGGAATTAAATGATACACAAAAATAAAGTTTCAAAAGCCGTTAATATAAAACCAAAAAATAATCATGTATATATTTTTTAATATTACAGGCACAAAAATTACACGTAGTTTTCAAGATAACTTGATGATTAAAGGAGATACAAACATTTGCTAATCATGATGACTAGATTTTTTTTTTTTTTTTAGGTATTTAATGTAATAATATGGACCTAAAAAAAAAATAATGTTAAATCGTTCATTTGTTAGTACTGTTTTATATGACAATCATATTTTAAACGGGTGGAAAAAATATTCTGAATAATAACCACTTATAATGAGTATAATCATTCCAATTCCGAAAGAAAGAAAAGAAGAAGAAAAATATTTTGGAAATTTTTGCAATGGCTATGCAAATCTATTTGTGAAGCAGAATGTGTCAACATATATTCCATTTTTCTGTTTTGATATTTTGTAATGCTACGTTTTAATTTCTTTTTAAAGTACTTTGGTCTAATTGTAGGTTTCCAGTATGTTTTATTTTCAGCCATATCTTCCCAATAGAAACAATTGCCATTGCATTTCTTTAGAATGTTTTGAGATAATCCTTATATTATAAACTGGTCTGCCTCTCCCATGAAGACCATGCTCAAGTTCAACATAAAATCACTATTATGAAGTCTTCATTGTTCATTCATTTTACATAACCGGTCTAATGGAGGTCTGATTTTATAATAGTAGACTCAAAAGTATCGCATCCAGCAAGCTGAAGAATGTATTGATTAGTTTTATGATTTTGCCATTAAATTTTTAAAATTTTACAGAGCATCTTTAAATGAAACTTCTAATGCCTTTATATTATGATGATAGAATTTCCAAATTTTGTATAAAATAACTATATATACATCTATTTTAGTCACAGTAGTTATTTATCTGTGATGAAATTGTCTTTTAACTTGATAAAAGCAGCACATTTTGAGTCTATGCTTTACTTCAATATCTAAATCCACTTTTCTAATTATAAAAGTGCTAAGGTATTTAAATTGGTTTACATTCTCTAGTTGATAACCATCCAAGCTAAAAATTTCTGAGGATTTTTTTTATCAGTCTCTGTTAGATAAAGACTACTTTTTTGAATATTAATTGACAAAACAAATTCTTAACATATTGCATTCAAAATGTTAAGTATATTCTATAAATTATTTATTGAACTACTAAACAATCAGCATACTGTAAATCCAGAATCCAAAAAGAAATTATTGCTTTCATTTTTAATTAATTCAAACTAAAAATAACATTATTAAAACTATATCAGAACTTTATCCCTGTTTAACTAATCCATCTATAAATAATTCTAAAGATCACTGTCATAAAAATTGAAAACAATGTTGGAGCAAATACACATTCTTGTTTAGCACTAACTTTTATTTTACGTAGCTCAGAATTTTCACATGTAGTAATAACTCTTCCTCTCATTCCATCATGTAAAAGTTGTTTAATATCAATAAATTTTGTGTGTCAATTTGACTGATTTCAAATAATTCCATAGATCTATCCTATTACTGAACAACATATAAACCCTTCTTTATCTCTGGCATTTTTTTGACATTTGTCTAATAACAAAAACCATGTCTAATAATGCTTCAATTCTCTAAACCACACTGAATCTCTGGAAGCAACCTATTCAACAAAATTTTCAAAAGAAAGCTTTTCATCTCTGAATCTAAGATTAGAGCATAAATATTAATAAAATGAACACAAGTGCTTAAAGTTCCATGGTGCAAAGAGAGTTATAATGTCATTAGCCTTTCATTTATACAATAAGAAATTCCAACAATAGAAGGTAGTAAATTACACCTTATAACAAATTGAACACCATACATTTTTCTTTCACTAAGTGACCTATCTTTTAAAAAAAAAAATTGTATGTATCAATTTGTTCTATTAAACTGTCTGTGGAAGATGAGTTTCACTAAGAGCAGCTATATCAATCTTAAATCTTGACAATCCCTTAGCAACCAGAGCAGTCCACCATTCTGGTCTTGAAGAGCTTGTATCAAGTAAAGTTTTTGGAAAAAAAATATAAATACTTTTAATTCAATATTACTTCTTGCTTTAAAACTACTATTAATGTTATTATTACTATTATTTTATTTCTGTTGCTAAAATGAATTGTGACAACTTAACCAGACTATGTGAGAGCCATTTTTAAACTGCATTTTCTA
Organism: Epiperipatus broadwayi; assembly: GCA_028023455.1. Classification (NCBI taxonomy): domain Eukaryota; kingdom Metazoa; phylum Onychophora; class Udeonychophora; order Euonychophora; family Peripatidae; genus Epiperipatus; species Epiperipatus broadwayi. The sequence continues at coordinate 275,650 of JAQFVV010000074.1, read as the reverse complement.
GGACTTTTCACTCCCGTGATGCTCAGGGGGATTTCTAAATAGAACTGTCTAAACATACAATCTTTTCCAGAAATTTCTGCATTACTTAAATCCAATTCCAAACTAACTTATTAAGATCATAACTAAGGACTGCCAGCCTATCAAGTCTGTCCCTATCATTGTTTTCTTAATTCTCAATGACTTGAGCTAGAAAAAGGAAATTGGAGGCCAAAATGCTATGTGCAAAGTTAAAGGATAGAAATGTTATTGCACAACATCTCATTGTCACAGTTGGTATAAAGAGATGTCCAATATTATGACAGATTCACAAGGATCAGGCCCTACCATAGCTTAAATGACCGAAGAAGGAAAAGAGGAGGGACAGAAAAGATTTTGTATCAGAACAGTACCTAACTTTTAATGAACCAATACCCAATTCTATAAGGCATCAGGAGTTGTTATTCACAGTTGTCTTTATATCTAAAGGGCATTCCACTATCCTCCACCTGAGAAGCCTGCCCCAGTAGCCCAAGCGCACAGTTAAAACAATTCTTTGCAATCTTAAAAATGAAAAAAAAAAAACTGATCCTGATAAGATTTTTTTTAAAAAAAAAATGTTTATAATTATTTGTTAATTTTAATAATAATGGATTTATTTTTTTTTTTTGGGGGGGGGGGGGTATGGAGTTATAATATTGTGCCATCTGGACATAAGAATGCTACTACTATTCATATTCACAAAAATAATGGTTTTATATATTTAAAAAACTGCAGTAATTTTGGAATATTATTATCTATTATAGTAAATTTACTTAGATTGCTTTCAGTCATAAATGAATGGTTACAAGAGACAGAGTTTTTGTTATTAGGTAAATGCAAGTAAAATGTTGAGAACAGTTTGATCAAATTATTTGGCTCAGTTAATTGAAAATGCTTATATCAATATTAAAAATAAGCTGGTTTCTGTGAAAGTTTATTCGTATATAGTTTCTACATAATGGTGGAAAATCAGATATTCAAAATAAAAACTGATGTTGAACAAGAATGTGTATTAGCTCTGACTTTATTTTCAATTTTTATAATAGAGGCCTTTAGATTAGTTTTCATTAAGCAGGCATTAAGATGTATATTGTTTTGATAGAAGACGTTCTAATTCTAGTCAATTAAAAAAAAAAACTTCATCTTTTTGGCTTTTAGATTTATAGTATTTTGACAATTGTGTTTGCCCTTCCAATTCAAAAGATTGTCTACATAATATTTTTATTATTTTGAATGCAATCTATAATCGTTTAGTAATTAATATTAAAAAAACTAAAGTGTTTTATCAGCCAATGACAAGAATTTTTTTTAACTAAATGGGGCTGTATTTAAAATCTTAAAATATTATAAATAATGATTAAGTATTTTAATGAAATACAACATATATATATAAAAGTGAATCTTGATCTCTAAGAACAATTCTATGATCGAAGAAATTAGGAAACTTGAGTAGTTGACTCAGTGGATTTGGATAGCTTGCTGCTGTGATAAATATTTCAGGATCATTTTTTATTAGAGAAATTAACAACAACAATAAAAAATCTTGATATGGCAATCTCGTTTTTTTTTTTTTTTTGGTTTACAAATAAATTATTAAATCACAAAATTAAAGAGATTAAATTTGTAATCATTCAAAAACAAAACATTACTAGAAATCATCCCATGAAATATATTTTAAGAATTTTGAAGAGATGCTGAAATTTGTAATAAATATATTTGAGTGGGGTAAGTGGAAGAATCTTCATGATTTAATTAGTGACATGATTAAATAAATAAAGAAAAACCTCACCAACAAATGATAAAATTTAAAAGAATTCAAAAAGTTGAAAATTTAGTATAAAATTTACAAAAGTGGAGAAAAAATTATTTCACAAGGCTCTGCTTGTTGCAAATATATTATAACTTTTCTTAAAACTTTATTTTATTTTAATCGTTTTAATTCTCTAATATTTTAAGATTTTCTTCAAAAATTAATGTAACACATTTATTATCTCGATAAATACTGAAATCTTTTTCATAATAGAAGCAAAACTCTCCATACAGCAGTATGATGTTTAATGGTTTGGAATCTTTTTTATATAAATGTAGCAATTAATAAACATTAGGTGGCAAAAACTAGATTCTGTATTTAATATATTTGTAAAAATTTCTGAAGAAAATCCTATACATTACTGAGAACAGATTAAAATATTTTTGATTAACAATATTTGAGTAGCAGTGCTTATTATACCATTTCCACCTTCTTCGACACTTTATCAATACTTTTATTTTTATTATTTTTATTACACTAACAGTTTTGACTGTCCTGTAGTCATCATCAGAGCTACAATATTCAAATATATAAATATACAATTATTACACTTATCCACATATATATACACAATTAATACACAATATAAACAAAAAGAATTATACATTTTAATATGATCTTTATCAATAATCATTTCCCATTTTATTATCTTATCTTCTAAATAATTTTATCAATATTTTATATTAATTTATTTTATATCACTTTATTTTATTTTTTAAATATTATTTAATATAATAATTATAACTTTATTATTTATTTTACTATTTAATGCATATTATTATCATTTTTTTATATTATAAATCAACTTCTAATCTTGTCTTATTTTTATTAAATATTTATATCAATTAACTTTACCCACATTACAAATTAATATTATTTTTATTACAAAAAATTACTTACTTCTTGTTGATTCTATCACCAAAACACAACTGACAAAAAATTCAAAATTTGTATTTATTTTAGCCTCCCCTATTGTCATTTTCCTTAACTATTTTTTTTTAACCTTTTCAAATTCTAATTATTACTAACAATTGTTTATAAAATTATTGTTCTTACCCCGAAATCTCAATTAAGACTTGGTTTTATACTCTTAATCAAGATTGCTTCTTTAATTTTCCTATCCCTACTATTATTTCTGTAATTAATCATTTTTATACAATCTTTTTCAAACCTATGACCTGTTTCTAATGAATGCAAATAAACAGGTAATCTCTTATCATATTTATGCTGAATTAATCTGGTATAAATTGAGTTCTTTTGCATGATTTGCATTCAATTTTATATACCCATTTGTCTTTTTCTACTTTTCTTACATACTTATTATCTAATATATTAAGTATATTCTTCCTTCTTTTATTCACTATCTTAAATTTTATAACATTATTAAACTTTTTGTTAATTCTAATAATTATTCTATTCATACCCTTTACAATACTGTTATTACAAGTTTTAATACCTATATATTTATTTTTATCTATTTTATTTTTTCTACTTACTATCCCATTACTTGTATTAAATTTCTCTTCCAATTTTCTTATATTTTCTTCTATAACTTTTTCTGGATATTCATTATTCCTAAACTCTTTAATTATTAATTCTATCTGTCTTCTATAATCTTCCTCATCTGAGCAATAATACCAAGCTCTATATATTCTTGAATTTATACTACTTATTTTATATTTGACATCTATATTTGAATGCCAATTAGTTATATTGCTATCTACATTACTTTTTTTTATATACAGATGTCTCTATCTTGCATTTACCATTTTTATATGATTTTTCTAACAAAATATCCAAATACGATAAACTTATTATCATTTTCTTTTTCTACTGTAAATTTTATATTTTTATTTAACCTATTAATCTCCTCAAGATACATATCTATTTGCCTTTGACTCTTGTTGAAAATCAATAAATAATCATCAACACATCTTTTCATAAAAATTGGACCATTAGTATTATTAATCATCAAATCTTCCATTTTTCCATATATATATATTACTAAGTACCCCACTCAATGCCCCTCCTATTAGTAATCCTTTATTTTGCTTATAATATTCTCCATTAAACTCAAATGTAATATCCTTACAACAAATTCTCATTATTTCTCTCAATTTTTCTATTGGTATTTTAATTTCTTTATATTCATCATCTCTATATCTTTTTATTGCTAACTCTATTGCTTCTTCCACATTTATATTTATGTACATTGATATTACATCTATTTTTACCATAGTTAACTTATAATTACTATATTCATTTATTTTATCTTTAATTTCATTTATTAACTCTTTATTATTTTTAATATAAAAACTACTTGTATCATTAATATATTTCTTAAAAATATTACTTGATAACCATTTAGATATTCTATCAAAATATGAATTTGTACCATTTATGACTGGTCTTAAAGGCACCCCTTCTTTAAATATTTTTGGTGCTCCATAAATTCTTGCCATACCACAATCTTTATTTCCCAAAAATGCAAATACTTTTCTATCCATTAACCCATTATTATATAAACCTTTTACTGACTTATAAATCTTCCCATTTTTTTAATTTTGTATCATCTTACTTTATTTTAATAAAATACTCTTCTTCCAACAATTTATTCATTTTACCAATGTATTCTTCTTTATTCATTAATACCAATTTATTACCTTTATCTGACTTTATAAACACTATTTCTTTTTCATATTTATCCCTTATTTCTTTAACCTCCTTTATTTTAATTACACTATTTAAATTATTTATCCCCTTATACAACTTTTTATGTTTATTTTCAATACTTCCTTTTTTTATTTTATATACCATATTATTCACTTCTTCTTTAAAACTTTCCATCCATAATTTATCCTTCATATCAATTAAATTATTAATATCCTTATAATATATACCATAATTAGTCTCTAAATACTTTTGTGCTATTTTCTCTACTAATGCTTGCACTTCTATTATATCTTTATTTTTACATACTCCATATGGTACATATTTTATACCTTTACCTAGTATATATTTCTCTTCTTCACTTAGCTCAATATTTGTTAAGTTACAAATCTTCTGTTCATATTTATGAAGTCCTCCTTTATAATCTTTAATTTCTTTTCCAGTCCTCAATCAATCCATTTTCTTCTTATGTCTTATTATTGTATTCCTATTTATAATATGCATCTTTTTATTACATAATTTCCTAAAAATTTCTTCTTCTTTAAAAGTATACTTTACTTTTCATTTTATAACTTTCTTTAATATATTTCTTTAGAATTTTCTTTTCAATATTCTTTACATAATTTCTTTTATCACTTATTCTTTTCCTTACTTTATCCAACCTTATAAAATTTGGTACAACTTCATATTTTTCACAGTCCTTTAAAAACATTATATTATTTTTCAAATTATTTAATTTCATTACCAATTTCCATCTTTTATTATTGCTCAGATAAGGAATATTATAGAAGACAGATAGAATTAATAATTAAAGAGTTTAGGGATAATGAATATCCAGAAAAAGTTATAGAAGAAAATATAAGAAAATTGGAAGAGAAATTTAATACAAGTAATAGGATAGTAAGTAGAAAAAATAAAATAGATAAAAATAAATATATAGGTATTAAAACTTGTAATAACAGTATTGTAAAAGGTATGAAGAGAATAATTATTAGAATTAACAAAAAGTTTAATAATGTTATAAAATTTAAGATAGTGAATAAAAGAAGGAAGAATATACTTAATATATTAGATAATAAGTATGTAAGAAAAGTAGAAAAAAACATAAATGGGGTATATAAAATTGAATGCAAATCATGCAAAAGTAAAAATATAAAAACTAATTACGTGGGAGAAACAAAGAACTCAATTTATACCAGATTAATTCAGCATAAATATGATAAGAGATCACCTGTTTATTTGCATTCATTAGAAACAGGTCATAGGTTTGAAAAAGATTGTATAAAAATGATTAATTACACAAATAATAGGGATAGGAAAATTAAAGAAGCAATCTTGATTAAGAGTATAAAACCAAGTCTTAATCAAGATTTCGGGGTAAGAACAATAATTTTATAAACAATTGTCAGTAATAATTAGAATTTGAAAAGGTTAAAAGAAAATAGTTAAGGAAAATGCCAATAGGGGAGGGTAAAATAAATACAAATTTTGAATTTTTTGTCAGTTGGGTTTTGGTGATAGAATCAACAAGAAGTAAGTAATTTTTTGTAATAAAAATAATAATAATTTGTAATGTGGGTAAAGTTAATTGATATAAATATTTAATAAAAATAAGACAAGATTAGAAGTTGATTTATAATATAAAAAAATGATAATAATATGCATTAAATAGTAAAATAAATGATAAAGTTATAATTATTATATTAAATAATATTTAAAAAATAAAGTGATATAAAATAAATTAATATAAAATATTGATAAAATTATTTAGAAGATAATAAAATGGGAAATGATTATTGATAAAGATCATATTAAAATGTATAATTCTTTTTGTTTATATTGTGTATATATATGTGGATAGGTGTAATAATTGTATAATTATATATTTGAATATTGTAGCTCTGATGATGACTGCAGGACAGTCGAAACTGTTAGTGTAATAAAAATAAAAGTATTGATAAAGTGTCGAAGAAGGTGGAAATGGTACGATATGTTATAATAGAAATCAATACATAGGAAAAGAAGAAGTAGAAAATTATATTACTTCCATAAGCAGTGCTTATTGTGATGAATAAAGTAAAATAATGTATTGTCAGTGAATTATAATATTTGCAATGTTATCTGCAAGGTGATCTTTGTGAATAATATTGATAACCTGCCATTCATGTTTTTTTTTTTTTTTGTGATTGTAAATAATGGGCATACCTTTTAAATGAGTACTTGTGTGATAATTTTTTAATTCATAAACAAGTTTAGTAATTGGATAAGATGTGGTCATCTGCAGTAGTTTGTGACTTATGGCGCAATTCATTCTAACATTTCACTTTTGGAAAAATATCAAAAATTTTAGGTTTACTAAAATTGTCAGAAAATCTACTGTTTATTCTTATAAAATATTTGTCTTATATATAATATATATTAAAGTTACAGATGCAATGAGAGATTTATGTAAAATTATTTTTGTATTGTGTGTCTAGGGATGGATTGCCTTCATTTGTGCCTCTAGCAGAAAATGTTATATCTTTTCTTGTACCCTCCCCTTTTTCCATTATTAATCTCCATTTTTCAACATTTGAAATTCATTTATATATAAAAGTAAACTAAATCCAGTCTCTTCATAAGTATAGATTTACAGCATAGAATCCAATGTTTGAATTTTTAATAAAGTGATATTTTTTTAACAAAAATAACTATGAGATTAATGACTCAAATCACATTATCATTACAATACTGACAAGAATATGAGCAATGAAGCAATAAAGTAATATTGTTATTTTATTTTTAAAAAAATATTTATTTTTTGTATGTATTGTAATGGTGCAGATCCCCTCGAGGAATCATGAATGATATGATTTTAATACAAGATTAAATCTATGTTAAACAAGATAATTTAAAATTAAATATTTAATACAGATGCAATTTAGATTAACTTATTCAATCTTCATCTTTGTAGATGGTTCTGTTATGTTCAGTATTCGAACTCTGGTAGTTTTTACATTTAAATCTCTTCAGGTGTTTCCATCAATATCCTACATTAGTAATAGTACTTGATATAATTTCAGTCGATTTTAAAATTAATTTCAACCAAATTATCAAGATATTAAATTAGTATGATATATGTATATGGTATGTATATTATTTATTACAGAAAATAAATAAATAATTAAAATAAATCTGAGACCTTGAATTTAAAATAAACTTTAACAATATTTATTAACTGATAACAATTTAAATTTATTTTATATAACAAAAGTTTATAATTATAAGTGCTTCACATACATTTCTACTATTTTATAATATTAAATATAAATAATACCTTCCCATATTTCCATAATAGACATGCACCATAAAACGACAAAATTTTAATAAATAAAATTATATAAATTCAACAAAAAAAATTATGATATTAAATTTAATAAGAACATTGTGTGTATAAATGAAGATTGTATATTATCCAATCTTTGTAAAGGAATTCCAATTTTATAAGAACCCCCTTCTATGTGTAGTCATATTATTATGAAATAAAAGATCTCACACCCAAGGATATTAATCATTCACTCAAAGAATAATAAACAAATATTACTAACAATTATATTAATAATAAACAAAAAATTTGTTCTGTCAAGAATAAAATCAATATAAATAATAATAAAATCTTACCTTCATATTAAGTTACTTTACCTTGATCAAGTTGCTTTATTTAAATCAATGGTCTTTCCATTTCTCTCCATCTAATATTTTAAATGAACTATTTCAACGTAAACAGATTTTGGAAACAAAGGAAATAAAATTAGATATTCGAAGCTGATGATACATGTAATATGTTAAAAGTTTATGGTATTGCCCTATTCATTTCCACAATTTGTGGAATAATTTCCATTAAGGATAAAGTTCTTAATGTCTCTTAAAGATAAAATTCTGTATTCCTTGGTTATCAATCTTCAGTAGTCAATTAACATACTCTGTTGTACAGAATTCTTCCTCTTGTATGATGTTGACATCTTCTTCCATAAATTATTTCCATATAAATTGAAATTGCATTTTTAATTATATAAATGAAATCCACATATAAATTAAGTATTTCAGTAGAAATGAATGTTTTTTTACTAATGCATTTTATATACTTAATATCTTCTTAATATAATTTAATTTACATATATAAATGCTTTTTGATAAAAATTTATCTTTATGGTTCTACTTTAGAATGATTTAATTATGAGTTCCTTTAATTAATAAATAAAATATAATTTATTTTTGAAATTATAATTGATAATACTAAAGAGTAATTTATTTACTCTTTTTATTGAGTGAAATTGAAGTTCTTTTCTAATAAAAATTACATCAACAAGAAGATTTGTTCAAATTATTGAATGACTATATGTAGTGGCTAGTTCATTGGCAAAAGATAGGATTAAATTAGAAATTTGATCGAGCTTTTATAGTACAATTGACTTCCGGTAACATGTTTTAAATATACAATTTGATTTCACGATTTCATATTCGACTATTGTTGATATTATTAATAATTGAGTAATTGGATTCTAAATTTTATTTCCTTTGTGTTTAGTTGCTAAGATGCGACTTGACCTAAGGTTGTCTCTAAGTTTGATGTCATGATTATTAAGGTTAGTAAATTTAAATAATTGTTAATATATATATATAAATGATTTTAAAATAATCATTTTGTTTTAATTTTATTAAAACGACTATTTATTTGGACTGTCTCTCATTATTAACGTTTTATATTTTAACCTTTAAATTATGAATACATATGTATTTTTAGAAAAAAAAATTTGCTATTCATTAACTTACATTTATATTTTTCCATTCATATTTTGATCTTTTACTTAAATAAGTAAGGTTAACAAAATTGTAAGTAATCCTTACAATATGTTCCACTAAATTCGGTGCTGCTGTCAGTACTTATTGGTAGATTGTGCATTTGAGAAACTTAATGTAGATAACTGGAAAAATCGTATCGCTGATTGTAGGGATGGAGTATAAATTCCAGCTCAAATAATAAATTCCTTGATATCTTTTATTAGCTCATTATTTGTACATTATATATGTAATAACAAATTCTGAATTGGAAACTGACAATATAAAAATTACAAAACCTGTTAAAAGTAATTCCTTTCAGCTGTGCCAAACCTTAATATCGCTAAAATAGATTTGAATCTTAGTTATACTAACAAATAAGTATGAAAGATGATATACAATTATTAAATATGACTTTTTTATGATAGCAGACACACATAATTATATTTTGGAAGGATAGAAATTACAGTATGTATTTTTAGCATATATGTATAAAGTAGATGAAAAAACTCTGAACAAGTTTTTCAGCCTTTATACCATTCAGAATTTTGCAATTATATAGAGAGTACTTAAATATCATTTATAACTGACATGAATACTGTCAGAAATAATGTTATTTTGAAAGTTCATTTTTATTTTATTTTAAGGTCGATTACTTATCTTTGAGCATATTTGTTTTTGCCTAAACATATCATCATCATCAACCATTATCAATCCATCTTCTCCGATCTTTAGCTTCTCTTCTCCACATTACCCCTGCGCAATTTCTTATTTCATCCATCCATCTCACATGTGGTCTCTTTCTGAGTCTTTTACAATCTCTTGGAATCCAGTTTAAGATTTTAATTTTCCATCTACTGTCATCTCTTCTAGTAATATGTCCAGCCCAACCCCACTTCAATCTTAATTTTTTCAATGAGGTCAGTAGCACCTGTTTGTTCTCTTACTTACACATTGTGTTTTGAATCTCTTCTTGTTACTCCCAACATGCATCTCTCCATACTTTGAGTCGTCTGAAGTCTCTGTATTGCTCTTCTATTAAGTGTCCAAGTCTCAGATTCATAAGTAAGAACTGGTAAAACATATTTATTAAAAACCTTCCTTTTCAAACATATAGGCATATTTCCTTTTAGTATCAAGTTATTTCTACCAAAAGCACTCCAACCAAGTTCAATTCTATGATTAATTTCCTTCATTATGTTTCCATCTGTATTAATAATCTGACCAAGGTATTTGTAACTGTTAACTTCTTCTAATTCATTATTATCAATCTTTATTTTCACATTTGGAGCAGCCTAAACATATACATAACCATAATTTCTGTTGCCTTTTTATTTTTGCTTTACACTTAGACACTGAAGAAAAGGGGGGAAATGATGAATAACATTAAGAGCAAGTAAAAAATAATGTGAAATAGTTACTGTCATAAAAGAAAGTAATTATAGAGAAAATAAATTAAAAATTATAAGTCATGGACTCTTTATAGAAGTCATTATATCTATCTTATCAATGATGAAAGTCACATCTTATTACAATTTTTTTTAATAGATACCCATTTTATGTATAATGTTGGATGAGTAACTAATTGGGTTGTTTGTAAGTTGTCTCAAAAAAATAAATCATGTTGTTTATGACTTGAAAAAATTTCCAAATTGATCTAGACCAAACTTGAATCCTGGCCATTTCAGGACAATGCTCTAATCATCACATGATCACAATTTCTTATGCTTGCTCATAACTGCAATTAAAACAGGCAAAACTCTCCATATGTAGTGTCACTCAGTGCAAGCCAGAGTAATCAATGGATGCCAAAAGCCTTGTGCATAAAATCCCTATCAGGTGCCTACTCATCCAATATCCCCAAACTAGTTTCTGGATTGTGGCTTTCCAAGGTTAATCACTGATGAAGACCAGAAGCTAGTCTGGGGATATTGGATGAGTACACCTAGATGCAGTGCTCTCAGATCCAAGGCCCCTCACTGATGAAGGCCACAAGCCAGAAAATAGTCTGGGGATATTGGATGAGTAGGCACTAGATAGGGATTTTATGCACAAGCCTTCTGGCATCCATTGATTACTCTGGCGTGCATTGAGTGGCACTACTGTATGAAAAGTTTTGCCTGTTCCAATGTTTTAATCCAGCATTTCTTAAACTGTGGGCCATGACTTCATTTGGGTTCATGATGCAAAAAATTGAGGTTGCTTAAAATTTAATTCAGATACATGAATTTAAAGAAATATTAGTCACAATCCCTTCATTATCTTTAATATATTATATTTTCTGTACACCACAATTATAAAATCGTAATGATAGCCAAGTTGAGCTGTAACTGTTTACATATTGAAAAATAACACTAAATGCATCATAATAGTGGTGTCACATTGCAATTTCAGCATATAATTTGTTTCAGAATCAAAATATATGCTGCAGTGAGCGAATAAGATTGGCACCACTGTGATTATATAATGCATAATAGTATATATGAATGCCTAGTTAAGGATATACAGAGTTTCAAAGAAAAGGGGAAGAGAATAACGGTTATAGGGGATATGAATGGACATATTGCAGAAATTGATGATGTAGATAATAAGAATGGTCAGTTTTTGAAGAAATTTTGTCAAAGAGTAAATTTGAGTATTGGGAATTTATCAAATATTTATGAGGGACAATATACATGGTCTAGGAATAATATATTTCACACAATAGATTATGTATTGGTAGAGAAAGAGGAAATGAATAAAATATGGAAAATTAAGGTGTTTGATAATGAAGAGAGAGTATGTAGTAGTAATAGAAATGGTTAGTAATGTGATGGATAATAGAAATAAAGGTAGAAACAATAGTGAAAGATGTGGATGGAGAGTGAATGATAAGAATAAGTTGATAGAGTATAAAATAAAAGTTGAAGAAACCATGGAACAATTGGTTGGGGATGAGTATAAAGACTGGTGTGGTGAAATAGAAAAAGTGGCAAATAGGGTTTTAGTTGGGAATATGCAGAATAAAAGTAATAAAAGATTGAGTGTTAGTAAAAGTGTAAAAGAGAGTAAAGAAGCATGCAGAGAATATAAGTGTGCTATTAAGAACAAAGAAAATGAAAATATTAATGCTAAATGGGAAAGTACTTAGAAAAGAAGAAGTTGGCTAAAATGGATAATTATAGAGAGAGGATGAAGTTAAATAGTAAATTGTTGGAGGATATTAATAAAAGTGGAAGAGATGGGAGTAAAAAATTTTGGAATTACATTAAAAGGAGAAATGTAGGGGAAAGAGAGATAGTATTAATAGATGATGAGGGAATAGAGTGTATCTCTAGAGAAGAATTAGAGAAAATCTTAAATAGATATGTAATGGATATAGAAAAGATGTTAGATGTGAAGGACTTAGTGATAGAAAACATGAAAGCATTTAGTAATGGGAATATTAGGTTCACAAAAAATGAACTGAATGAGGCAGGGAAGAGATTGAAAAGTGGAAAGGCGAGAGGTTCAGATGGATGGGCAGCAGAAATGGTAATGAATTTAGGGCATAGAGCAAGAACAAAGTTATTAGCATGTTTTAATAAGATGGCACAGAAGAGAGTTTTTCCGGGTAGTTGGAGTAATACACGAATAAGATTATTTAAAGGAAAGGGTAAGAATCACAGAAAGTTAAATAATTATAGACCGATAGCGGTAACATCAGTTTTATATAGTTTTCTCATATATGGTAGCTGGAAGAGTTGTAAAATCGATGGAAGAGAATAATGTAGTGGGAGAAATGCAAGGAAATATTAGGTCAGATAGGCATATAGGAGATAGTTTGCTTGTAGTTACATAACTTAAGGAGATGAGTAGGAATTCAGGTAGATCATTCTATATAAGTTTTATAGATATAGAGAACGCATATGAGAGTAAATAGGAATAAATTATGGATGAGGTAAGCCAATTTGGGAATGGATGCTTTAGTATATATTATTAAAAAATTATATGAAAATAATTATTATACCTACCAATTAGGGGATATAGAATCAGTTAAAGTTAAAAGTGGGATGGGATTAAGGCAAGGATGCCCTATGTCACCTATTTTATTTTTGTTGTATTTGAGTGAAATGGAGAAAGCAATAGAAAGACTAGGAAGAGGAATAGAGATACCGTTAATAGGTGGCAAGGGAGTATATACTTTGACAGGTCTTTTTTTGCGGATATCTTTTTGTGTGCAGAAAGAAGAGAAGATATGGAAATTATGTTGAGGACATGTGCAAGGGGGGTAAAGAGATGGGGATTACATTTAATGAAGAAAAATCTATTATAATGATGGTTAATACTGGGGAAAGAGAAGATGTAGAATTCTTATTGGGGGATATAAAGTTAAATGTGATAGATAGATATAGGTATTTGGGAATCATCTTATGTAATCAGGAAAATTACTTTGATGAATGGGAGAAAAAAATGGTAAATGAAGCAAAGAAAAGAAAGGATTTGGTAAAGAAACTAACAGTATTTTCATGTAATAAATATGATGTAGCTAGAATTGTATGGAAGGGAGTGGCAGTAGCAGGGTTAACATATGGTAATGATGCATTATGTGTTAGTAAAAGGGTTTTAGATTATTTAGAAAAAGTACAAAGGGAAGTAGGAAGACATGCATTAGATGCAGAGATGTGGACAGCAAAGGTGGCAATTCAAGGAGAAATGGGATGGTCAAGTTTTTATATGAGAGATGCAAAAAGTAAAATGAAAATGTTTGGCAGGTTGCAGTTTATGGATAGTAAAAGAATAGCCAAAATAGTGTTTAATTGGGTTATGAGTAAATGGCAGGTAACAAGATGGGTGAGAAAGGTAATGTGGTATGCAAAAGATTTGGATAAAAAAATTATATCAGTATACTTGTATAAAAGGTGGGATGAGTGTGTTAGGAGGATTGTCGAGTGTTATAGTGGTAAGGAATGGGATAAAAGAATAGAAGCATTAATAAAAAATAGGGAGTTGGAGAGATGGAGAACTAGTATGGAGGGTAAGAAGAGTTTAAATTTTTATAGAAGTAAACGAAACATTGGAAGCAAGTTAATTTATGATAATAGTAAGGAAAGTAGTTTATTGTTCAAGGCTTGAATGAGATCTTTAGCAACAGGAGAATATACATGTAAATGGAAAACTATGGGTGGGTTTGTGAAAAGATAAGGGGGATTTAGATATAAAGGCCATAGAGTTGACAAAGATTCTGTTGTGGAAATGGGATGGGGCAGATTATGGGAAGACTTAGAGTGGGGAATGGAAAATAAAGTGGCTAACAGGTTTATCTGGGCATAATTGCTGAGATATTCTTGACTTTGTTTAAGGAGAAGCCAAAATACATCACATTACATGTAGAATTTTTATTGGGAGATATTAAGTTAAGTGTCGTAAATAGATATAGTTATTTGGGAATTATTTTAAGTAATCAGAAAAATTATTTGGATGAATGGGTAAAAAAATTGATAAATGAAGCAAAGAAAAGTAAGGGATTGATAAAGAAATTAAGTGTTTTCATATAATAAATATGATGTAATTAGAATTATATGGAAAGGAGTTGCAGTAGCAGGGTTAACATATGGTAATGATGCATTATATGTTAGTAAAGAAATATTAAAATTATTTAGAAAAAGTTCATAAGGGAAGTAGGAAGACATGCATTGGATGCAGAAGTATGGACAGAAAGGGAGGCAATTCAAGGAGAAATGAGATGGTCAAGTTTTCATATGAGAGATGCAAAAAGTAAAATGAAAATGTTTAGTAGATTGCAGTTTATGAATAATAAAAGAATAGTGAAAATAGTATTTAATTGGGTTATGAGTAAAGGGCAAGTAACAAGATGGGTGAGAAAGGTTTTGCAGTATGCAAAAGATTTGGATAAAGAATTTATATCAGTATATTTGTACAAAAGATGTGATGATTGTGTTAAGAAGATTGTTGAGTGTTATAGCAGTAAAAAATGGGATAAAAGAATATATTTATTAATAAAGAATAGGAAGTTAGAGAGATGGAGAAATAGTGTGGAAAGTAAAAAGAGTTTAAATATATATATATAGAAATAAACAGAATATTAGGTGTGAGTTAATATATGATAATAGTAAGGAAAGTAGTTTATTGTTTAAGGCTTGAATGGGATTTTTAGCAACAAGAGAATATGCACGTAAATGGAAAAATATGGGTGATTTAGTTGGTAAATTATGTAAGGAAGGAATAGAAAATATTAGGCATTTGTTAATTGAATGTAAATGCTTGAAAACAGAAAGGGTGCATATAATGAAGTTATGGAAGAATAAATATGAAAAAAGTGATTATACAGAAAGTGAATTATTGGTTTTTATGTTGGGTTTGGGAAAAGATAAGGGGGATTTAGATATAAAAGTTATAGAGTTGACAAAGATTACGTTGTAGAAATGGGATAGAGCAGAATATGGGAAAATTTATAGTGGGGAATAGAAAATAAAGTGGCTATCAGGTTTATCTGGGCATAATTGCTGAGATATTCTTGACTTCGTTTAAGGAGAAGCCATAATATGTCACATCATATCAATACATCACATTGAGTTTAAATATATATATATATATATATATATATATATATATATATATATATATATATATATATATAAGTATATGGAATAAATATATATATATATATAAGTATATGGAATATTGGGTGCAAGTTAATTTATGATAATAGCAAACAAAGTAGTTTACTGTTTAACTCCTGAACAGGATCCTTAGCAACAGGATTATAGACATAAATGGAAAAATGTGGGTGATTTAGTCTGCAAGTTGTGTAAGGAAGGCATAGAAAATATGAGGCATCTGTTAATTGAATGTAAATGCCTGAAAGTCAAAAGAATACAAATAATAAAGTTGTGGAAGAATAAATATAAGGAAAGTGATTAGACAAAAAAAGTAGGTTATTGATTTTTATGCTGGTTTGGGAAAAGATAAGGTGGATTTAGATATAAAATCCATGGAGTTGACAAAGATTATGTTGTGGAAATGGGATGGATCAGGGTATGGGAAAACTTAGGGTGGGAAAAGGTAAAGTGGCTAACAGGTTTATCTGGGCTTAGTTGCTAAGATTCCTGACTCTGTATAAGGAGAAGTCACAGTTCATCACATCAACATCTCTAGAGAAGAACCTATCTTGAAAGATTTGGTATGGCAGAATATATATAGGAAAAAAAGGGTGGTGGTATAGGAGTTATGTCAAAAAAATATTTAAATACTGTTAAGTGTCAAGAACATTAGTGATTTGAGGTAAGGTTAGGAAGACAAGAATGAATGGTGGCTATAGTGTATACGGCCACTGGAGATAGTCAAACTATAATGGAGTGGAAGAGTAGCATATATGAATGACTAGTTAAGGATATACAGAATTTCAAAAAAAAAGAAAATAATGGTTATGGGGGATGTGAATGGGCATATTGAATAAATTGATGACGTAGATAACAAGAATGGAGTTTTTAAAAAAATTTTGTCATCAAGTAAATTTGAGCATTGGAAATATATCATATATTTATGAGGGACAATACACATGGTCTATAAATAAAACATTTCACACAATAAATTATGTATTAATAGAAAAAAAGAGAATGAATAAAGGATGAGAAAATTAAAGTGTTTAATAATGATAGGAGAGAATGTAATAGTGATCATAATTTCTTTATAATAGAAATGATTAGTAATGTGATGAAAAATAGTAATAACAGTAGAAAGGACAGTGAAAGATGTGTGCAGAGAGTGAATTATAAGTTAAAAGAATATAAAATAAAATAAATCATGGAAAAGTTTGTTGGGGATGAATATAAAGATTGGTTGTGATGAAGTTTAAAAAGTGGCAAATAGGATTTTAGGTGAGAATATTCGGAAGAATAAAAGTAATATAAAAGCAAGAATTAAAGCATGCTGAGAATATAAATGCGCTATTGAAAACAAAGAATGTGAAAAAGATGTTAATATTAAATGGGAAAAATATATTAAAAAAAAAAGTTGGTTAAAATAGATCATTATAGAGAGAGAATGAAATTTTATAATAAATTATTGGAGAATATTAATAAAAGTGGAAGAGATGGAAATAAAAATTTTTGAAATATATTAAAAGGAATGTAGGGAGATAGAAATAGTATTATTAAACGACAAAGAAAAAGTGTACCTCTAGAGAATTATAGCCAATCTTAAATAAGTATGTAATGGATATAGAAAAGATATTAGTTGAGAAGGACAGAGTGATAACAAGCATAAAAGCATATAATAATGGAAAATATTAGGTTTTTCAGAAAATGAATTGAGTGAGGCCGAGAGGAAATTGAAAAGTAAAAAGGCAAGAGGTTTAGATGAATGGGCAGCAAGATGATGAATTTAGGAAATAGGAAAAAATTAAATCTATTATCATGTTTTAATAAGATGGCACAGAATTTCCTGATAGCTGGAATAATACAAGAGACTGTTAGCGGTAGTATTATATAAAGTTTTTGCATATATGGTGGTTGTAAGGGTTGGAAAAATAGATGGAAAAAAATAATATAGTGGGAGAAATGGAAGAAAATAATATAGTGGGAGAAATGCAAGGTTTTTTTTTTTTATCAGATAGGCATATAGAAAATAGTTTATTTGTAGTCACATAATTTATAGATATGAATAGGAATACAGATAGGCAGTTATACATGATCTTTATAGAGAAAGCATATGATAGTGTAAATAGAAATAGATTATGGGTAAGTTTAGTAAATTTGAAATGGAGCTTTAGAGGATCTTATTAAGAGAATGTATAAAAATAATAACTATATATCAATTACGATATATAGAATCAGAGTTAAAAGTGGGATGGGACTAAGGCAAGAATGCCCTATGTCACCTATTTTGTTTTATTCAAGAGAAATGGAGAGCAATAGAAAGACTAGGAAAAGGGAGATTTACCATTAGTAGATGGCAAGAGTGTATATATTATCAGGCCTTTTATTTGCTGATGATATCTTCTTATGCACAGAAAGTAGGAAGATATGGAAGTTATGCTGAAGACATGCATAAAAGTGGGTAAAAAGATGGGGATTAAATTTAGTGAAGAAAAATCAAAAGTAATGATGTTAAATGCTGGGGAAAGAAGAGAAATAATTTTTGTGGGATATAAAGTTAAATGTGATGAATAGGTATATATTTGTGAATCATCTTAAGTAATCAGAAAAATAGTTCAGATGGATGGTAGAAAAAATTTATAAATGAAGCAAAGAAAAAAAAAAGACTGATAAAGAAATTAAAAGGGTTTTTATATAACAAATATGATGTAGCAAGTATTGTATGGAAGAGAGTAACAGTAGCAGAGTTAACTTACAGTAACAATGCATTATGTGTTAGTTTAGGGGTGTTAGATTACTCAGCAAAAGTACAAAGAGAAGTAGGAAGATATGCAGATGTGTGGATGGCAAAGAAGGCAATTCAAAGAGAAATAGGATGATCAAGTTTTTATATGAAAGATGCAAAAAGTTGCAATTTATGGATAGTAAGTGAATGATTGAAACAGTATTTAATTGGGTTATGAGTAAAGGACAGATAACAAGATGGGTGCCAAAAGTAGAACACATGCAGATTTGATTAAAGACTTTGTCAGTATACTTATACACAAAAAGTGGCATGATTGTGTTAGAATTGTTGAGTTATAGTGGCAAGGAATGGGATAGAAGAATAGATGCATTAATAAGAAAAATAAGGAGATGGAGAACTAGTATGGAGAGCAAAGAGTTTAAATATATGTAGAAATAAAACAGAATATTGAGTGTACGATAATAAGTAGTAGTTTACTGTTTAGGGCTCGAACAGATTGTTAACACATAAATGGAGAAATGTGGAAGTTGTAGATAATAAAGTGATTATACAGAAAATGAGTTCTTGGTTTTTATGTTGGGTTTGGAAAAAAATAAGGGGATTTAGATATAAAGGCTATAAAGTGAACCAAAGATAATGTTACACAAATGGGATGTAGCAGGATAGAGAAGAATATATGAAAAACAGAGTAGTGAATGGAAAAAGGTGGCTAACGGGTTTCTTTGGGTACAGTGGCTGAGAGATTCCTAATTCCAAGAAAATGCATTGCATCACAACATTAAAGTATAGCTCTACAATACTCAATTGCATAATTGTTATGTGCAAATTTAATTCAATTGCTAAAGTAATGTCTGTGTGTTTATTATCTATAAAAAAAATACCACCTTTAATATTTGCATATATTTCATTTATCTGTTTAAAATAAATAAAATTCATTCTTGTGATTTATGGTGATATTAAAGCCTGGCACAGTCAACGAAAGGAATTCATTTGATACGAACCTGTGAACCTTATACTGTTATATCTTACAATTCAAAATTTAGTTATTGCATGTAATATATTGATTACATAATGAAGTAATAAATAATACTTAGATATTAAGTGATATTAAAATATCATTCAGTAATATATTATTATGTTTAATATTTACGTATAATTCACATTATCAAAATTTAGTTCTTATACATAATATATCTTGATTAAATAAAGAACTAATAAATAGTGCTTAGATATTTATTAACTAACACTATTGAAGTATTTTTCTGTAATATATTAGCAACATATTACAGAATATTGTTTATTTCATTTAGATATAATTCACATTCATTATCAAAATAGTTATATAATTTACTCCAAACATTTTTATGATTTTAATCCTAATAAATTCATTTAACTTTTTTCCTACATTTAAGATCATAATTAGGAATGTAAAAATTTTATACTGTTGAAAAACAGTCAAGTGAAATTTACTCATATTTTTCAAAAATTGTTGGCATTATCATATTCAGAATTATAGTTTTATTGTGTTTTACCTACAACAATTTTTTTGATATTAATATAATCTATGTTCTTTATTACTTTTACAATGCTTTTTTTTTTTGCAACCTAATATGAGTTTTGATTGCTCCAGCAATCTTCTTCAGAACTATAACAAACATAATACAAATACATGAAATATATATGAACATATAATTTTCCATTTTATATATATATCTTATAATCATTATTTAATTATTGTTTTATATATTATAAATTTTACTTTTTTATATTCTATATTTATCAATTAATACTTCCTATAATCACATATATATATTTATTTCATTTATCTTTTATTTTACTCTTATTAATCTTTTAAATATTTTATTCTAATATTATATCTTTTACATTATTATTCATTGTATTAACATTTAATATGTATAAAAAATCAATGTAAAAGTAATAAAGAACATAGATATTAATATATGGATTTGGCAATGCAATAAGAAAGATAGTTGTAACAATTTTTTTTGAAATATGAATTTTTTCTACAGAAACGGCTTTTTTCATACCTGTACTTATATATGTAATAAATAGGGGAGTTGAACTTGTCAAGTTAAAAAAATTTTTAAATGTATATAGGAATTTTAAAAATTGGAATTAGCTATATATAATTTTAAATATTACATTAAAACTGATTCCATTCTCTAGCTTTTTTTTTGTCTCATGATACTTTATCTTAAATTAGCATGTAATTGCTTTCTGATTAAGTCAGCTGTTATTTGAACCAATGATCAGTTGTGTTAGCATGAGAGTTAAAGCTTGAAATAAATTTTTTGTCAGCTTGGGGGCCTTAAACATATCACACCTATATTCATTACTGTTTATAGTGAATTGGAAAAATTATTTTGAAGAAATATGAATAGGTATGTTTATATTATAAATAATATATTTATCTACAGTAGAAAAATTAATATAAAATTAACATTTTATTCTGCATTTTTTTTCCTGCTACAAGCAATTATTACTTTGCAGTAATCAATGAATAAAATTAGTTTCAATAGCTGTCATGTGATCATTACAATGTAATATCATCTAGCACACTAGCTAATTTTCTTTTTTATTCCATTTCATATACTGATATCTAAAAACAATTGTTATAATTAATTGAATTTACTAACCCCATTTTATTTAGCATTTCCAGGCAATTGCCTGGATGTTTGTGAATAAATCTAGCTATGCATATGTATTTTTAAAATAGAAGAGGAAATAAATATCACTTGTGTTGATATTTTTTAAATGGAGAAAAAAGTGTTATATCTTTTTAAGCTGTTTTAAATGCTTTATTGTTGAATTCAATAAGAAAATAGAGTCAGGATATATTGTAAATTATTAGATATTAATGCCTCATGAACAGATTATTTTTTAAAATCACTGGAGAAATTATATAGGTATTGTTCAATTTTATTTTCGATTTCATTTAACTGACAATGATCTGCCTGTGTATGAAAAAAATGGCTTTTATTTAAATAACACAGTAGCATACATTTGTTATATCTTTTATTGTGATTCTTTTAATTTATATTAGCTTTTTCTATTATTAATAAAAGAAATGCTTGATCTGAAATTCTTGGTCGACTTAATTTTTATTGAGACTTTTATAAAGGTCTCGTTTTATCATTAGGTATGATAATAATTAATATGACCTAGGAGAATTAATGAATAATTACATTTCTGAGGTGTTTTTTTTTATATTAAAAAAAAAAGAGTATTGTTCAACAGTTTTATATTTTTAACCTCCCAAAATATTAGTTCCAGTAGGGGGATTACAATATTCTACTCATTGTACAGTAAATTAAATTAATAAAAAGATTAACTGTTTGAAGTCTACTCTCATTTTAATCTAAAATACTTCATATGCTTGCTCATGCAGAAGAGATCATTCATCCATTGTCTGATAAATCATTGGTGATAATAAATGTACTATAACATATAACTCAAAAAAGCCACTTATATAGAATTAATTCAATTATTATTAAAGTATTTTTTCTGTTTTCTCTCTTTTAATGAACTGTCTCTGCAAATATCTCTCAGTTCGTTAGTATTTAAAACTGTCTCCTTTCCTTGTTAATATTTCTTCTATTTAAGTAATCATTTTTATTATATATTTTTCCATATCCAATGATTTTAGTTTCTCTACTATTAGAATCTTTGACTGCAAGGATTTTTGATAGTTATATATATATATATTGAGATATTAAAGGTCAAGAGTGAATCTTTCTGGAAAATTTTCACAATTTTACTGAGAAAGTATCTAATAATTCATTATAAAATTAAAAATCTTATGAGAATAATTAGAAACAATAGTCATCTCAGAAATGAGAGAGATTTGTATAAGGAATTAGAAAGAACATTAATCTTAAATTATTAGAGGAAAAGCTATTATGATGAATGAAAGGAACATGGTTCCAAAATTGCCATACAATGATTAATAAAAGAAAAATTCAAATAAGCATAAAAGAATAGAAAAGAAAATGCTAAATCTATAATAATTCTAAATAAATGTTAATAAACATTCTAATTTTCTCTCCCAAAGCATGTCAATTCATCACCTATTGAATAAAAAAAAATTTTTTTTTAAAGTATTGGTAATTATATATATATTATTCACATTTTAATTCCAAAAAATAAATAAATAAGGCTATCTAAAAAATTTCACAATTTGAATCACTTAAACCCTGCTTTTATTGGTTTCTATTGTTCCTTTACAGTAACTTTGTTAAAAATAGAATGTTAATATTTCTGAACAAGTCAAATTGCACAGAAGGCAATTTGGCTGTTTGCTAATATGTAATCAGTGACCATCAACTAAAAAATATTACAAAAATTATTAAAAAAATTTAAACTTTTAAAGCATGAAGTGACAGATTTATCAGATATTGATATTTATTCATTCACATTTTAAAATCAAATGTCATTTAAAAAGATTTTATTTCTGCCAAAAAAATGTAATCCTCCTGAACAGTCGAATGATGAAATAGTGGTTTCGTATTGATCATAATATAATTTTATCAATATTTAAAAAAATCATGTGATTTTTTGGAATTTATTTCACTTCTAAACAAAAATATTTATCAAATGAAGCCAAATTTATTATATTCTGATTTTATTGCCAGTGAAAACAAAACTGTCCCAGTGCTTGTGCAGTACAAGAGTGTACAAAAAAATTGGCAATAGTGCATAATTATTAATGATGAAAAAATTAGGATAAATATTTTATTAGAGTGATTTTTGGGTTAATATAGCATTTAAAAAAATGTCCACAGAAAATACATCAAATTTTTTTAAAAAAAATAGATGATACTTATTCTGTTTATCCAAGAAGTTAAAAAAATGATCTACTCACTAAATAAGCAATTTTAGTACATACTAATGATCGAAGAAAAAAAATCAATTAGAAATAAATATATTTTTTATTTATGATGAGAAATGTATTAAATAAAAGCATGAAAATATATTCAATAATGGAAATAATTTATGTAAGTAAAAAAAATAAAAATTAAATTTTCAGCAAAAAATGTATTAGTTTTTCAACCCAAGTAATACAGAATGATTAGTTCTTGTTTCATATTTTATATTGAAACTAATTTCTGATAGGAAATTAAATAAAAGCATAGAATTAAATGTTTTAACAAACATAGTAATACAAAAAGTAATCTATAAGAATGTAATTGATGATCAATAAGTCTATTAAATAAAAGTAATCTATAATTAATGAAATTCAAGTATGGGGCCAAATACAAATCTATAAAAAAAAAAAAAATTTCAAAAAGCAATCAGTTTTTTTTTGGCAAGAAGAAATGTAATAAATAAAAGAACAAAAATAAATTACATTTTAGCTAGCAAAATCTAATCCCTTGTGATAATCTATAATCCCTGGAGAGCATATCTCCAGATAACAGAAGTCCTAACTGATCATATTACATCAACTATTAGCTGAGAAATAAAACATCTATGGATTAATGAATGGGGCAGATGAAGCTCCTTAACTGCAGCAAAAGCAATTCATCTAGGATTTGGTAACCCTGATATAAAATTCTGTCCTCCAAGTTAGAGGTTGAAGCATCAGACCAACTTCTCATACAAAAAAAATTAAATGTTAAAAATCCCAATATATAGTCTCATAATGGAATAGAAAAATGAAAATTATAAAAACAAGGAACATGGAATATGCAAAGTCTATTCAATAAATTAAATGAAGTAATAAGTGAAATGAAAATTGTTCTGGTTACATTGACAGTAATTAAATAGAAAGGACAAAGTTAAGAAAACCTTGGACATTATGCTTATTTTTATATTGATGTTTCAAATGACAAAAGAATACAAGATCAACATTAAATACCAAAAGTCTGAAAAAAAAATTTACAACATGGGAAGAATTAATTAAAATGAATATGTCTGTATAATGGCAAAAAATAATATTAGAATTTTATAATGTGAATGCAAGATGCATTTTTTGAATTAAATACCGAAATTCTAAAAATTGCAATAGCTAGAGAAATTGTATTGCTTGCAGATAATTAATGAAAGCACAGATAGAAGAAAAGATAAAACTGTAAGACAATACGGTGAAGATATAGTAAATGATAATGGAATTCATATTAATTAATATATGCGAACAAAATAATTTGAAGATAATGAATGGTTTTTATCAGTATAGAGGGATAAATGCACATGAACTCAGAATATATGAAACTTTAAATCTACAATACTTTACAATATGACAGAAAATGAATTTCAAATTATTAGATTTAGAAGTGTTGGAGGACAATCATGTAATAGTGATCACAATTGTCTTAGAATAAGCAATATTTCTATCATGAATCAGGTCAGATTCACAGAGTTATAAACAGAATAATGTAATAATGGAAGAAAGATATAATTTGATGTTTTTCGAACATGAAAGTATATAAGTCACAACTAAATAAAGAGATATGGATAAAAAAGAGCTTTGAATTCACTAAATAATATATAAAAAATTATTAACATGAAAATGATTATAGAAAAATATATAATGTGCAAGAAGATAACATTAATATTGTATAATGATGGATATTCAATGTAATGTGTACAAATAATGATGACAGTGCTACAAATCAATCTAATATTGATGCAGAAATCTCAAAAATATAAAGTATGCTGAATCCATAGATAAAGAAAAGGTTGACACAAGAATTGCAGAAGAGGTTGTTGATATGTCAAAAATGAATGACAAGAATTAAAAAGACTTTCAAATTAAGTCAATAATAATTGAAGATTTTATATTAATACCAAAAAGTGAAAAAGTAAAACAAAAATAGAAATGGTGAAAACATCCAAAATTGATTCAATGATGGTGATTATGGAGAAAGTATGCTATAATATAGAAATTGCAAAAAAGTTGAAAATAAAAAGAGAATCTATCAGTAAGTTTAATAATAATGAAATACAAAAAAAATCACATAGTACTTGGGGAACTGCATTATAAAAACAAAGATTTTTAATATAATTAAAAGTTCATAATATGCGTCATGAAATAAAAAATACACATTTCAAAGAATCATACAACACTTACAGCACTTTCTGTATAATGAAAGAATATATGTTTACAGATGAGTGAGTTTCAGAACTGTGAAAGTTCTTATAATGGCTTCAGCATTTGTCATAAAATTCAGCACAAAAAATATTAATCAGGGCTCATATAATTCTCAAAATATATGTAACATAATTAAAAATTACTACTATTATTATTTTTTCTTTGATGGAAAAAAAAATGAAAAGGGTGACTGAAAATCTGTGTGTACATATAGTTATAAAAAATTAAAAGAATTCTGATAAAAGCAAGATCAAAAGATTGTGAAATAAAAATATTTTACTTAGAATTTCTTTAAATAATATGTTTAAATCATTTTAACTTAAAATAAGGAAGCAAACATGAATCACTTTAATTTAGAAAAAATATGGGAACAGTTTTGTAGAGATAAGACAGATAAATGAATCAAGGAATTTGAACAATAAAAAAACAACTATGAAAAAATATTTATATAAAGTGAGTTTTCAAAAAGATACAAGACCAATAAAAGAAAATAAATTTAATCAATTCAGACGCAGTTAAAAGTTCATAGAGAATTTACAGAACATAGAGTTAATTCTAAAAATTAATGTTTTCCATTTAATGTCAATTGCTACAACAGAACAGCTAAAATAAACCATTCTATACCTTGATTGGATTGCTATATCAAAGCCATAATCAGTTAAATAATTGGAAAGATTTTGACCAGCTGACCATACATTTTTGAAAAGATAGCTATCTATCCATCATATTTTTATTGAAAATTAGTCTGCTATCAGCAAAGAGATCTTGAAGTGCTGGCAAATTATCAATGTCATGTTAGCATATAAACAAAAAAAAAAAAAGATATCAAACACACACACAAAAAAATTACGTGATTTGTTAATAGAATATCTGAATTTAATCGAATCAGATACATGTGCTTAATAATATTTAACTTTCCTTATTTATTATAATTTTAATACTTTTTCTTATGGCAAACCTTTATATGCCAATTTCATTACTGAAATTGGATATATATATAATGTACATACTAATTTAATAATTGAATTCAAAATAATGTTTTAAAAAAAAATTGTTCATTTTCAATCCATATATATGAAAATATAGCATTTTATTAAATGAATTGTTTCCAAAAAGAATTATTTTAAGAAATTTTGAAACAATTTTGTTTCCAGAAAACAAATTATAAGGGGGGAAGGGATACAAGCCTCTTGATCTTAGCTTACATATTTAGAATTATTTCATTAATTTGAAATATAATGATTGCTAGTGTCATTATTTAAATTTTGTAAACACATTTTATGAATTATTAATTATATCTCTAGAATTTATGTATGTTTATTAATTAAATCTGCAAGATTTCTATTTTACTATTAATTTATTAAACTAAAACAATTTATCATAAAGTCCAGGTTTTTTATTTTCCCAAGCTAATTCCAGTTAAGTATATGTATATGGAAAGGAATAAATGAAAGGTATACCAGATATTAATTTAAACCACTGAATGTTCAAGTCCTTATAATATTGTTGATTAAAAAAATCATAGATGCAATAGAAAGATAATGCATATCAAACATTGCTATTTAATCATAATAAATTAACTAGATCCTTTGATTTTATTCAGATTATTGAAATCATTATTTTTATATTTTAGATAATCACTAATTATTATCACAATTGGTATCACCAACACCAGTTAAGCATACGTACATCTGTTATCCTCTCATCATAAAATTGTGCACAGTAATAATGATTGTTGATATATTTAATCACCACTAGATTCTTATCAGAGATTATGCATTATTAAAATGACTCCAACAATTACATAGTGAATAATAAACATGGGTCTATATGTTTTAACCTTGACCTTATTTCCCAACATATATCATCTGTTACATTACAAAGAAATCAAGTCATATGTTCTGGTATTTTTAATCTAATGCTTGAATATCCTAGCACCTCACTGAGGAAGCCAGTAGCAGAAACCGGTCTGGGGATATTCTGCTACGTTTATTAAGAACTTATTTGCGGGCTCTACATATATATCATCTGTTATAATATGCACAATATATATTTCATATGATGGAATTAAAACCCATTATGTTGCCTTCATAAAATACTTTAATATAAAAATATAAACAAATATTATAAACAACTATATTTGAATTAATAAATAATAAATTTATTTACATCAAATCGATTTTCGTTCAAAAATGAACCGTCTACTAAAGAAAAATGCAAGTTTTTATATAATTCTATGGATATAATATCTTTTAATTTATTTAAAGATTTTTATAAACAAAATTAAAAAAACTGCTATATTGAAGATATACCATCTGATTTCTTTCAATGTCTTCTGATTGTTGATAGTACATTTTATAAACTGTGTCCTTGATTTGTCATAATTTTATGAAATCTTTATTATTAAAGTTAAAGGATACTAAGTTTCTGAATTTTGTTCCAAGAATCCGTGAAGTTGAGTTATAAGTCATCAATTAAACATTGAACATTTTAATAATTTTTAAGATTTAATTTCAACAATAAGTGTATACTAAGTTAATATAAATCGTGTGACTTTTTGATTTATTCTAACATCTTGAGAAGGTTCATTTTTGAATGAAAATCGATTTGATGTAAATAAATTTATTATTTATTAATTCAAATATAGTTGTCTATAATATTTGTTTATATTTTTATATTACAATATATATATATATTTGGTAAAATGAATGGATACTTCTGATTCTTCATGGGGTATTTTTTAAGAATGTGTCCTTCCTTTTCTATATTATAATGGAATTATCATTAGAGTAAAACAAACAGGCCATTTGTTCACAATTAGTCTTTTAAAGTTCAGATAGCCTCAACAGTTTGTGGATATTTTTATTTTTCAAGATCTGATTAATTTGGGAATTGTAAGAAATTTAACTAACATAAATTTTGTTGAGTAATAATTCTAAATTAAAATCTCCAACTAAATCCTTTTTGAAAAATTTCCTCACTGAAATTGAACTAGAAGCTTGTATGCCACATTAAATATATAAAATTCATATTAGAGAGATTAGAAAAGTGTATCACATATCAATTATTTAAATTATAAAATTAAATGCATTAAAACAATATTAGTCAGTACAACTTTTAACTTAATATCTTATTTAAAATATTTTTTTTGTTAAAATAAATGTTTAGATTCATTAAAATAATCAAAATACTTCTATGAATATAAAAATACTATAGCAAAGGATATTTACAATACAATTATAATAGTGCTTTATATACCAATGTTATAAATTTAAAATATGAGATTAAAAACTTTTATATAATATTACATTGATTCAGAATATAAAATTGATATCTTCATTAATAAAAATAGCAAATATAATGGCACACAAAAATGAATTTTAAAAAGTATTATTACATTCTGAAATTATTTGCATTTAATATTATTATTACAATTTAAAAATCAAATTCAGTGTTTCATATACAATTGTGATACAGTACTATATATATATCTATATAAATTCTTAAATAATTAATACATATATGAAAGTTAGGCAACTACAAATGAGACAGATCAGTTCATAAAAAAATTAATGTAAGAACAATATGCCTAATCAAAAAAGGGAACTGTCAAAAAGATAAAGGTCTAATATAATTCTAAACAGCTTTTACATTAATAAAGTAAATGTTGGATTTATGAAATCCCACTTAACATTGAAAAAATGAAATAGAAGTGAATATGATTGCTTTAGAATTTTGATTTTTATGTAGAAATTTGTGCATTAGTCTTTCAGAAATTTTTTTTATATTTTAGATGTTTTTTCTGCAATCAATATTTTTATTTTTTTAAAACTTATTAATAAAATAATAATAATAAATGTTAAAATAGAATTTAAAATACTTTAAGTATAATTAAATGATTTTAAAATTATTTTATTAATACATTTTTTTGACAATTTTTACATGTAAATTTTGACATTATAATCTTATTATTAAGTATATGCTAAATTCTTTTCTGGTGTACAACAGTTGATACAGATAATATCTCTTTTAATTCCAGAAATGCATTATAAGCAACACAAAAAATTCCAGAGATTTGTTACTATTATAATCATAAAACTGACTCAAGTGTTCTTATTTGCATTCAAAACATTTTATGGCAAAAGTAAAAAGAAAATAATTTTTTTGCGATTCTAATTCTGTAGTTATTCTTTTCTTATTAAGGAAACATTATATATTTACAATTAAGTCAATCAAAGTCAAAAACAGGGTTAAACAGTTTGTTATTTTTTACTAATATACAGTTTAGATTAACTAATCCAACAAAATAAAAACAAAATCATATACATTTTAAAACATTCATTTAATATAAAATTTAACACTTTAATATGTTAAATTTAATATTGTAATGAAGTCTACATGAATAGAATGTATTTATTGCTTAAATGTGCAAATAATAACATTTCAAATAGCAGTTAGAGATTTTAAAACTTTCATAAAGTAAAAAAAAAATAAAAAAAACAACATATATCATAATCAATGATTTAATTTCAAATTGACAATGTATAAGATTCTATCTTTAGTGTTAATTTTAATATAATAATAATGAAGATTGTAAAGCACTATATAGCATTTTTAATTTGAAAATCCAGTTTTCAAACAATTATCTATGGAAAAATATATTACCTACTGTGTGCCTAATAGGAAGACAAGTCAAAAAATAAATAAATAAATAAATAAAAATCTACCAACTTAATGTTGTTTTCTAATATTGCCATAACATTAAAAATGATATAATTTTAATAAATAATGACGTTCGGATTTACAACTGCTACCCTGTAGAAATGACCCAAGATCAATAGCCAGAATATATTGCATAAAGAAAAAAATATATATATATATTAAGCTTGCATATATAAAATATTAAAAATCTGGCTTCATTTTATTTCTTTTTATATTTATTAAAAAAATAATTTATTATTAACAAATATTACTTAATCTTTTATACAATTACAAAAATGTAATTTACCAATAATGACTACATGAAATTATTTTTTTAATAACTGTTGGTTATTATTTAGTAAAAACAAATTTACATATACACAAAATCTATTTGTATAAAAGATTAAATAAATAAATTTGAAAAAAAAAAACTAACATGGATCTAATGGCTTGTAAAACAACAAGTCTCTGAATTTATTTCCCATGTATCAGCAAAAAAAAAATTTGTAACATGATATATAACATATATCATCATCATCATCAAAATTTTTTAATATACACAGTTATATTTACAATGAAGACATAATGATTTTTTTGCATTATGGATATATTATCAAATAGGCAAAGCCTTGAATAAAAGCAAGGCACAAGCAGGCAAATGAGATTGCAGAAAAACTATTTTTATTATTTTACTTTTTAAATAGTTCCAACTTTAGTCTGCATTTTCCACTTTTTGTTTTCTCAAAAATAGTGGCTATGCATAATTATAACTATTAGTTAATATAAGCAGAATTTAGTTATATATATATGTATAAAAAAAATGGAGCAAAAAATATTATTTATTTTTTTCATAATATATATCTTTCAAAACAGACTTTTTACATGTGTATGTATATATATGTACAGACACACATATTTCTATAAATTTAAAAATTAAAAAAAAAAAGTTAACGGCAAACTAATAAAATGAACATTTATTAATTTTGTAAGGCAGCAAAATAGTGGTCCATATGTTCAGATAAAAAAAATGATCAAGATGGTGATATGGTTTTTATTGATTACATTTTTCCACAAAGTAATGATTTAGCAATAGCTCTTATGCAGAAATAACTGTGTTCAAGAATATTACTATCTTGTCATTTATAATCAAAATGTTTTCTTTTTATAGTAAGAATATATACATATATATTCTACCTTCATAAAATGAAGAAAAAAAATTGTTCTTTAGCCACAATTACTCAAATCTGAAATCCAAACTAGGTCGTTTCATAACTAGATAGAAGAGCAGCATCAACAGGTTCCATACAGGATGGACAAGTGAAAGAACGCATTAACCAATCATCTATACATTCTGTATGATAAATATGCATGCAGGGTAAAAAGCGAATTGGATCTCCATATACAAATTCACCCATACAAATTACACATCTGAAAAAAAAAAAGAAAAAGAAAATTATTTAAATATATATTTACAAAATGAATAAAATCTTGCTTGATTTAAAATATATTTCAACTAAATAAAATGCATAAATTATATAAACATGTATAGTTTTAACAAGGCTGTAAACCTTAGCAATGAGCGTCTGAAAAAAACCGTCACTAGGGACCTCTGTAGGTCTTTAAAACACATGCTTACGCTATGAAGAAAAGAGCGTAAGCATGTGTTTTAAAGACCTACAGAGGTCCCTAGTGACGGTTTTTTTCAGACGCTCATTGCTAAGGTTTACAGCCTTGTTAAAACTATTACTGAAATAATAGTGAGTGTTTAATAAAATTTATAATTATAAACATGTATAGTAAATTTATGAACTTATGCCATAGTAATTAATGCATCTGCCTTATAAATATAATATAAGATTCAAAATCAGATGAAATTTAAGATTCTAAATAAACTTAGGATAGTCATGCAATTAATCTAAAATAATCTATGACATATGATTAGCCTCAATGAATATTGTTTTTTTCTTTTTTGTTTATCTAAAGATGATCAATGCCTTTGCATTTAAGTGAGTTACCCCCACCAAATCAATCTCTATAAAAATTATTTCAGCAAATTAGTAATCTATTTAAATATATAGTGGTAACTTCAGAAAAATATTGCAGTTTAGAGGATTTTTCAATCATTAAATTTTTAAATGCATCTATATTTGTTCTGATGAGAATTGTCATTTGTTCTCTGCTTTATCTTTTCCATGGAGTGTTAATTCTTAAGGCAAAAAGTTTTGTTTGGATTCACTTGAAAAACAAGCTAATCTCATTGATATCAAAAAAAAGGATGCACGTTGTTTTGCAAAGTACCTGGTAGCTTTAAAAATTAGTCTGCATATATGACCTCAGTTTCATTTACTTTCTAAATGCACACTTTATAAAATGTCAATGATCCTGAATGACAACCAGTTTTCAATTTGAAATGTTCAATATCAATCCCTTTTGCAAAGTCCTCAGCACTTCAATTCATGTAAATGTTTTCTGTTATCTATTAAGAATTGGATTTATAGGCATCTAAAATTTCAAATGCATTTTAAAAAAATTATCATAGCAAATAATGACATTACTCAAAGAGTATGCTCTCAACTCCATTTAAAAAATAAGTAGCAAAATTATTCTTTAGGTTGAATATTACAGAGATCACTTACCATTACAATTTTTCTGCTTATCCTTTTCTATTGATCAAGTTAAATAAACACATTGTCTTGAATCAATAGATTCATGACAACCCATGGTCATTGTGCTCATCTACTTATAAATAGAATTTAACAGTCATCTATTGAAGGACAAACAAACTACGAACCACATAGTTAATGATTTTAAAATTTGTAGTTAGTCCTGTGACACGGAGCACATATTAGACATGCTGCATCTACTCACATATGTATCCATCTGCTGATAATTTTATAATCTTGTGATCTGACCAAAATAATGTGTACATGGATCTTAAACATGATATTTTCGCAAAAATTTACAAAAACGTGTATACAGATCTTTTATACATGATATTCTCCCAAAGATTTACAAACTTATCGGCAGGTTGAATACGTATGTGAATAGGTGCAGCATGTCTAATACATGCTCCATATCACAGGACTAATACACACTATAAATAATTTTTAAGCAATTAATATGAGACGCCATTAAACAAAAAGCCATAAAATTGGTAAATTTCAATAATTTACAAGTGTATTTTACCAGAAACATATATGAATTTCACAGGAGAAATATACATTTAATATATATTAATGGGGTAATTTTTAAGCAATTCCCTGATATATAATTAAAAAAAGAATGAAATACATGCGGCATTTTCAATACATATATACGATATTTAGACGAAAAAGGAATAAATGTATAACAATATTGAAGATATCACATGCTATTATGAACTGAACAATAATTAAATTAACAAAATTTCTAAAATATTATTCATGAAAACATAAAATATACCTACTGGGTAATATATAACAGGAATTGTCGCAATAAATAAATGTAACTCGTCTCTTCAATTTTATTAATCGGTTGATTATATTTTCCAGATAAAATGGAGATCTGAAGTAAAAAGTTTACACTTTTTCCCTCCAAAATGACTGCGTGATTGGGGAGAGTATAACATGAACGGGATTTTGTCGAAAAACGGTAATAGATATAAGTATTTTTTTTAAAAATGTAAGAAAAAAGCAAACAATTTTCCCACAAAATAAAAAAAAAAAAATTCATTAGTAATTCATATTGGCAGCCAATTATTTTTGATTTCATTCATTATGCAAATAAAAACGCATCCTCATCTTTATCTCACCTGCGTCACATAAATTTGGCCAAATCCAAATGTTGTCGAGATGTTCCCCCTTGTTGCTTGTTATACTATTTTGCGGAATCCCAAAGTCTTTTGATGTTCTGCGTGTGGATGCCTGCGTCAGGATTGACAAAATTATATTTGTGGGTCACACAAAAATGGTTGTAACCGAAACTTCTCAATTCTTCATTTTTGTATGCTTTCCAACAATGTGAATATATAGTCAAACCCTCATTTACATTTTTCTTGATGGCATCCATGAGAGTTGCCACTGTCCTATCACTAATTCTAATGATAAAATACTCACCAGTTTCTTTGCACAAGCCACTGAACAGCCACTGTTCGGGGAGAATGCATCCGGATTGGTTTTTTCTAAATGCACTTATAAAGACCAATCTTAAATGTCTTGGAATGATAGTGTGCATATATTAAATCATTCACTTTACATCCATTTCTTTTTAATAATCTTATTAACATTTTGCTAATATTAGAAGATGTTAAACTATATAATAATCAATGAATTTTATTAGCACAGTGTCAGATTGTAATTCATTTAGAAGGTAATAATCTTTCCTCATTTGCACAATACTATAATATTAAATCAGTAAAATTACATGTGAGAATACTCTCACTCCAGCCACAAGATAAAGACGTTAAAAAAATAAAAATGACCACCTTATTTTCAAACCTAAATGCACTTATATAGGTCAATCTTAAATGTTTTGGAATGACAGCATGAATAAACTAAATCATTCACTTTAGATCCATTTCTTTTTAATAATCTTATTAGAACTTACGAAATATTAAAATTTACTTTGTACAAATATTAGATGTTAAACTGTGTAATGATCAATGGATTTTACTAGTGTAGTGTCAGATTGTAATTTTATTTAGAAGGCAATAATTCCTCTTCACTTGCATCATACTATAATATTAAATCACCACTGTTAAATACAAGAATACTTTCATTCCAGCCACATGATAAAGTACATTTAGGTTTGAAAATAAGACAGTCATTCTTATTTTCTCAAATTCTTTATTATATCTCACATTCAACATCACTGATTTAATATTACAATACTGCACAAGTGAGGAGGAATTATTACCTTCTAAATAGAATTACAGTTGACACTGTACTAGTAAAATTCATTGATCATTATATAGTTTAACAACTTCTAATATTAGAACAAGGTAAATTTTAATATTTCATAGGTGTTAATAAGATTATTAAAAAAAAGCGAATGTAAAGTGAATGATTTAATATATTCACACTCATTTCAAGACACTTTAGAATGGCTTATTTAAATACATTTAGGTTTGAAAACAAGACAGTCATTCTTATTTCCTCAAACTCTTTATCTTGTGGCTGGAATGAGAACATCCTCATATAACTGATTTAATACTATAGTTCAGCAGAAGTGAGGAGTAATTATTACCTTCTAAATAGAATTACAATTTGACACTGCGCTAGTAAAATTCATTGATCATTACATAATCTAGAATAGTTTCCATTCACCATCTATCTGAATGGAATATTTCTATGGTTTTGCATTATAAAGGGTATAAAATTCATTGATCATTACATAATCTAGAATATGATAATACTAAATCGTGCTATCACACTTCCAACGTAAAGCTGTCAACAAATAGAAAATATTATCATATTGAAGACAAACGTAAAGTATAAATCTACAGGTTATTACACAATCTAGAATAGTTTCCATTCACCATCAATCTGGATGGAGTATTTCTATGAATTTGCATTATAAAGTAAGGGTATATTATTGAAATCCATTCACTTTAAGTTTATAATATGCTTGATACTCAACAAATTCCCAAAAGACTACTATAAGAATTGAAATGTCCTAAAATATAGATGTAAGATTTGGAAAAGCAGGAAAGAGCTAGTTTGCATTGTAGATTTGTAAATATTGCATTAGTAATAAATACCTATTTGAATGGTGAATGCAATATCATTTGAATTATTTGTAATAGATGTTTGTTTTATAAGACGATATAAAATAAAAGTAATAACATACTTAGAATAAATTCTATCAAAAACAAATATAAATCTAGAAATTTTAAAATATATAAATTATTAAAATTTACATCTCTTAGAGTACAATTGTAAGTGTTATGCTGAATAATTAACTATTGCAAAATTTAAATTCAATTTTAGAATATATCATTGTGAACATAAATTCTGCTATTCACAAAAAATATTTTTCCTTGATTATCTTTATATATATTGAACCAGATGCTATATTCGATCCAAAGGTCCCTTTGCAATTTTTATAAAGTTATTTAAAAGTTTTATAGGATGTAGCGCACGTACGCAGTTATATTGTAAAATTCTGTAATTTTAAATTTCATCTTCAATAGATTTTACTTGTTAGTTAAAATAAGTTTCTTCTGACACTTATTTTTTATCAAATTGTAAAAACATTCCAAATTAAAAGTTTTAATCTTTGTTTTTTTTTTTTTTGAGAAAGCTTTTAATTTTGGAAAGTTAACTGCATTCCTCCTTCTTTTACTTTAATTACAATCCATTTTTAGTTTAATTTTAAAAGCGGAGATTTAATTTTGTATTGTTTTTTTTTATAAGATAATCCCTGGTTAGAATTCTTAATTAGGTTGAGTGGGAGATAGAGATTTGCCTTGGGCTAATGCTTATAATTGAAAAACAAGGAAGATTATGCGGGAGATAAAGAGAGGATATAAATAACCACAAAAATGTCAAACATTTTTATTCTTGGCTTCTGCTTGAAAGAGATTAATTCAGCTTCTTATAATTCTACTATTCATTATCAAGCATTTATAACTAGCCTGCTGAGATTCATACTGTGTTGGCAGTCCAGACATATTTTTTTTTCTTAAAGTTTGCTTTCACAAGATGACTAAATTTACTGCTATGTGTATTCAAACCTACAACATGCCCTGTTAACTTATCTAAGGACAGACTCCTGATTCCAAGCTGTTCTTCCAGTCATGCCATGAAAGTCTGAATTAGAAAGGATCCCAAAATATGCCTCTACACTTGCTGCCATGAAGAAATGAAAACACCTGAAAGTTGAACCTAAAATAACTGTGTGCACTCTTTGAAAAACTACATGGACTCTACCGTAAGGTAAAACATTTCTTATTCTTTCCAGGGTATATAACTCTCTAGTTAAATCTCCACTCAATCTATAAATAAATCTGTTGTATAAAGTTTTACCAGTTATTTAATCTCATAATTATTATATGTGTTTGTTTTTCTTTGTATTTATAGTATGTCTTGGAATCTTAGTTTTAAGATTCCAAGTTTGTTTTCAATTTTATTTATTGGGGAATGTATTGTGAGATTATATTTTATATGCTTTCTATGCCTTCTTTGTTATTAATAAATCTTGCTAAATGTTTTGGCAGAACTTCGTAATTTCATTTAGCTCACCTTTCCCTCTTTTATTATAATGAAATTAATCTTAAATACTTTTAGTTTGAGTTTCTTGCAAATGGCAAATCTTTTGGCCAGCAGTTTATTGTGTCTGTTATTCTAGTTTTTCTGTAGTTGGAGATTTCATTTCTTCTTTTCTAGATTGCATAAGATCATAATCATTCTTCACGTTTGTATTGCTTGTATGTAAAATTAACCATGATTCGCCTATTGCCTTAAACATGGTACATCATGAGCTATCCTGCGGACAATATGATGTCTCTAGTTCCAATGTTCTAGAGAATGTTTGTCTCACGCTGTTTATTAATTTCCTACAAGACTTTCTATTGAATTTTTTATCTCTGAACTAGGAAGCTAGAATTAGTTTTTATAAATCAGCAGGAAGATATTATTATTCCCCTTTTAAATTGTAGGTGAGAGAATGAATCATTCTGCTAGGGCATTTAATGTTTTAATATTTGCAGAACTCATATACAAATCTAGGTCAAACTTTTGTATTTTGTTTGCTAGATTTACTTTAGTTTATTGAATTTAATAAAAATTTTCAAATTAGTTTAAATTGTTTTGGCTGACGTTTGTCTATGTGTTTCATTTTCTCAATTGTCTGAACTAAGATCTCTTATGTCTCCCTGGGTCTAGTCAGTGCAAACCATCATCACCACTTTTGATCAGGGTAAAAAATTTTCCAGATACGCAGTAATCTGGTGGCACCCTCCATGATCAAGGGTAGATTGAGTGACTGTTACATACTTATTAAATTTTAGTGCCGCCAACTAGTTTCGAGTTTAAAGTCCATGTGAGATTTTGTTCGGACAATTGAGGAATATTTCAAGGGTAGGAGGCAAGATTTAGTAGGTAGGGATCAGATTTTTAGTTATGGCATGGATTATTGGGACAGTATGGAGTAGGGGGTTCATCTTTTTCACATGAGATAATCAATAAAATAGTAAATAGCAGTTCCTTCGGATTATTATTGAACTTAAAAGAGTAAAATAAATAAATATTGGGAAGTCTTTTTCATATGACAAGTAGATAAATAGTTAAATATAGTTTTTCTTTCACATTGATTTTCAAACGGAGTATTAAATAAAGAAATAGTAAGAGGTTACTGTTTTGTAAAATGATAAATAAAAGATAAAAATCATAGATTTAGTTGCGTTGGAGAAAATGGAAGATAGTATAGAAATTGATAGGGGGATAGAAAGCCCGGTTACATTTAAAAACCCTCAAATTGTGGAAAATGATGATGAAGATAATAGAAATAAAGGAAAAAATAGTGAACTCGGAGCAGTAATGAAGAGAAATAATGGGAAAAATAGAGAAGAATCAGGTTATAAATACTATGGAAAATGAGTCAAGTAAAGAAAGTCAGGGGGTAGAAAAAGAAGTTGAGGTCATAAGAGATATAGAAATTGAGTTAGAACAGGATAGTGTTCGGCTAGAGAAGGTGAAAATAAAGTTTGAAATAAGTAGAGAGTGGAGAGAGATAGATAGTGTGGTGGAGAAAGAAAAGCTAGAAGTTATAGGTTAAAGGCCGTAGATAATATTAGACAGTATGATTTTAAGAATGAAATAGAAGCCATTTATATAAAAATCTTATTTCAGACATTCAAAAAGATTGTTGAAAATAAAATTTTTCCATTTACTAGTGCTGATAGCATAAATAATAAAGTGAGACAGTTTAAAGATATGTGGAGTTTTGCTAGGCCTAAAGATTTTCAGATATATGAGGCACAAAATATAACGGAAGATGAAAGGGATAAAACAAAGAATTACAAACCAGAAAAATACAAGAGGAGAAAGGTAACTTATATCATGAAACTAGTTAAAAGAGAAAAAGAACTGCTGGACTAAGGTTAAGGCTTCAGTTTTTAGTAATCGGTCGGACTTTTAATGGAAAGAATTTCTAATCATTTATGGATTATGAGAGTAGAAAAAGTTAATGGTTTAAAATAAAATATTATTTTAGATTTATGTAGGGCAAATATTCAGTCGGGCTTTTTGTAAGGGGGGGGGGGTTAAAATGTTTAAAGTAAAAAAAAAAGCACAGGAATGTTTTTATTATTTTTTTTTTTGTCACGTTTTGTGGAAGTTGAACCGGATGCTATATCCAATTCAAAGGTCCCTTTGCAAATTTTATAAAGTAATTTAAAACTTTTATAGTTATGTAGCACATGCATGCAGCTATATTGTAAAATTCTGTAATTTTAAATTTCATCTTCAATAGATTTTACTTGATAGTTAAAATAAGTTTCTTCTGATACTTATTTTTTATCAAATTGTAAAAAACATTCCAAGTTAAAGGTTTTAATCTTTGTTTTTTTTTTTTTTGAGAAAGCTTTTAATTTTGGAAAGTTAATTGCATTCCTGTTTCTTTTACTTTAATTACAATCCATTTTTAATTTAATTTTAAAAATGGAGATTTAATTTTGTATTTTTTTTTTTATAAAATAATCCCTAGTTAGAATTCTTAATTAAGATTGAGTGGGAGATAGAGATTTGCCCTGGGCTAAGTCTTATAATTGAAAAACAAGAAAGATTACGTGGAGATAAAGTGAGGATATAAATAACCTCAAAAATTTCTGACATTTTTATTCTAGGCTTGACCAAGCTAATTCTGCTTGAAAGAGATTAATTCAGCTTCTTATAATTCTACTATTTGTTATCAAACATTTATACTAGCCTGCTGAGATTCGTACTGTGTTGGCAGTCTGTACATATTTTTTTTTATTAAAGTTTGCTTTCACAAGATGACTAAATTTACTGCTTTCACAAGATGACTAAATTTACTATGTGTATTCAAACCTACAATATGCCTTGTTAACTTACCTAAGGACGGACTCCTGATTCCAAGCTGTTCTTCCAGTCATGCCATGACAGTCTGAATTAGAAAGGATCCCAAAATATGCCTCTACATTTGCCACTGTGAAGAAATGAAGACACCTGAAAGTTGAACTCAAAATAACTGTGCATGCTCTTTGAAAAACTCTGTGGACTCTGCTTTACCATAAGGTAAAACATTTCTTATTCTTTCCAGGGTATATAATTCTCTAGTTAAATCTCTGCCCAATCTACAAATAAATCTGTTGTATAAAGTTTTAGCAGTTACTTAATCTCATAATTATTACATGTGTTTGCTTTTCTTTGTATTTATAGTGTGTCTTGGAATCTTAGTTTTAAGATTCCAAGTTTTCAATTTTATTTATTGTGGAGTGTATTGTGAGATTATATTTTATATGCTTACTATGCCTTCTTTACTATT
Source organism: Epiperipatus broadwayi (assembly GCA_028023455.1). Classification (NCBI taxonomy): domain Eukaryota; kingdom Metazoa; phylum Onychophora; class Udeonychophora; order Euonychophora; family Peripatidae; genus Epiperipatus; species Epiperipatus broadwayi. The sequence continues at coordinate 234,713 of JAQFVV010000074.1, read as the reverse complement.
ACTAACTATTGCTGAATGCTTTGGCTGATCTTCATAATTTAATTTAGCTCACCTTTCCCTCTTATTGTAGTGAAATTAATCTTAAATACTTTTAGTTTGCATTTCTTGCAAACTGCAACTCTTTTGGCTGGCAGTTTATCATGTTTGTTATTCTAGTTTTTCTGTAGTTGGAGATTTTGTTTCTTCTTTTCTAGATTAAGTAAGATCGTAATCATTCTTCATGTTTGTCTTGTATGTAAAATTAACTGTGAATTGCCTTGAATGTGGTACATCATGAGCTATCCTGCTGACAATGACATCTTTAGTTCCAATGTTCTAGAAAATGCTCATTACATGCTGTTCATTAATTTTCTACAAGACTATTTCTATTGAATTTTTTTATGACTGAATTAGGAAGCTAGAATTAGTTTTTATAAATCACCAGCAGGAAGATACTATTATTCCCCTTTTAAATTGAGAGACTGAACCTTTATTCCCCTTTTAAATTGAGAGACTGAACCTTTCTGCTAGGGTATTATTGTTTTAATATTTGCAGAACTAATATACACTCACTGATGAATGCGCTTATAAAAATCTAGGTTAAACTTTCGTATTCTGTTTGCTAGATTTACTTTAGTTGGTTTGTTTATTGAATTTAATAAAATTTTCAAATTAGTTTAAATTATTTTGGCTGACGTTTGTCTATGTGTTTCATTTTCTCAATAATCTGCACAATAGTTAAAATCTCTTGCTGTCTCCCTGTGTCTAGTCGGTGCAAACCATCATCACCATCCACTTTTGATCACAGTAAGCAAATTTTCCTGATACACAGTGATTTGGTGGCGCTCCCGTGATCAATGATAGATTGAGTGACCATTACAATATATAGGATAATTCAAAATTGTTGATAACAAACTTAAGTTATTATTTAGTAAGTCTAATTTGATTGTGAAATGTTTTTCAGGACTGCAACAGAAAATGATTAATTCTTTTGCAACTTAGACACAGTTGAGTGCACTTTCAGTGGGATCCACCAGAATTGTGAATTCCACTGAAAGCGCACTCAGCCATGTCTAAATTGCAAAGAAAAAAGCTTGTGGTTAATTACAATATTTAATTTTTTATTCTTATCAGTTTTTTTTCATTCACATTCTTGTAATTCAAATCATTTTGCTACTTATATATACATATTTCATGCATAAATTATCGATTAATTATAAATAATTATTATTAATTTTGTGTAGGTTCTCTACAAGTTAATTAATACCTGTTTCACTCCAGTTGAAATTTGCAATGGTTTGAATATCTTAAGCTATCTCATATCTTCTATCATTACAATATATATTGTGCCCATCTCAATTTAGCCAGTGGCTAAATTTGTAGTCATGTGCATGAAAGGAAATATGGAATCAAAAACCATCATCACATTTTTATATAGGAAAAGAAGCTGTAGGGCACCCAAGTTTAAACCCTACAGAATCAAGTTCCTAAAGCCTAAGACAGAAGGAGAGTGGGGGAAACAGTTATGTTCTTTAGTTGTTTGTGTGTTGACAAAACTCAAAAAGAGTAGTACATACCTTTTAATTATTCAATAGTTCTTTTTAAAAGTAAAGTTATAACACATATAGGCAGTTTTGTCTGTGGACAAGCTATTTAGTTTGTCATTTTCATATTTCAAATATTAACTTTCTTCAAAATTAATCTACACTTGCTAGATTCTGCTATTTTTATTCTCTATTTCTATTTTGTTTTCTATAGTTATAATTTGGGTTTAAAAGTTTGAAGGATTTAAATTTAGATATTAAAAGTATAGTTTCTACGAAGCATTCAGATTATTTTAATAGGTCAGTTTTTATAAATGATTTGAAGGACAGAGTGTGTGTGGATGTATTGCATAAATAAATTTACAGTTACAATATTGGAAAAAAAGAGACAATTCTGTTAAATTATTATTTTTTTTACTCAAGGTTTTTTTTTTTGCTATAAAGACTTCTTGTTTGTATCTGTATTTCTTAAAACTCAGAAGTCCAGCTGAAAATTTTCATATCAAAGAGAAGAGATTTGATAGTGTGAAATTTGTCAGTAGGGTGAGAAAAAAAAACCATTAAGATAATTTTCCTTCAAAACAGAATTTGTCCAGAAATCATGTTATTGTGAATTTTTTTTTTTTTTTTTACCAGCAATTAAAGAAAAATCACATAGTCAGTCTAATTAGATGAGTTGACGGAAAATAAAAAAAAAAGAAATGTATAAAAAAGCCTGGAAAGTCAATTAGAAAAAGAGAATTTTAGACAAGCTTTAAATTCTGCAAGTTATCAATTTAAAATAATTTTTTTTTTAATATAGTTTTTTTTTTTTGAAGATTGATATAAATGAAATGGCAGGTTAAAAATCTATATATTTCATCTGTCTATCAGACTGCCATCGGCCAACACATCATATAAAAAAATTGCCTGAAGTAAAAGTATTCTACACCTTATGATTGTTTGGGGAGAAATAATATTTTAAATAGAGAAACATTCACCTGCATTTAAAAGCTGAATGAAAATAAATAATCTGCTGATAAGTATTAAACCATGCAAGTTCAGATTCCAGTGACTGAGTTTAAACCCCAGCAAAATTATAAATATGAGAACAGATATCCTCCATCTATTAGAAGAATTGTGCCGAGCAGGAAAAGAAACAGTTCCAGTGCCAAATGGTTCCTACTGAAGCAAATACCTTCATTATCATCATCACCATAAAAGAATTACAAGCCTCAAGTTAAGCAAAGACTGTTCCAGTGAACTGTGGAAATTGGTCATATACCCGTGGTACATATTGGTATGTGTTTGCTGCAAAATGTATAGACATTTAACAAGCCGAGTTTGAACTCTTGGAAGTCTCAACAAAATAAAAGGGACTGGTAATATGAATTTTCATTATATATTTTTCTTTTATGATATCAGGGACTATTAGTAAAATTTTTAGCCATAAAGTTTTATCTCTTCTTATGTCTGAACTCTGAGAACTAAAATCGAGTTAAACCAAGAATTTCTTCAGTAATAATAGCTATAAGCTTGATTAGTGATTTTTATGTATGCTAAAATTATTATACCCGCTTATTGATGAAGTTTGTTTTCTAAAGGGTATTATTGTATATTAATCTAAATTTATGAAATGTTTGTTAATATGTAAAAGATTTTTTTTGTATTATTATTTGTTTTGAAATAATATTTTAGTTATAATGGGGATCAACACACACACATACACGGTAATATAACAATACTTGCCATATGAATATAATTGCATATGAATGTGAGAATAGGCATACAGCATTAAGAATATTTAGATTGTTTTTTTTTTGAATAATGAGTAGCAATCTCAATAGCTTAGAGAGGGGGGAGATAAGTAATTCAAAACTTGTTTCTGAAAATCTTTTTCTTTTCAATTTGATTAACACTTTTTCTAATTAATCATTCTACTTTATATGTTAAGTTTAGATGTATAAAGATCTAAAAGTATGTGTACACAAAGAGTGTTTATTTTTTTTATATGAAATATTTTTCTTGTGGATAGAAAATTTTAGCAATTTGTTATCCAAATTGATATCCATTATACTATGATAAACGGGGAATATTGTCATTAACGGGAAAGAATTTAATATTCATCTTATGAGTTCAATATAATAACTTATAACTATTAGTCATATAAATTTTCATTTCTATCTTTAAATTGTATGTATATGTTAGTAATGCAGTAATAAATGTTAATTTGTTTCATTAAACGAGGCGTATATAACTTTCATTAAGAGTATTCCTTATTAGTTGTGATCATTCATCATCACTAGTGAATATTAACTGTTGAAGTTCTAATTTAGATATACTAAAATTAGCCAAATAGTTATGAATTTCTAAAAACTAAAATTTCATGTTAGGCTTAGTTCTAAAGCTGTGGCTGGAAGTACCAGCATTGTCATCATCACGTTTTTCAATTGATGAGCTAGATAAATGTTTAAAGGCCATAAATAGATAATGATTTCATATTATAATAACAACCATTCCATCATCTACATCATTCAAGGATGAGTGAATTGCCACCCTAAATTAATAGTGTAATACGAGCTAGTAAAACTTATGAAGGTATTAAAATGCATTTATCATATTAAAATCTAGGAGATAATTTGTCTGATGCATTTTATATACACCACTATAACTTAAGGATGTTTTGTGTTTATCTTAATATTAGTGCATATGGTGATATGGGTCTAAAATCAAAAATCCTACATTTTGTTAGAAATAAGGTACCAAAGGGGTTTAAACCCGGTACATTTGAGAAGATTATAGAATATAACTTTGTCTAGGTTCAGATAGCCTAGTGGTACCCTGATAGATCATATTCACTACATATTCACTTGTTATTCACTTAGATGTTCACTTAATATAAAACCAAGAGATAAAAGTGGATAAAATTTACTGTTGGATTTATTGATGAAGTATTTTCATTGGGTTACCAAGGTACTCACCCACTTAATGTTATTTCAGGAGTTATAATGTCTTAATAGTTTATTTAAGTTACAATGTGTTCCTATTTGTTTATTGAAGATACAATGGCTGCCTAACTAGGGTTTGAAATAGGTCAGATAACTGAAATGACTCGTTTCTAATCATTATTATAATAATAATATTTTGCCATCTTGGAGTTGATTTATATCTATCTCATAATCATTTTCCTCACTCAAGATACAGACATTATATATATTGTGAGAATATTAAGTGGATATGATATTTTAGCTACAATGTATTAAAAATCTTAAGTAGAAATTAATTTAAGTTACAATGCCCTTTTGATTGATAATTAGTATTTTGGCTACAATGTATTTTAGTTACAATAACTTTAAGGACAACTTGTTTGAATAAATATTTGAGTTACAATGTTTAAATTAAACATTAGTCGCATTAATAATTTAGGTACAATGGCGTATATATTTTAGTCACATAAATAATTTAGGTACAATATATATATGTGGTATTTCCATAATTTAATAGGACTAAACCTTTCAGCCTTCAATTTTAATATTACTATTTTCTCAAAAACTTTTATTTATCTTCTACACATATTAAATAAAACTGAAAATAAACAACAATCATATTTTACACTTTTACTTATATCCTTGTATTCCTTGTTTTCCCTTCTTCCAATTTAAACTCCCCATTTTCCCCCAAAATATTCTTATTTCCAAAAATTAACTTCAATCCAACAATTTTTAAGAGACCAGAGAAAATAAACATATAAATATATATGGAAGAACAATGTAAAGAAGTCAAGTCTCAAAATTATAGTTACGAACAATATCATGATTATTTATTAAAGCATATATACAATTAAGATTTTATAATTAAAAGCATTTCACATCTAATATTTGCAAAATATGTGTGCATATATAAATAATTTTATCATCACAATAAATTTCACATATTGTTAAAAAAATTGGAATTAATAAAAAGTATTGCATAGAAATTAGATATATTTGCAATATTTCTAGAATTAAAATATTTCATTATTACCGTTACGTTGTGCACATGGAATGTGCATATTCAATGTGATATACTTGAAAGCTTTTACTTTCAACATCATTTAATAGATCTTGGTGAAGTGTTACATATTTGACAAAATAAGTATTATAGTGTAGCAGAATAAAATCAAAGTGTAACAGATGAAAGTGATGTGATTATGTGCAGAAGTGCTCAACAAATTAAACTTTAAAAGTGAACACTCATAAAAGTCTTGGGTGAAAATGAAGCATTACTCTTAACAGCAGTGTTTCCAAGTTTTCCCTTGATGTAAAGAAAGAATATAGAGCAAAAAGTTCTACTTGTTTTCCTTTTTTTTAAAAAAAAAAAATCCATCTGAAAAAATATTTGTGAAACAATAAATATGGGGGGGAAACCCCCCCATTTATATGGAGTTAATTTTAGAGCTAAAAAATGCAGAAACAAAATATGTGGGAAAGATGAATCAAACTTTCCTTGTATTTTTTTTTTTCTAAGCTCTTGCTAAGTTTTTATAACATATTTTTATCCTTTTTTTCCTCAGTTCTTATTAAGCTTCCAAAACATATTTTTATTTTCTTATGTATTTACAATTTTCTATTTTCTTCTTACTCCCAACATTTTGGAAATAATTTCATTAAAATTGCTTTTTATTCTTTTCATAAGCTCAGCCTGGCCAGCTCCTCCTTTGAAATTTTTATTTAAAGATCCCCTTTTCAATAAAATAATTTTTTTTTTTATATTTTTACAGTTTAAATTTTTGTTACTTATTTTCCATTTGCAAAAGGAAAATAATTTTTCTAATATTTGTCTACAATATATTACTGGTATTCTCCTTTCCTCCTTCAAAAGTAGACTTCATTTTTATATTAATCTATTTTAATCTTACTAAATCTTAATAATATCAATATGCAACATGCCTAAAATAATATCTGTACTGTGTACACTTTTTCAAATGATAATTTTTCTATTCATCATTTTTATATAGTACATTCATTATCATTATATTTGTTAATGCTAATCTTTATTTCTTAGAATTTTTTTCCCCCTTAATTTTAACTATTATAGCATTCAAATCCAAGCATTACACATATATTTTTCTGAAGATTTTTTTTTTCTATTACTTTTTAATATTTGTCAAAAGTGATCTCTACTTCACTAATAATCAAATCCACCCAACATTACTTATTAATTGTAATAATACAAAAAGTATTAAAACACTTTTAATAACAAAATATGTTTGAATTTGTAATGAAGAAAATTTATTTAAATCTGAGCACTTTCAATACTGAGTTGTATCATAATCACAGCATTATGTGACTAAGTGAAGTTGAAATCTAGACTTAAAGTTATTCTTGAATAAATAATACTGACATAAAATTGAATTTTTAAGACTAAATTAACATATTAATGGTTAAAGTGGATGCTATCAGAACCATTTTTAAAAAGAGGGGAGTGCTGGAGCCCTTATTATTAATGGCATGATGATCTTTAGCTAACGATTAAGCTTCCTTCACCTTTTTCTTTCAGTCATCTCTCTCAGAACAAAAGATGTCAGTCATAGATAGATCAAAGGTATGGCCTGATTCAACTTGTGATCCAAGAAAATGAAAGAACATTGCTTTTCATGCCTCGGTTGTATAGTTATTGTTTGTTCCAAATGACATGTCAGAAAGGTAGAGGAAGCTTTGGCCAATAGCTAAAGATCAACACGCCATTAATAAAAAGGACTCTAGCACTCCTCTTTCTAAAAAAATGGCACTTATAGCATCCACTTTTACCATTAGTATTATAACGATCCAAACGAAGTGGGAGATCGCATCGCACCGCACTACCAAGGGCGCCATCTAGGCATTTGAGCCTAGAAAAATTTATAAAGTAGGCAGATACGCGCTGTTAGGATTCCACTTTATTTACATATTTAGATCGTTAGCCCATTGTCACTAGCTCAGTGGAGACGCAGAGATAATAAAATATATAACCTTAGATATAAATATAAAAAAATAATAAAAGCCACTGCCAGAAATTAACACAGAAAAATATTTATTTACGCACATATAAAATCATTCTAAATTCGAGGAATAAGTTTAACATTTAGATTTTTATCTTAATTTTTAATTTTACATTTAAAATAGCTTGCTATAATGTTTAATATTTTATTTAGAGGGTCGGGTATGAATAGGCTACATAGATCTGCATTTGAAAAGACAATATTCTTCCCTTATTTAACCCTAGGCTAAAAGTTCAAAGTCAAACTGACGCCAATCATCCGATACATTTATGTATTCAATGTAGCATGAAAATACAACGGCACTAAATAGACTATACTGTCAGGAATGCACATCTGAACAGTATAGTGAGAAGACATTGTTGCTCTCCACCACCAGGAATGCTACTTCTGATGGCGAGTAGAACAATAAACATAAAACTCCATAGGAATGGATTGCGTCTTGCGTCTTACTATCCAATTCCATAGGCAACAGAGGGTGTGCGGCGTATATATGTAATCCTGCACGTGGCGGATCTCCTGCTACATTTACTACCTACACAAATATATCGAAACCATTGAGCCAATTCAACCACGAAACAAATAACCTAAGATTACCCTCCCTTAATATAACCTTACAAAACTATATAGCCGTTCACGCCCGACTTAAATTTATCATTTAGATATGTTCGCACAGATAACTTTTATACAATTTGTTTTAAAATGTTAAGTATAGATCGGCTGCACAGATTCCACGGTCAAAAACATCCAAATTAAACACAATCGATCAAAATACAAAATCATCGATAACGTCAATTGCAAAAAGGGAATACACAAAACCCATGGCACTCACCATAAGGTGCCTGCATTAACATCGTTGACCTATACATTCTAATCGACTGTGAAAATCTCAACATCATCAACCGCTAACGAATCTATGCAATGTCTATACCCAACTTTAAATTTTATGCATTTAAAATTTAAACAATAAATAATTTATACAATTAAAATGAATGGAAATGATTTTTTTATCAATAACAAACATATAAAATTAAACATCAATTGATTTTAAACTTAAAGGTCAAATAGAAATTCCATTTTAACATTTAAATTGCTTTCACGAAAGTTCTTAATTATTTAAAAAAAATTTTAAGTTCATTGTTAATAGCTTACAGTAGCAGAGTCCAGGTTCTTGTTTTATATTCCCGTGACGTCTCGTTTGGAAGATAATGTTCTGGAGGTGGCATTAGCTGGTTCCTTTCGGTATCTCAATCAGTTCATTTTTAAAATAGAGAGAGAGTGAGGTATGTGCGTCCTACCCCATCTCTCAAAACAAACAGCTGGAACTGCCCAATACTCAATATTTCTCCTTTTTATATTATCCACACGGATTCAAACAACAAAACGTCACCAATCCATCACTTTCGTTAGGGTCCGAGCCAAGGCTTGGTGCTTCCATTGGTCAAGCTAATTTCTCTTATCTAATTTCCATCTGACCCTTTAATTACATAAGAGCCTTGAGGGCTAGCTTGTTTTTCAAATAATAAACAATCATTTCCATTTATAGATTACAGGAATTAATTAATACCTGTTTTTATTTTAACTTATATTAAATATTTTAATATTTAACTCTTGTATTTTTTTATCAAAAAAAAAAATACGTTCAAATACTTTTTTTTATTTATATATAAAAAAAATATTTTTAAAGTTTAGCATCTGTGCGAATATATATATTTAACAACATTTTAATTTTAGCGTTTAGTTTTTTTTATAGATTTTTAATATATTTATTTTTATTTGCGAACTTTGTTTTTCTTTTAAATTAATGTAACGACATATTTATATATCGTTACAGTATGTAAATCTCATAAAAACAGTTTTATATTAATCTATTATTTAATATTCAGATGTAACTTTAAATCTAGATTTCAACTTCCTTTAGTCATATAATGCTATAATTATAATACTAATCAGTATTGAAAGCACTCAGCTTTAAATAAATTTTCTTTATTACAAATTCAAACGTATTTTGTAAAAAAAAAAATGTATTCTAGAATTATAAAAATTCTTACTTTTAAAAAAATCAAACAATATATGGACTGAATGAAAGAAGAATAGAATGAAATATAATAACAAAACCATTATCATTTTCAATCACTATTGATCCATTGCAGGATGAAAGTGTCTTCATATTTAATTAAAAGTTTTTTCGACAAACAAAATCAAAGAAGGGGATATGGTGTGGGTCAAAGTAAACCCCATGAGTCAAACTGAAAAGCATATCAGAAAATTCCAAAACTTGTATGACAGACCTTACCACACTGCAAGGAAAGATGGCCCAAATGTGTTCACTTTAGAGAAAAGTCAAGGGAAAAGAGGTACCTATAATACTAGGTCCTTGAAATCTTATAAACCAGGACTTGGTTTAGAAGACGGTCTACCTAAAGATTGATATATTAAGAATAAAATAAGTTCAAATCCCTATTTTATTCTCATTCCCTGACCCCTGAGATATTGTACCATGTATGGTAAGAGTGTTGGCATTGACATTTTAGAGTTAAAATATTAAACAATTAAAAAGAAAGAGAATAACAAAAAAATTACCTTTTGATTTTATTGAGATAAAAAAGTTCTTATCGTCAAGCCATTATAATTACTTAAATTGAAATTACAGCATTCTTTTGCCATTAATTAAAGATGGTCAGTGAAGAAGGAGGGGAAAAAAATAAGTTTGGAAACAAAAATAAAATAGAAATGTGTAAATTGTTCAAAGTTAAAATGGGAATGAAAAGATGTAAACAGGATGTGCGCAGTGGACTCAAATTAGGGGATATAAAAGAAAGGATATCGCTGAACAGGGTTTCCCCTTGTGTTCTGTATGGCACCAAATAGCAATTGGCAATAGATTTTTTTTCTACGGAATCATGACAAGATGCCATATTACATTCTTACCAGCGGATTTTGTCATTATCAAATGTGTGGATAGAGAATAGTTTGTTCACTGATACTTTCTTCCTTCCTGGAGCCGCAATCATGCCGTGATTGAATCCCATTGCGTACCTGAATATTAAAACTCCGGACTGCCTACCAAGATATTATAAGATCAATCAACAGAGAATTTTACTAAGAACAAAATCATGCATGGTAATTTGCATAGTGATAGAATTAAACAGTTGAAACTAATCAGTAAAAAACTTTCTTTTGTGCATTATATGTGATCACATTCAGAAAAATTGTAATTACTTTTAAAATGCTATAATAAATCTAATTAAAAAAAACTGCAGCGAGATAACTTCCAAGAACAGCAAAAACTGACTTCCAACAAATAAAGTACTTTGATATTACATTTTGTTTTCTTATTATTACTAATAAATATTTGTTAGAATTATAAAATTAACAAATAATAGAAATATAATTTACTCTGTGGTTGATTTAAATTTAATATTATACTATTATTAGCTAAATCTGTTTAATTTTACCAATTATAAATGCCAATGCCGTATCATAAATTACAATCCTCCAGAGGGTAGTAAATTCTCATGCAATAGTGATTATTACAGATAGGAGAGAACTAGTGGATTCGCATATAGAATCCTGGCACCTATTAAATAAATGAATAATTAATTCTTCTCCAAGTATTATTAAACCTGTTTATAATAAACTGGGATTGTTTGATCAGGAAAAATAGTTCCGTTTATGAGAATACCTGATATATTTAAATAAATGAATTATCAGGTGCTGACATAACTTGGTAAACGAATGCACGTAAATTAAAGCGTATAAACTCCTACGTTACAGATAAATGGTACAATATATATATATATATATTGGTGAACTAACCCATCTACATAAATAATCACGTAGAATAATAACAGCTATAATAAATAGAATGAATATTAGAATTTTGCTTTTTTCAGTTTCTTTAAGGCCTCAATGAGGAATCAAAGAGTTTTCTTTTAAATAGCAAACCTCTATCTAAAGTCAAGAGCAAATACATTAACCAAAATTAGTATTTACTAAATGATCAAGGTTCACTTTGCATTTTTAAACTTAGTTTGCACTAAGAAATGTTTGTTTTTATCTTTTTGATTTAAAAAACCAGCAAGAACTTCAGATGTATGAAGTCAAAATATTATATCTATGATTGTCTGTCAATATATTTATATTAACTTAAATTACTGCCTAAATAACAATTTTTATTAATTATAAAATTACACTGGGCAGCATTTTTTTCCTTATTTCATTTGGCAAGAAAATATTTATTTAAATAAAAATGGAAATACATGTGATATTTAATTAAAAAAAAAAAAAAAGTTATCATTTACTTACTCACGATTCTTTTTACTACCGTCATATAATCCTGTGGGCAGATGTTGTATTAATCCTATCCGCTGAGCTATTTTGATTTGTTCTTCTTCAGTTAAAAGAGAGGCTGGTCTACTTACATTGGGAGAAGGATAGTAAATAGGTACAGTTTCCTAAATAAAAATAAAAGACATTTATAAAAAATATATATCAAATTACTGCTTAATAAATGCAATTAATTATGAAGTTATATATAAAGCAATCAATAAACTATTGTCTTTATACTTCAATGTAGAAGCAAATATTTGTTTAGCGAAGATGAAGTTAACTATGTAATTTCCAACTGCTGTTAACACATGAATTTGTTAATTATCAATCCTGCTAACAGACTGTATTACTATCATTAAAACTGTAAATAGTTCAACATGTTTGAGTATGAAAAGAAATTAGTTACTATGCTTTACATATATATATTTTAGGAGTAAATGTCAAATTTTTTTGAATTTGTACATATGTAAAGCTAGACAAAAAAGCAGCATTTCGATAACATCTAGTTATCTTTTTCAAGGCAATGCCATCTAGAATGTTATTAAAATATTAGTTTCTTGCTTTACTTCGCATATGGGAAAATCTAAAATAAATAACATTCAATATACACACACATGTACACCCAAAGTTTAAACTCAAAAATCAGTTAAATTCATACATATAATGCAATTTAAATTTATTATACTAAAAATATGGTTAATTTTGAATTTAAAAAAATAATCAAATGGTTTTGTTGTTTAGGAATTCATAAGAACATCAGAACTTGAAGCATTGAAAGTACTAGAACTGTAATTGATTTGAAGAGTTTATGCAGACTCTGAGTCTACCACTACACCAAATTACATAGGATAACTTTTTACTGCAAAGTATGTTTTAGATCTGCAAACAATGAAATAGAAATTTTTTTTTTTTTAGAATTATAGATTTTTTTGACATATACAATTCTGATTAATTAATCTGAGTGAAATTCATTAAAACACACACACACACAAATAAATACAACTAAAGACAACATAAGGTTTCTTTTTAAATGATAGATTTTTAAAAAAAGCAATTATTTCAGATATATATAAATGTAATTAAAAAAAGGCTTTGGGCACATTATAAGAACCAAACAAATCATGAATATTTTTTGAAAAACTGATACTCAATCATATAATCTTTCTCTATAAAAATGCCCAATAAATATTTTGAGTCTCATTCATCTTTTTCAGGGTGTTTTATAGAGATATTGTGATAATTTCTAATAACAATTATGATAATTGGCTGTGTTTTATGGTATTTTCATTCATTCTTTTTTATTATTAGAAAGTTAATCATTCATAAACAACAAAAGATGAAAACAAATATGTAAAGTGTCTCAGACTGTGTTTTAAACTTTCATCAATGATTATCAATCTTCTTGTAACAACAACAACAAAAAATGAAAATATAAAATGTGCATACTCTTTAATTAATATATATCTCCCAGTACATTAGTCTTGAAGATGAATGAGACTTTACTAAAACATCACTTGCCCACATCTGTAAAGAATGTTCAAATCTATAGATCACAGATGTTTTATAAACTTATAATAAATCTTTTCAGTTTGATCAAGAGAATTTCTTCTCTTGAGGATTTCATGATGACTCCAAACCCCTATTTTTTGTTGTTGTTGTAGTTGATATTATACAATTAAAAGATAGAATTTATATAATAAAAAAATAGTAGTGCCAATATATATATGAAACAAATCAAAGTGATATATAAAACAGTTAATAAGACATTTGAACAATTAAAAAAATATAACAAAAAAATTATTCTATTCTGTAAAGAAAACCATCAACATTGTAATTCATCTCATTAACTGTACAAATATGGATATAAGCATAGATTTTCTTTGCAATTAATAGTATATCATCCAGATAACCTCAATTTACATAAATAATCTATTCGGTCCTTTCAGGTGCAAATTTGACAGTTCTATAGTTCAGAATATGAAAATATTTTTTAATAAATGAAAACAAGCACTACAATATATTACAAAAATTGTTTATATAGAATGAGACACATAAGAACCGAAAGCTATATTTTGAATTACACATCATATTTTTCAAATGTTTTGTACTTTATATATGCTGAGAACTATTAGCATAAGTGTGAATTAAATAAACCCAAAATTTTTTATATATGAAAATTGTTGATTCTAATATTGTCATATACTACTAGATAAGAAATGGGCAAACTTTTCATAAGCATTACACCAAAATGTAATGATAAAATGAACTAATGTTTCTATCTTAATTTTCAAATAGGTTTTTATAATTTTTACCAGAAATTAAAAAATCATATATTTATAATCATATATACATTTAGATATAAATGAAATCCATAAATACAATAGGTTTTATAAATAATAAAGTAAACACTTTATGAACATAAATTTATTTTTATTAGAAATAAAATTTCATACATGAAATTAGATTTAATATACAGTATATATAATTCATTTATTTACAAATAAATAAAAATATTTATTTAATTATCAATATGATAATGTGACCTAATCTTCAATTTACATCAATATAATACTATATAAATATTAAATATAAACAATTCTCAACTCACATAATCCATCCCACAACTTTTTGTACAAATTAAATTTTAAGTTAGATTTTCATTCAAGGTACATATTTACCATTCCATGGTAAAGAATTTAGAAATATTTTTTAACAAATGAAAATAACTGCTACAAAATGCAATAAGATATTTGCACAGTATAAGCTAAATGAAATCTAAAATATGCATTCATGTGTGACATTTTTGAATGTTTTGTTTTTTATACATGTTGAGAATTATCGATGCTGTTATAATATATGATCTATCTTAAATTTAATGATTTATCCACAAATGGTGCTTTATAGGAAAAACAATGAAGAATTTAATCCATAACAAATTAAATATACATGTTTATTTGTTCAAAAAAAAAATTGTAAATAATAAAAAAAAGTAATCCTTATTTTCATTTTTATTATTAATAAGTGTGGCAAATATAATTCTTATATTGTAATAATAAAACTAACATTTTTTTTTTTTTTTGTTAGCATATTTGCATTGAAACTTTCCATTATAAATTATATGGGTATGATTGGAAAAATTATCTTCATGCACCTCATATTTTCTTTAAAATTGTGCATTTGGACTCAAATCAAGTATGTTCAGCAATAAATATGTTAAGTAAAAGTAATAATAAAACAAGTTAAATCACTATAGTAAGTGTTTGAAATCTAATTTTTATTAATTTAGCCCTCCTTCAACTTCCAAGAAATAAGTCCCTTGATCTTTGACTGTAATTTTAAAAATGAGTTCCTCAGTTGTTATGGCAATGGCAAATCAGAAAAAAAAAATCATCATTTCATTACATATATATAAAAAGGTAATCCTTTATTTTAAAATTATTAATAAAAAAATATTTGTTAATTTTTCCATTTACCACATTTATTATATCATTCAAGTTGGTATGGATTATTATTTGCAAAAAAAAAAAAAATTAACCAATAAATGAATATATTTAATTTTTTATGAATTAAATTCAGTGGGTTTTTTTTTTCTCTAAAGAGTATCTAATATATAAGAGTAGATTATAAAACTTAAGCTAGATATTTACTAAAGTAGTACTAAATCATTTATCTAAGTCTGGATTTATGTAACTAAAAAAAATTTGACTTTTGTTGTTTGAGAAGTCAGGAAACATTCAAACATTAGAAATGACAGATTAAGTTTCAACTGGAAACCATAAAGTGGCAAGTTTGTCATTAGCATTGTATTACACTTTGTAAGTGAGCTTACAAGGTATCTTAAAAGTTTGCTTTCTTTCATCTTCTCTTTAGATATCTATATATTTTCTTTATTTTTTTGATTATAATTAGAGTAGATATGATTGTTCATCAGCTATCTGACAATATCAATACTTTTTACTGTATGTAATGTAAAAACAATGAATTATGATAAAATAAGTAACATAAATTATACATTAAAAAAAAAAATGCTAGAAACATACATGTCTTTTTAAATGCATCTAAACAATAATTAAAAAAGAACTATAGTTTAGGCTAACAAAAAATAGCTTATTTTTTATTTAATAAAGTAAATATAGTCAAGCATTGGTGGCCTAGTGGTTAGCATAGCTGCTTTCCAAGCAGCTGGCCCAGGTTCGCTTCCCGGTCAATGCTTTGACATGTATAAAAAAAAAAAAATATATAGGAGATTTGAAGTCAGACTTTCAAGCTCCCTTCAGTTATTTACTTTATCTCATATAACTGATACACAGGACAACACACGTGAAAAAAATAAATAATCTCCAATATATATATTTAGTGTTGAACCAGTATTCAACAGTTGGTCCAGATCATTATTTCCCACACCCATATATATAATCAGTCCTCAGTTTACATTAAGATAGCAAATCTTCCCACATTAATGGACAAGCTTCAATCTACATCAACCTATAACTCTTCAGCCATGCATACCATTGAAAGTTGATGATGGAATAGATTGAAGCCTGTCCATTAATGTGGGAAGATTTGGTATCTTAATATAAACTGAGCACTAATTATGTGTGTATGTAACATTGATCTGGACCAACTGATGAATGCTGGTTCAATACTAAATACATATATTAGAGATCATTTATCTTTTTCATGTGTGTTGTCATGTGTATCAGTTATATGAGATAGAGTGGATAGCTGAAAGAAGCTAGAAAGTCTGTGTTCAAATCCTCTATATTACATCTAAACTCCAAGTATATAAAGTATACTTGTATTTACAATATTAAGAAATTAAAGCAAACATTTTTTTTTCACAATTCTATTTACTAATCTATAATAGTTGATTATCATTTACAACCTAATATAAAAAAAATCAAAATACAAATAGTATGGTTAAATCTGATATTTAAATTTCACACCTTGGGTCCATAACTATTTTATATATTTGAAAAAGATCTATTTGAACATTCAATTAGTCTCAAAAATATTAATCATATTAGAGATTTAGCAAAACACAATCCACGCAAATGTCTAAACTGCAGAAAAAAATATTTTGTTCACTTTCCAAGTAAGAGTATGACTTTAAAATTAAATCCTTATATATTTCTGCACTACATTCTAGACAAACACCATATAGGGTCAAGTTAAAATGAAATCATTTAACCATAGTTAATTTATCAATGTGATATATAAGAATTTAGCATTCTAATATAATAAATATACTTAGACTTATTTTGCTTCTAATAATTTCCTCTCAATATCAATTTTAATAAAACCTCAAGTTATGGTAATTTTAATATGTGACAATCTCAGTAGAGCAAATAAATTATATTTAAAAATTAATGAATTGCCTGTATCACTGATACTATTTTAAATTCTCAAAAATAATTTTTGGTTGGAAGAATAGCATAGAAGAATCTGACTACTATGTTTTTAGACTGTGCATGTATTCTTTGTCATACAATTACTTGCAACAAAATTAGCCATTAACTTTGCATAAATTCTTGCAGAAACTTATTAATATTTTCAATAATGAAAGTCAAACAAATTTGGAAATTAGTAAGTGAGAAAATTCTGCCACTTTAAACATAAGAGATACTATTTTTATTTAGAAGTAAAATATTTTAAACATTTGATTTAACTAGATCATTAATTTATTCAATGTAAATTTTATTTTGTTGAAATATATAATTATTTTAATAAAATAATTACTGAAATAACTTTTGGCCCACTCTGAATGACTACATATTATTAGCTCATTAAAACATTGTAGCAGTAGTACAAAATATATTCAAAGAATTAACTACTTATATTGTGTATTGTTCCTTGATTAAATAATTGTAATATAAACAATAAAAAAATAATAGATTGAGAAGTTTTTATTTAAACTGTTGATATCAATTTGTATGCACAATTAATAAAATATAATAAAAATGTGTTTCCTTGATAAAATTCTGATATAAATATCAACATTTTAAATGAATTAACAAAATTTAAATATATACTTTCAAAGAGAGCAAAAATATACAAATGTTAATATTTTATTCTTAAGTTATGTTTTTTCAAAGCTTCTTCAATAGTTTTGTTTTAAATAAAAAGTGATAATAATTAAGATAAAAAGAGATGTAAGTAATATATAAGAAATTCACAGATGCTTGAATATGCAGTTAACAAATGGTAGTTACACAATGATAAAAATTCAAGTACTGTATAAAAATTGAAATAAATAACTGAATGGTTTGTTTCTCGGGAATACAGATGAAAATTCATATAAAGTTTGAGCATAAGAAGTGACTGAAATTTGATCCGTGAACCTTTAGTTCTAGAATCTATCACTCTGATATTATTCTAAACCATATAAGGCAACAATAGAAAATAAATTACAATGACCATATTCAAAAATTGTGATTATATATATATAGCTTACAGTTTGTAATTAAATATTTCATTTTAATTGCAACCTTTATGTTTTTTTATGGAACACCATGATTCAATTAATTGGTTGATTATAAATGAAATCACTTATAGCTTGAATAATATCATATATTGATTCTACAGTCTTTAAAATTGATGTTTTCTTCCTGAAGAGGTCAAATTTGTGAAAGATCTATGAACATATACAAATTAACTTGCTCATGAATGTTTCCATTTCATATGTATAAAATATTACCTATCTTTGCATATTTACATTTATTACTACTTAGAATCTTGTAATGTAATAATAACACATCCACTTCCCATGCCTACAATCTAATTTTAAATCCAAATAATCATTAAATATTGATCATAAATGAGTGTAGGTACTTTTCTCTAGAAAGAAAAACAAAGTTAGTAAAAACCGTTCAAAACATACTACCTGTCAACTGAAAAGTCTGGTGAGTATTATTTTTTCCTATCTTGTTCCTCTAAATGAAATTGTTTAAGAGCCCTTTGTTCTGGATTATATTTAAATAGTGTTTTACTTTCATCTATTTTTTTTTAAACACCAAATTTTATTTGATATATTGTTGATATTAATCCTTTTATTAGTTTTTTTTTTCTATAAATGTAATTAGATAATAGTTTTCTATATTTTTTGTTCAAGCTCATGTACTTTGATGTTACTTAATAATAAATTTAAAATGGAAAATTTTACTTTCTGGTAGGGCGTGGGGGAAAAATTAACACTTTTTACAAATTACTTTAAAAAAACTTCATATATATGACTGAACTACATCATGATGAAACAATTTGTTTTAAAAATCATACTAAAGGTAAATGTGTTTTACATCTCTATCACTGCCCTGTTTAATGTGTGGTTCATGATTATTGGGAATTGTAATAGGTTGGGTGATGTTGATTTACTTTATGTTAACTATAATAAAAGAATATCAATTTTAACTTTTCTGAATTAACATCAACTCTATTGATATAAGATAGATAATTAAATAATTCTATATTTAAAAAATATATCAAAATTAAAAAACAACAAATAAAAATCAGAAGAAAAAAAATACAATTTTTTTTTTTAAAACTGATAGTACCTATTCAACAAAATTAAATATTTAATTATCATAGTATTTTTTTTAAAAAAAATGTAAATAAAAGTTTTGATTATTATTAAAAATTATGACAAATATACTTTTTTCAAGAAAGGTATTTAGCAATTATTAATTGGGATTGTTAGATGAGTAACAATGCACTGCTTATAAAAAAAACAAAATTGAATTGTAATATGATCAAAAATAATGACTAAGTGTCATAATTCCTTCAGGCATTTAGTCTATAATTTATCAATTTTTTTTTTTTACAAGAATAAATATTGATGTAATTGAAAAGAAAAATTTATTTAAAAAAATTAAATACAAATAAAACATAAGAAAGGGTTGTCGTCGAATAGCTACCATATCCCACTCGATGGCGCACTTTTCATGCTTAAACTATAAAATATGATCATTCCCGGGTCGTTAATTATAATCATTTTGATGTGTTTTTTGTAATGCGAAAATAAAAACAAAAGAAAATCGTCTTTTTTAAATATTATTTAATTTTAAATATTATTTTTTATTAATGTATACAAATTAAATGATAATAATAAATGTAAAATAAAATAAACAAATTACAATTTGATTCGTCTTTTTTAGTTTGCTTTTTATTAGAAAAATCAATTTTCTTTCGGAGATTTTTTTACTGGGGTTACGGCTTTTTTTTGTTGTTGTTTAAAAACTCATAATCGTAATAAAAAGTAAAATTTCTTACTCTTCCTTTTACATTTTATCTCTACAGAGAAACGGATATTATTGTTATCACTATTTTTTACTTTTTAAGTCTTTGTTTTAAATTTTTTTTTTTTTTTACAGACAAACAGATATTACCGCTATTTTTTATTTCAAATAGAATGACAATTAAAAGTAAAAGTTGTTACGGTTAGGTTTAGGGTTATTGTTCTGTTGTTTGTAATGCTAAAATAAAAAATATCAAAATCGTATTTTTGTAAAAATTTTTTTAATAACATCTATAAAATAAATGATAACAATAAACGTAAACTATATTCAACAAAGTATAACAGTAGTCGGAGAAAAGAAAGAAACTAAAACTTTTTTAAACAATGACAAATATATATATAAAATGTTTATAATATATGCTTTTTATGACATTTAAAAAAACAGTGTACAATTGTACTTTTCTTACTAGATATTTTTGTGTTAACGCTCTTTTTTAGTTCAAAAATATACACACGGTACAATCTTAAAATGTTTCGTGGAATGTTACGAACAGTACATTACCTAATTCCAACTTACTTTATACATATATCTCGTCAACATTTACTATACACTACGGTGTAAAAAGTCTGTTAATTATTACTTTACAAAATCTGAACATTTCAATACTTTAAAATAATAAAAAAATCCAATGAAAACAACATTTCCATGCAATTCAAAAAACACACCCTCTCCCCAAGCCGTAACCATTTTATAACCTGTGCGAATTCGGAAAATGTATTTGCTGTGATGCGACATACATGCTGTACTGTGACGCACCATAGTGGCCTGCAATCTGTAGCATTAACAAAAAGTTGTATTATAGACAGTGCGGGTTCGAACGTGTCGGCCACGGAAACGGCATTTTTATGTGTTTTAGAGCGAAAACGGTACCATCCAGTGGGATATGGTGGCTCATCGACAACAACCTAAGAAAGAATTAAACACAAAATGGATGAAAAAAAAAAAAAATTTAAATGATTCAAAAAAGGAAGTGCAATAAATGAATGCAAAAAAGGATTATAATTATTAAAGGTAATAAGTCTATATAAAGCATAATAGTTAATGAGGACGATATAATTTTTGAAAAACTTGCATCAAGTTGTAGGAAAATCATGGACAATTTTAAACAAAAGTAATTTTTAAAAAAAGTAGTGTAAATGTTTTTAAAAAACACCGCAAGATGATATAGCCAAATTTGTTTTAAAACTATTATTGGTTAACACTAAATATGTAAATATATTGAACTGGATACCATCCGCTTCAAAAGTTTCATCGCGAAATTTAAAATGGCTTTCATATTTTTTTTTTTAAAAGAGCAACATCAAAGTTTTTTATTTTATTATTTAATGTAGTAAGAGTATGTGATATAATGCACATACTCGCTTAATTTTAAAAAAAAAAATTAAAAAGAATCTGTGAATTTTTATTTGCAATAGATTTTACTTTTAAATTCTACTTTCTTTTGACATTTTTTTAAATTTTTTGTAAAAATATTCTAATTTTAAAAAAAAATTTTTTTAAATCCTTTTGGAAAAAACAGATTAATTTGGGAAAGTTTTAATTACATTCCTGTTTCTTTTATTTTCAATTATAATCTATTAAAAATTTATTCTTAAAAGCGGAGATTTAATTTTGTATTAATTTTTAAATAAAGTAAGCCCTGGTCAGAATTTTTAATTAAGATTATGCAGGAGATAAGAGAGCATATAAATGGCTCAAAAGTTTCGGACTTATTATTCTTGGCTTGATCCAGACTATTTTGCCGAAGAAGAGCATCAATTCAGCTTCTTGTTATTCTGCTGTCTGTTGTTAAGACATAGTGAATTTATTATTATTACTTACGGTTACTTAATAACCTTCGCTTTAACAAAATAAAATTAACAACCACGAGTGTTCAAATCTACAACATGCCTTGCTAAACCTACCTAAAGACACCTCCTGATTCTGAGCTGTTCCTTCCAGTCATGCCATGAAAGCATAAATTAAAACGGATCCCAAAGTATGCCTCTGCACTTGCCACATGAAGAGATAAAGACACCTAAATATTGAACTCAGAAAGAACTGTGCACTCTCATTGAAGAACTCATTGGACTCTGCTTTACTGTAAAGTAAAATATTTCTTATTCTTTCCAGGCTATAAATCTTTAATTAAATTCTCTGATTAATCTGAAAGTAAATGTATTATCTAATTTTTCGTATTCCTTTAATATTACCTTTATTGTACATAATTGCTTTTATTTCTTATTGCATGTAACGTCATCTCAGTTTTGAGACTACCTATTTGTAATTTTAAAATTTTATATCAGAGAGTGTATTGAAACGCTTGGGCAAATATTAGCAGTTTTCTTTTAGCTCACATGTCACTCTTTTATTACCCTGTAATTAATTTTAAATAAGTTTAGTTTGCGCTTCCTGCAGACTACAAATTTTTTGGCTGACGGTTTATCGTGTATAGTGTTCTGAAATTGGAGATTTTGTTTCTTCTTTCTAAGATTGAGTAAGATCACAATCGTTTCTCATGTTTTCTGGTCTTGTATTTGAAATCAACTGTAAATTGAATTAAAATACGAGCTGTCCTGCAGACATATGACGTTCTTGGTCTCAACATATTATTCTGGGCCAAACAATGCTTGCCCATGCTGTTTTGTTGATTTCCTACAAGACCCTATTGTTTTTGTTATCTCTGAATTAGGAAGCTAGAATTGTCTTTTTTTATAAATCGCCAACAGGAAGATATTAGGAATTTCTTTTATATTCATAAGTGAACAAATGAACTTATCAGTCAGGGTGTTTAATATTTGCATCATTCATGTACACTCTCTGGTAAATATGCCAATAAAACTAGGTCAAACTTTCTTTTTGTATTTGACAATCATTGATTTAAATATTTTGTTGAATTTAATAAATCTTAAAATTTCTTTTATAAATACTTTGGCTGACATTTGTCTTTTCTCAATTGTCTGAACAATCTTAAAAATCTTTCCCTTCCTGGGTTTAGCAGGTGCCAATCATCATCATCATTAACTTTTGGCACTATCTGAGATCAAAAGGAAATAGAGTGGCGGTAAAATATATTTTTACAAATAAAAATAAAAAATACTGACAATATTATTACAAAGGTTGTAGTGATCACTAAGAGGCATGAATAAACATTTTATGCCAAAATAAACAAAAGGTATAATATTTATGTTAATATAATCTTTAAATTATACACCATATGAATCAGATACTAATAAGTCTTATCATTTTACTATTTGTGCTATAAAATATTTTACAAAAATTTTTAATTACATATAGTGGCATCTTGATTCATTTTTCAAGACACTTGAATAAACAATGGTAATAGGAAGTACCATGAATTAACATATAACAATTTAATAAATATTCACTAAAATATATTATCAAGTACAACTCAGTTTGGTTAAATATATGTGTGTATATATTTCAGTATGTATAAACTTTTACTACCTCAGTAATTAAATGGTTAAAAAAAGTCAAGGTTAATATTAATTATAGTGATTAGATTAAAATATTTTTTTTCTAACAATCTTGTTTTATTTTACCTGGCACTTGCTTTCATTTAAAATATGTTTAATGTGTTTGAAGCCAATACAAGACTTTAGCTAATATCGATGTTTTGTCTTTACCTTCTCTCATCATTGATTCAAATAGTAACTGTAGTTGATTAAATTGGAGCAAAGCAAGCCATATTCTAATTTAAGAAAAATTTAAAGCATCATGTGGGAAAAGAAAGGGTTATGGCAGCTTTTGTTTTCATTTTAATTATTTTTAATTAAGAAGATTTTGTTTTAATGTTCATAAGAAAGACCCTAAAAATAAAATAAATTTTAAAATAATAATAAAAAAGATTATTCTGTGTGCATTTTAATTTACAATTTGAATTTATGAAATTTTATTTTGCAGGAACACTACAATGAGAAAATTTATTATAATGTATATGTACATACAGTAATAGTATTTAAATATCTTTTCAAATTAATTAAAAATAAATTTTCCATGCAGAAAATTATTATGTTGAGAGCTTGACTTGGCAATGAATAATGAAATAAAACAACTATATGATGAACAATTGAACACAGAAAACATATTTCTTTGGCATTAGGTCTACATTATAAGGATTATCTCAAAGACATTATGAAAAAAAGCAATATTGTTTCCAATGAAAAAATATGCAGAAAATAAAATGTACAAGAAAGCTACAATTAGTCATGGTGTTGAAGCATTTCATAAAAAAGTTTTCTGCCAAAGAAATTAAAAAGTAGCATTGCAAGCATGTTACATCATCATCATCAACCATTATCAATCCTCAGCAAGATGAAAGTCTCTCCAAGTTCAATCCATCTTATCTGATCTTTAGCTTCGCTTCTCCACATCACTCCTGCACACTTTATTTCATCCATCCATCTCACATATGGTCTCTTCCTGGGTCTTTTACAATCCGTTGGAATCCAGTTCAAGATTTCAATTGTCCATCTATTATCATCTCTTCTAGCAATATTTCCAGCCCAACTCCACTACAATCTTTTAATTTTTTCAATGAGGTCAGTAACACCTGTTTGTTCTCTTACCCATATATTGCGTTTTCGATCCCTTCTTGATACCCCCAACATGCATTTCTCCATATTGAGTGGTCTGAAGTCTCCGTACTGGTAAAACACATTTATTAAAAACCTTCCTTTTCAAGCACATAGGTATATTTCCTTTTAGTATCAAGTTATTTCTACCAAAAGCACTCCAACCAAGTTTAATTCTATGATTAATTTCATCTATTGTTTCCATCTGTATTAATAATCTGTCCAAGGTATTTGTAACTGTTAATTTCTTCTAACTCATCATAATCAATCTTTATTTACATATTTTGAGAAAATCCATTAAACATTACTTTAGTCTTTTTAACATTAATCTTTAGTCTACTTTCATCTGATAACTCCTGCAACATTTCCTGCAGCTCTAAAGCATTATTTGCAAAAACAACTATATCATTTGCAATATCTAAATGACTTAAATAATCTCCATTTACTTTCACTCCTTTAGTTTTCCATTTTAATCCACAAAATACTTCTTGCAGCACTGCTGTAAAAAGTTTTGGATATGGAGTCACCCTGTCTTACACCCTTCTCAATGTTGATTTTCCCAGTATCATTATGTAATCTAATTGTTGCTGTTGCATTTTTATAAATATTCTTTAAAATATGACAATATCCTGGATCTACACCTTGATGATCCAATGCTTTAATCACTGAAGAAATTTTTATAGAATCAAATGCGTTTTCATAATCTACAAATCCAAATCATAAATGGCAACTCATATTCATTTGTCCTTTCTAAAACTTCTCCTCTCAATACTTTGATAAGATCTCCTGTACTTAAACCACTTTTAAATCCAGCTTGTTCTCTTGGTTGGTGGAAATCCAATGTTCTCTGCAGACGAGTTGTAATTATCTTGGTAAAAATTTTGTATAAAACTAATAAAAGGCTGATAGGTCTATAATTCCTAATATTTTCTTTATCACCTTTTTTAAATATTAATATTAATACTGCATTCTTCCAATCATCTGGTACATCTTTATCATTTAGACATTTGGTATATAACTTTACTAAAAAAATTTCTATTTCTTCACCTGCTCCTTTTAATATATCAATTATAATTCCATCATTACCTGGAGCCTTTCCTTTCTTCATACATTTAATTGCGTGTCTCACTTCTTCATTTAAAATTCTTGGCAATTCAGAAGATGTGATAGATATAAATTCTTGATAAAAGTCTTCTATCCATTTCATGATGTCATTTCTTTTTTTTAGTAATAATTCCATCTTTTTTTTCTTATTGCAGATATAAATTTCCTACCAATACCAAAAAGTTGTTTTACACTCTTGAGACTTTTATTCTCTTCTACAGCTTTTCTTGCTAGTTCAGTTATACTTTCTTATATCATTTTCAACTCTCTTTTGCACCATTTTACAAAATTCGAGATATTCCATCCTTTTTAATGCATCATTTTTGTATATCTTCATATTCATTCTTTTCTTCATAAATTCTCTAGTCTCAGTAGAAATTTTATTGGTCAATTGCTGCTTTTTTCTACCAGCTATCCTTGTTGCAGTTTTTAAAAGTGTATCAGTTATTTCCATATTAATTTCATTCATATCTGAATCATGTTCAAAATCTACTAATACTTGAAACCGATTTGTAAGTTCTAATTTAAATTCATTAGAATGTTTCTGAAGATTAGGAATATCAACTGTAAATATTGTTTTTCTTAATAATTTTTGTCTCAAGTTTTGCATTAACACGTACCACTTCCTGTGTTAAATTTATTAAGAACATTACAATCTTGAAATATGTATTTTCTGTTAGTCAAAATATAATCCAACTCTATCTTGAAATATGTATTTTCTGTTAGTCAAAATATAATCCAACTCTATCTTGAAATATGTATTTTCTGTTAGTCAAAATATAATTCAACTCTGTTGTACCTTCATTTGGATGCTTCCATGTTCATTTCCTTTTAATATTTTCCTCAAAAAAAAGAATCAAGTTTTCTTTTTCTGCAAACTCCATAAGTCTATGTCCTCTCTCATTTCTATTACCATAATCATAATTCTCTACAGTACTTTCATCTTTTATTTGTTTACCAATTCTAGCATTAAAGTCTCCCATAACAATTCTAAAATGTTTACTCTGATCAAAAGTCTTTTGTACATCCATATAAAAATCTTCTAATACTTCATCATTATGAGAACTTGTTGGGACATAAACATGAATTATCTGCATTTAGTATCTGCTATTAAGTTGTATAACTAATCTTGCCACTCTATCCGACACACCAACAATCTCCACAATATGTAAATGTATTTGTGCTTTAAGATTCATCTGTATAGTCATTGCAAATCTCATTTCTAAAAGAGATTTTTTTCTCTCTTTTATTTCCTTAGAATTAGAATGGCTATATGTATGTTTTGGAAGCAAAGAAATTAGCCAAAGAATGCAGTAAAACAATCTTACACAGAAACAATGGATAAAAGTTTTATTATATAGTGAAACAGATTTACTGTTCCACGTATATATATTCAAAAGACCCCCCCCTCATTTAAAAAAGACTAGCATGATTTGATCAAATTTAAAAAAAATAAAACAAAAAGTTTATAGTTAAAACAAAATCATTATTGATTTTATAGTTTCAAATTACGATGTAAATAAAAGCTGACATTTATTAAAAAAGTTTACATTTTTAATTTTTGGAACGATGTTTTCGAATAAAGTGTGATAATAGCTTGAGACAGTCTTAATAAATTGAACAACATGGCTTAATCTTCATGCTTTCTTATCTATCCTGCTAAAAAAAAGTAGATTATCCAATCATTATGAAGAGAAAGGCAATCGGACTTAAGTGAGAGCTGTGGGATGACTAGGATACGTGGGCTGAACTGTTTAATCAATCAAAGTTTTTTCAAAGAGATTTTTAGGAGATCAAATAGTTATTTTTTTTCAAAGAGATATTTTTCAAGTAGCTATTAAAGAAAAATTTTGAAAAAAAAGATTTCAATTTTAAAAAGATATTAAGAGCAGTTAAAGAACCTGTATTAATGATGAAAAAAGAAAACATAACGATGGAAGGGTAAACGGTAACAGCTTTTCTCTTCATTCTAAGCCATGGTCCTCCAAGATTTGCCTGGACAGACATCATAGAAAGGAGATAATGCCATTCAGCTAAAATGCGATGCCCCTTTTGAAGGCAGTCACATTATGGATATAAAGAAACAAACTGGATAAATAAAGGTAATGATTTTATAAAAATATTCGATACTATGTGTGTTTATAAAAGACAAGACAAAACGTATTTCTTAAACTAAAATTATATGTGTTTTTAAAAGACAAACAAAACGTCTTTATTATAAATAAAATGAAAATTATGAATAAATGTAGCTGCCTGAAAATACATTCGTTATTGGAAAATTATAAATGAAACTAAAATTATTGATAAAGTATAAATGAAAATGCTGATCAACTTATATCTGGAAACATACATCTGTGCCAGACCAAACAGCAATATTTATGCTAGATATTAGAGTAACCAAATAAAATTACAAATGCTCACCTGCCGATTAATTATATAAGAATATTACGCATAACTATAATTAATTAAATTATAATAACTTAGATTTATAATTTAGATAAAATTAGAAAATATCAAAATGAAAATATACATACAAAATGAATGTATTTAGTAAATTTATACTATATTATGAACAAATTCAAACATTTAAATATGAATTAGTACATCAATAAAAGTTAATCGATTTTATTTATTATTTGAAAAACTCTGAAAAAAGTAATATATACACAGAATTAAAACATGTTATATATACGAATTGAGAAATAAGAATACCAAACCATGAACCGAGGATGTGCATATAGCATGGATTCAAACCTGGATTTGGATAACCATGAATAAAAATATATGTATTGTGCTTTAACTAGCTTAAAGTTAACTGGAACTCTTGAATTAGACATAAAATGCAAATGGTTAAAGAACTTGCATTCTTTAATTCATATTGCCCTATTATTGGATACATACCAAGATGCACAATACAATGCTATTAGTTATCTTCATTATTATATCTGTAAAGGATGTCTTCATACAAGAATAATTAAACCACATTACATGTGACTACTACCTAAAATAATACAAATCACAATTAAGTGGAACTCTGAATTAAGTGCTATTAGTTGTCTTCATTATTCTCTCTGTTGTCTTAATATATCACATTCTTCTCTGTGAACTAATTAAATGATTAGAGATGTAAACTGTTGAAGAACTTTTGAGAGAAGGACTTTATTATACTCTCAACAGATTACATTCTCTAAGCCAGTGGTCTTCAACTACTGGGCCGCGGACCGGCACCGGGCCACAGAACTTTTCTGGAGGTCCGTGCACTAGAGTGGGAAGAAAGTTTATAATAACAAATACAGTAATAAGATTTTAAACTTTTAATTAATATAAACAATTTTTATTTATTTTTTCATCGCATTTTTACCCCATTAAAAAAAAAGAAACAGAACAAAAACAAAATCTAATCAATCATATATAAATTAATGTTTTTCTATTTATAACAGATGTTTACGTGGGGGGGGATGGGTAGAGAAGTTTTTTAGTATACACCCCCCCCCCCGGTTGTCTTTTGATAGCCAATCGCAGCCACTTGTCAGCATTGTTAAAATAATAAAATGTAACGTGACTTTTTTTGATCTCTTAAATTTTTTCTACTCTCTCTTAATATTTCATTTTTAGTGTTTTTTTTTTTTGGCTATACGATTTTTTTGGGGGGATTTAACTTTCTTTTTGAAATCAATTTTTATTACCTTTTGTTAAAAATAAAAACCAACAAATAAGTTCTGTCTCAAAACTTTTGACTTTTTCAAGTTTCATTTTCTTTTTTGTTTAAAAATACGCCCACTTTTTTTTGGCCTATAAGGCGATATTTTTTTTGGCTTTATTTGTATATTGCTAAAATATTAAACTTTTATTTTTAAAACCAATTTCTGTTTTTACCTTTTTTTAAAAATAGAAACAAACAAAAAATAACTTTGGTGTCTATCTTTTGTCTCAGTGATGACAAAGTATTTTTCAACCCACTCCCCAAATAAAAATAAAATAAGATCAAAACTTTTGACTTTTTCAACATTCAGGTGAATAACATTTTATTATTGCATATTTTAACAATGAAATAATAAATATAAAATGCAAGCACATTAATGAGAACGATTGTTATTGTACTTGTTTTCTGTAGCAGTATGACTGCGCAACTCGAGAGAGAGTGTTCAACATGTGAAGGTAAGCAACACCATTACAATACACAATAACTAGTATGCTGTTTTGGTCAGTTATAACAATTATGCTTATCTAAGGCTAAGCAGGTTACATCTTTAAGAAAATTTATCTGTAAACTTCTGCTGGTCCGCGAAATCTTATTCTTATTTTTTCCGGTCCTCAGGTATGAAAAAGTTGAAGACCACTGCTCTAAGCCATCTAAAATGTTATTGGAAGTAGGCCTAAGAGATACAGGGACTGTCAATGAAATATTTTGCTTGATGGACATTTATTTAAACCTGTTATTAAATAAAATTATTGTTACTTAAAATTAAATTTAGTTATCCAGTTGTTCAATTCTATTTTGTTTTTATTGCATCACTCATCATTCAGTGCACTTGTTCATGAGAATCTCATGCCTCCTGAGCTACATCTGGCATAACTAGACCCAGGTAAGTCAGGTTGTAGTGAGATGGAACTCTAGTGGCGCCGTTTGGAAAACCAAACACAGAAATGTCTAGATGCTTCCAGTCTCTATGGTGCTACATCCTCTGATGAGCAGGAAATATTGTTGTAGGGGAGGGTTAACATCTGCATTGGGGAATGCCAATCGATAGTTCCTTCCTGCAACATGCTCATCAGGAAATTGTTACAACTGAAGTAATAAAAGGGTTGTATGGGTCCGGTTACAATAGTATTTTATTCTTATAAAATTAAAACAATTTAAATGCCAATTAATAAAAATTATCATTCCACTGCAATTATTTGATATATTTTTATAATACTTAAAATATTATGCTCATCAATATTATTTAAACATTAAAATTAGATTAAAATGTAAAATATAATAGTAATAACAATTACGTGCAAGTATAAGAGATAGTGATCATGTGCTGTTTAATAATAGTAGTATTAGTCACACTTAATTTCTTCTAATACTTTATATCTATTTTTTTCCTTACCACAATTAATGTAAATTTTAAAAACAAGTTTAAAAATAATAATTTTGTAAAAAGATAACTTATTTGATAATTAAACAATCTTCATTTTTAATAAATATCTGATGAAAAATTTGTTGATGGACTATGTAAAAAATTAGTAAGTATAGTTTATTTATTTTAAATTTATAATATTTTTTATGATTCATTTGAATCTAAGAACTTTAGTTCTTAAATCATTACTCTAACCACTTCCCTAAACAGTACAAAGCAAGTGTTGTGAAATCAAAAATAATCTTATTGTATTCTATCACAAATTTAATAAAATTAAAAAATTATTACTTTTTTTTTGCATTAATGTCTTTTATTATTAATAAATAAATATTTTGATTATTTCAAATGTATACTTTGTGTTAAGTAATTTCTAAATTGTGGGTAAAATATCTTCATATTAAGTTCAAGCAAAAATTGTGACTAAAGTAAATAATAAAACAGATTTCTTTTCCAAAAAATATTTTATCCTTGTTTATTTAAAAACTTATGCTGTATTTTTTTTAACAATCAAAATAAATGTTTGACATAATTAATAATAAAGTGATTGAAACCACATCATGGAATATTAATTACAATAGTTAAAAACTTTTAATAAAGCAAAAGATTATTTTAGATCCCATAAAAGCCAATGTTTAAAAAGACATGTTAAATCATTTTGTAATATAGTTCAATACAAAACAGAGATGTAACTGATTAGGAGAATTGTGAAAATAGAGAACACTGTAGAAATATTGGAAAAAATAACTTAAAAAAGTTATTTATTAATAAAAAAAATAAATTAAAACAAGTATATGTGCTTGAAGGAAAAGAGCAATTAAAAGTATTTGAAAAGTAATGCAAAATATAGGCTTCAAAAGAGTCATCTGAATTGATGTGTGAAACCTATCTTGAATCAGATAAATCATGAGAGACAGACATATAGTAGTGTCCATTACTAATTTTCATAAAGATATAAATATTACATAACTATATTTTGTTGGTGCTCAGAGCAGGAGTTAAAATCTAAATGAAAAAATGCTGACAATCATCTCTTGATAAAAACCTTACAAACTAAATTTATCAATATTTGCTCATTATTTCTGAGTCATTATGTCAACATTGGCTCCCAGTAATCATATGCCTGATACTCAACTAATTCATAAAATGTGTATTCACAATAATCATCGGCATAATATTCTGAAAATCATAAAATGTTCAGGATAATATACTGTTTTGTTTTATAAATTGCTTTTTCTTGTGTAATTTCAAATATTGTCTTCGCTATTAATATGACTGCAATTAACTAGTACCATCTTTCTGTATCAAAATTGCCCAAATAGATCTTAGTGATAAAATATAAAAATAAATAAATACTCAAACTGACACCCTCCTAATAAAAATTTGTTGGAGAAGGAATGATGAAATTCAGAAGAGATTTCAGCATGAAATAAGAGATGCAATCAATAGATGAAGAATATTACATTTAATTATGATGCTTTAGTTTTTCCATAACTTATATTAACTACTTTATATTATTAATAGTAAAAGAAATATTGTAATTTCATTTAGCATTACAGTTTTATAAACATTAAAGTGGCAAATCGCTTTATAATGATATTGAATTATCACAAATATTTATTCAATTAAATTATAAACTTTAATAAATGTTTTAAAATTATTAAGTAAGATAAAACTACTCAAAATATAATTTTGTTTTTTCAATTTGTATAAACTTTGAGTTAAAAAGAGATATATAACTTTATTTTAATTAAAAACATTTCTTTAATCTTCCTATCACTTACAAACTCAATAAAATTTTGTTTCTATATATTATGCATTCATTTTTTTTTTGGCTATTAAAACATCCAATTCTTATAATAGTTTTTTTTCTTTTTTACTGTAAATGTGTTGTTAATCATGATGAACATTAATGCTTTAATATATTTTGTAAAAGAAAATTAAAGATTTAATTTTTATTATGAATAAATATATAAATAGTTAAAATTCATTATAATTATTTGGCATTTAAACTAATATTAAAAAGAAAGAAAAAATCTTTACAGAAGTGAGATAAAAGGATTCAATAAGAACTTTTTTGTGTGAACAAATATCTCTTAAACTTTCAGTTAGTATAAACAAAAAACTGCTTCAAAGAATTCTTTTAAGTAAAATTTTGCTAAGAGTAACAAAGAAGACCTTTCCTGTGATTAAAATATAATTCATCTATTTTTATTTAAATTATCTCAATAATTAAAAATAATCTAAAGAGCATGCATAACTGTTCTCATTTTGGAGATATGCGACAATAAAAATAATACTTCACAAGGTGTACTAACTCATATACTGATAATATAAATTTCTGCTACTATTTTTTGCAATATTATAATTAGCAAATGTATATTTAAATACATATATATATATATATAGTTAATTTTTAACAAAATTCAAATTTTTTTATTTTTTAGAACAGCCATAAAAAACTACCAGTTTCAAGATTAACTAATGTATATATTAAATATTTGAAGAATAACTGTTTCTTTTAAAATAATCTGAAGCTTTTAATATATCCATCAATATTGTGCTAAAAAATTTTAATTTCACTTTTACTTATATGTTTTAATATATCTTCAAAATCAGTTTCACTAGAATTATCAGAATAAAAATAGCCTAAATTTAGAAATTACTTCATCAATATCAGGGACAACTTGAAAAAAAAATTGTAAATATTCCCTATTATTAAAAATTAAAAAAAAAACAAAAAACCAAGAACATTAGTAGTCATTTTTATAATTATACAAATTGTAACAATAAATTAGACAGTATTAAATTTATACAATTATGCTATATTTTGTAGAAAATATTAGCTTTAGTAACTCGAGAGGTATAAGTTATAAAGCTAAGTTTTACTTCAGAAAAAAAATTGTAAAGAAATATAAGTACATATCTAGTTTAAAAAGCAATAAAAAGATCGCTAATAATTAATGTAAATGTAAATAGATATGTATGTGTTTTAAAAAAGTAATGAAAAATAAATTTTGTAAAATAAAGAAAACTTTATTTTGATAACTTTAGTTTGTCTAATTCAACGAAGAAAGATTGGTTTGCAGATAAATTAGACTTAAACAGCTAAAGTTTGTAAGTTAAAAGCCTTCTATAAAAGAATGCCGAAAGATAATGCAAACGATTATTTTCAAGGTAGGATATAACTCGTGGATTTAAAATTCTAAGAAAATTGTTTATTCTTAAAATCGAATCATTAAACTATTTTAGTAGAAAACAAATGGAATAAGTATTTGAAGCTAATTACTGAGGAATGCGAATGAACATAATTAGAAGCCGTATACTTATTATCATAGTAAAAAGGCATTAGTCAAATGGATTTACTTTTACATTGGAATGATAGGAATTTGTCGATGAATTCAAGCAAGAAGAAAACAATATAAATAGTGTGTGCAACAAAGGAGGGTGGTAGACAGTTTTTCTCCACTCATTGTGTGCTGTTGATGTTGCTGTCATAAGGACCTTTGAGAAAAGCTGACGGAAAAAATGCCCTAGACTTTTCTGCAATGATGGAAGTGTCCCAGACACCATTCCTCTGAAGATGAAAGAAAGCCGGCTAGGGAAAATGTTTATAGATCTCACTGGTCTTTTATGATTTGGTATGCCTGAGAAGACTCAATTAGGATTGTGTTTAAATACTGTGAGTATAAACTTTTATTATTCACTTAGGTCCACCACTATTGTAGTGGCAGTATTTGTTTGTTTGGTGACGATTATAACATTAAAGATTTAGAACTTTAAATCAAGAACTAATTGTTAATGTGTATATAAAGTAATTATGGATTGTTATTTAGTAAAATCTTAATTGCTGCGTATAGATATGTGTGTAAATAAATTTATTTATTCTTATTTAATAATGTTTTGGGTAATTAATAATTTTGTGATAATTGTTGGTAGTCAACTTCATAGCTGAATACACAACAAATCTGGCACAGTCGGACAGTCGCATTTGAACCAGGTGCGAAAGTAGATTTTTTTATAATAGTGTTTTTATATTAGTGTCTCGGGTAAATAGGTTTGTTTTAGAATAATTTAGTATAAACTAAGATTTTGTTCTCATGAATATTTATATATAATTTAATAAAAAATAAGGGGAACATTATGATTATCCTACAATCAAACTATTTGCTAATCCAATCTACTATCTCAATATTTCATAATATGAAATAATAAAAAAAGTGTTGATAAAAATGAAATGCATTGTTTTATTTTCTTAAGTAAATCTTAACTTTTCCCTTTTGAATAGGAGAAAAAAAGGAGTGAAAATAATTAAAACCATAAATCAATTAATTTTAAATGTATTTTTGATAAGGCTGATTTAAATTAGCTAAATAGTACTGTACCAGGCGAAAAACCCACCACCTAAACCGCAAGTCGGATCCAAACTCAGTTGAACCAAAACTGAATTCAAACCCAAGTCAACAGCTCAGATTAGTAGAAATCTAAATCGACAGCACAGTGCTATGCGCCAAGAAACTAGCTCAACGGTTGGTGAGGATTAGAGATCCCTGAACTGACAATAATATCGGACAATTAATTAACTTAAAATATTTTTAAGTTGAATCATATGTATATGTTCGGGTTGCCAACACAGACAGCGAGTATTAACATTAAAATAATTATAAAAAAATTAAGAACTAAGAAACCAAGTGTGTTTAGAAAATATTTAATAATATTAATTTGTTTGGTTTGAATTTTAAATGAAGATTAAATTAATTAATTCTAGTCCTTAAACAAAGTTTATAATTATAATACGAGTGGCGGTCCTTATTATATGCCAATGAATACTACGCAATATTTGAAAGTCCATGTCTATGCTCCCAACAAGAAATAAAAGGCAGATAAAAGTATTCATTAGTAAAGGGAATCATTACGCTAATTTTATACGAAAGAATGTGATATTTATTTTCACATTCGCAAATCCATTCATGAAGAGCAAGATATGTATTTTAGGGCATAACTTTAATCTTTATTGGAAAACTTATTTAATTAAATATATCTGATAATTTGTTCGACTTTAAATGAAATCACTTCATCACGAATTACGAGCATCAGAGCGGGCTTTACTGGAACAGAGAGGTAACGGTGCTGACGAATTATGAGCTATAAAGTGAAATTGAAAGACGATAGCTGGTCGATAATCGAAGTCCTATGGTGGCTTGCATCCGACAAGTCTTACGCCCTTTGACTAATATGAATTGGAGAGGAAGTACTCTCTTCCTCGATAATTTAAAATAGCAGAAATATTATCACCGACCAGCCTAACGGAGCGGAAGATTGCCCTACATCAGCAATGTTGAAGATGATGACTTACTAGTCACCGTTTGAGAACTAAAACCCAATGATAGAATGCTCTACGTGATGACTTGATCAATTTAATTAAAGTCAAATGAGCTTTTAACTTAAACTATTTAAACGCATTATAAAATTATATTCATCATGCCCCAAATATCGTGCCCCTCCTGAATATTAATAGACAGTGAAAACAATCTGAATTAGAATGTATTTAGTTGATTCCTTTATCTACCCTTTTTACAAAAACATTTTAGATTATACGTGAATAAATAAATATTGGTGAAACGAGAAAATAGCGGTGGCATAGATTAGAGACGGAGCTAATAATTTATTATTAGCTAATGATAAAATAACAATCATTTAATAATTTCTTTCGACTCAATGATTGATCGAACTGTGTAAATCTAGTTCTAATGGGCGAGAATTAACTATCAGAATTAAATCTTATATTACTTGTATAAGGCAAAGGAAACGAGGGAGATCATCAAGTCGAAGGATTATTGGCATATAATTAAAAATAGCAACATTAATAAATCACACACTAAATATATATAATATAATAAATGAACCGCCATAGTAATGAAGGAAAGTTAAATTTAAAGACTAGAGATTGAGAGAATTACTAATTTAAAAGAGCATAAATAAAAGGTTTTACACAGAGTATTATTACATTATAAATGAATGAAAGAGCTCTTAAAGGGAGTGTTAAGTAAAGTTCGGAAACTGGCCAGATGGTTTAGGGTTCATTATGGAAATATTACCCATTTCTTCCGGGGCTGGTTCCCTTAGGTTACACGTTTGTCTGGAAAGAATTTAGCAGTTCAATTGAAGATTCTCTAAGGGCTTCAGGAACCGTAGCCAGATTCCTGATGTTCTAGCCCTTCACCATAATCGAAACACTATTTAAATTCATGATTTAAAATGCATAGAGTTTACTGCATTTCTCTACAACAAAGATGGCTTTTTTTTCCCAAACTTTTCAGAGCTATATATACTACTGTATTTGATGCCTTCGGGCTAGCGCTTCTTTCATTATCAATGTTTTTAGATTTACTGGTTGTTTTTAGATACATTCCTTCGATAAGGCTTTTCAAACTCATTAACTTGAATTCATTTTCTAATTAGAAAATGAATTCTTAAAATCAGAAAATGATTTTAATTAGGAAATCCTTATCTTTTTTTCTAATTAATAAAACTTTAACTGTTGTTTTTGGAAAGGGAAAATATGAAAGCTTATGGAAAGAATGTAGCTTTTAATCATTAAACTTTAACAACTTATTTAAAAATAAAATCAAACATTCCCGACACAATGAAACTTTCAAACAATTATATATATTTAATATTTACAAATATATATGCACAATCCACGCAGTTATAATACATATAAATTCATGAATAATTCTATCATGAATTTATTAATAAAATTAATCAATTTAAATCTGAAACTAGTTATTTGAATTCACATTTATGAAATAAGTTATTCTTTATGGAAATTAGCATGGATTGAACGTTTATAGCCCCATTGCATCGGAAATTTAAGGTTAGTACTAGGGTTTGAAGTGGGCTTATGGCTAAAGATCTTGAAGCTAGAATCGAACTCAGATCTGACTGCTTCAGTACATTGTTTATTTTTGACTAAAGCACTCTGATAAAATGCATATCTTTTTACTATATGAAATCAGCACTGCCCTCACTAATGGTGAAATCACATTATATTACAATCATGACAAAATATCACCATAAATCTGACTAACACAAATTAACTTTGGACTAATTTTACTTTTCAGATAAGAAAGAAAAATACATAATTAGCAAGCAGTATTGAATGGATATAAACCAATTACCGGGAAAAAAAATTATGTACTAATCCTAAATAATCCTTTTTTTAAAATAAGTATAATGTTTGTAACAAATACATTTATTTATAAATTTTTTACAGTAGCCTGCATTTGTTATAAGTGACTGGTTTCAGAAAAAGTGGGATAATCAAAATCTTGATGAATGAAAATCAAATTCTTATAGAAATAAGGTTTATGAAGTATTTTATTCATCTCCCTTATGTAATGATTAATTTTGTAAAACAAATAAATTCTTTAAACATTTTTACAATGCCAAACTTAATAGTTTTGACACATCAGAAATCTTCTTCAGAGCTAAAATATATAAGCATAAGTGAATATATAGACAAAGATTTATTTATTTATTATAGAAATAAAGTTAATAATATTTAACTGGAACCAAATCATAATAAAACTTTTAATATATTTACTATAATAGATTTACACTATTTATTAAATGAAATAAAATAAATTATACAATACTGATATTTTATTGCAGTATATAAAATTATTTAAAACAAAAATGAAGATATGGATTAAATAAGCACAAAAATAAATTTTACATTAAAAATAAATTACAAAATCAAAAAATTCAACTTTTTTTTTCTTTCAAATTAAATGTCATCTTGTAAATTTAAAAGTACACACAGAAAAAAATAGCACTATATAAAATATAGCTTTTTTTAAATTTGTTTATTACTTAAGTAATTTAATATGAGCAATTTTTATGCATGTAGATCCACATACTAAATTTTATTTAATATAGTTTTTACCAAAGCACAAACAAAAATATTTCATAAATTAATCTGCAACACAAATATATTGCAAATATTATACAGAATAAAAATATAACTAATGTGTTCTTAAAACTTAAGAAAAAACTTTTAATTTTTTAAATGTTTTAGAAATAAACATCTTTAACATTACAATTTATCCAAACCATTTCAAACACTTTTTAGCAAAACTCTTTATTTGTACATATACATATACCTATGTTTCGACTGATCTGCAGTCTTCTTCAGAGCCAATATTTTAGTCAGTTGAAATGTAGATGTATGTATATGTACAAATAAAGAGTTTTGCTAAACAGTGTTTAAAGTGGTTTGGATAAATTGTATTTATAGGATATTACAGCAAAATAAAGAAAAGTGTGATTTTGGCATCTTTAACATTACAAAATAAATCTTTCTTGTAAGATTATTTCACAAAAATGAACTTAAATTTGATAAAATCCATTTTCATAATGTACTTTAACTCATATTTACATCTACTTTTAAATAATTATATAAGATATTTTGCAATTGTTTCTTATACAAATTAAGATTCTATTTACATTCAATCAAAATTAATTAATAAGAGATTTTAAAATGTGATAAAGTTCTGTTAAAAAATAGGTTTATGAAATAATATCTTGTCAGATAAATTTGTAATATTAAGATTTTTTTTTCATATTTTGAAAAATATATGTTTACATATTTATTTGTGCATTTTGTATTATATATGGTGTGTTTTGAATCGTGTATTGTTTTTTTTTTTTTCAGATTCATTTCTG
Organism: Epiperipatus broadwayi; assembly: GCA_028023455.1. Classification (NCBI taxonomy): domain Eukaryota; kingdom Metazoa; phylum Onychophora; class Udeonychophora; order Euonychophora; family Peripatidae; genus Epiperipatus; species Epiperipatus broadwayi. The sequence goes on along the minus strand of JAQFVV010000074.1, from coordinate 195,044 downwards.
AAATATCATTGTAGTTGGTGTCTTAATAAAAGAATATTAAATGATTAAAATACTAATATGTGGATCTAAATTGTAAAAAATTGTTCATAATAAATTAGTTCAATAATAGACAAGCTTAAAATAAATAAAAAGAATGCTGTATTTTATAAAATAGTTTTTTTAAACTGAATTAATTTTGAAAAAAAAAAGAAGGCAATTTTTGGAATACACATAGAAAATGTACAATTTTTTTTTTTTAGCAAAATTAAGAATGTTTTTGTTATTAAATTTCCAATAATAGACAATGGTGATTTGGTAATTACCTCAGGATTTTCATTTTTACAAATTAACTATGTATGCATAGCCACAAGTATGATATAGGAGAATGAAAATATAAGTAGAGTAGGATTTATTATAAATAAAGAAGTGGAAGAAAAAATACAGTGGAGATTGATGCAAAGTGGTAAAATTGAAGACATTAAATGCAGATAATTCTGTCTAAATAAATCTTCATTGTGATGAGAAGTACTATATTTTAATATAGATGTACAAAATGTTTTTAACAACACTAAACATTTTAAAATTATCATGGAGAGACTTTAATGCTAAAATTGGAAAACAATTAAAAAGAAAATCCTATAGTTAAATTTGATTATGGTATTAGAAATGAGAGAGGACATAGACTCATAAAATTTGCAGAAAAAAATAAATTACACACTATATATACCTACTTTGATTCTAAACAGATGGCAATCAACTGCTACACATGCGCTGTACTGTCATATTAAACCAACAATTTTGTTGAGTATGAGGAAACACTTGATACAAGCCACATTACAGAAACCTTAAAAAAATAAGAGCAGCCATCTTATTTGTGTCTAAATGCAATTATAAAGACCAATCATAAGTATCTTGGATTGAAAATGTGACTATTTTATACTATTCATTTTACTTCCACTTTCTTTATTAAGTGTATTAAGACTCACAAAATTTTAACATTTACTGCATATTAATATTAAAAGGTGTTAGAATTAATGTATACTGACTAAGATATTTATGAATGCAGTTTCAACCTGTAATTCAAAATAGATGGTAATTAACTACTACACATGCATTGTAAAATGCTCAATAAAAATGAGTATGGAAGCATCCAGATAAAGAAATATCGGAACTGGATTATATTTTGACTAACAAAAAATATAGATTTCAAGATTATAATGTTCTTAATAGATTCAACATAGGAAGTGATCATTGATTACTGAAATGTAAAATATCTGTTAATGCAAAACTAGAAAGACAAACACTATTAAAAAAGACATTATTAATAATTGATATTCTTAACTTTCAGAAATACTTCAAGAAATTTATATTACAACTTGCAAATTGCTTTAAGATATTAACAGACTTTGAAGAGGATACAAACTTAATTAAGATCAATAAGAAGATAAATAATATTTTAATAAGGACAGTAACTAAGATAGCTGCTATAAAACAGAAAATTTCCAATAAATTTTCAAATAATATACGATAGTTTATAAAAAAAAAATGAAGGAATATGAAAATACTTAAAAGTGATCCATTAAAATGTCTGTAGTTCTCTAAAATTATAAGAAAAAGATTTAATAATAAAAAAATATAATTGTGAATTGTTAGAAGAAAATAAAGATTTCAAAAGTATAAAATGGTATTTAAAAAAAATGGAACTATTATTAAAAAAGAAATGATATGGAATGAGTTCTACAAAGAATTGCATTGTATTAATAAAGAATAATTAAAACTGTACAATTATTATATCTAAATTGCCAACCAATTTAAAGAAAGTGAAACATGCAATTATCTCTGAAGAAAGGAAAAAGGTCTAAGATATGATGAAATTATTATTTAAAAAAAAGCAGGTAAAAAATAGAAAAATTGTTAAAAAAAACTATATACTAAATGATAAAGACATATTAGATGATTGAAAAAATGCAATAGTAATATCGATATTTAAGAAAGATTATAAAGAAGGTATTAGAAATTAGATACGTTTTTTTATCACTTCTATATAAAATCTTAATATACTGAGATAATTATAATTCAACTACAGCAGGGATGGGAAATCTTTTCTCTGCTAAGAGCCATTTGTATATTTATAATCTGATTAGAGGGCCATACAAAATTATCAACTTAAAAATTAGCCTATGATATTTTATCAAAAATTTAATTAATTTGCATCTAATCATTAATACTTAGTACCTTTTCACCTGGCAGGTCAATTTCAACTTTCCCCTTTTAAATGTGGGCCATAATTTTTTTGTGAATTAAAAATAAAATAACATCATTATTATTAATGACTTTTTTCCAATTCACCTTGAATCTAACTTCATCACATATATTATTAAATTTCTTTATATTGTCTGGATAGGTTAATTCTACAACAGCTGGATGCAGTCTTCTATATAATTCCCCTTCAAAAAATGGTTTCAAATTTTCTGTTTTTTTTTTTTTTGCAATAACTTGCTCTCACAGAATTTAACTTGTTTGTACTTTTTATAAAACATAACTGTTTCTTAATGAAGTTCCTTTTCGAGTTTTCTATTTTAATATTTCTTTCTTCCCCATAATTTTGTTGTAGTCAGAATGTTTGATAAATAATCTCTTAATAATATTTTCTTTATTAGCTGAAATACTTTCCAGGCATATCATGCACATTGATTTACTATTTTTTCTATTAAAAAAATATGCATTCATCCAGGTCTTTTCAAATGCACTATTTTTTTCTCCCAATTTTTTGTATCTTACTCTGTGTAGCCATTCTAATTTTTTAAAAAAGCAAAATAATAATAAAATAAAATTCTAATTTTATTTTTGCTAGTTATACATTTGTGAAAAATCATTATACAAACAATATGTTCTCAGCATCATAGATTAAATCTGTTGTTAGACAGAGCACACAATATAGATAAATTTCTTAGTAATATTCACTTCTGATAGAATGAAATAAAATTATTATAAACATTGGAGGGAAAAAAGATGTAGTTGAGAAAATAAATATTTTACTTTAACTCTTAATTCAATATTTGCATGTATATTTACACTGCAATATGTGCATGTTTAAACAGAAGTTGTATTTAGATCCATTTTATATATGTTTTGAAAATGTCTGGGAAATCAGACTGAGAGCTTTTGAGAGCTGGACTTCGGCTATGGGCTGGTGATACCCACTCCTAATCTAAAGTGAACTTTGAATTCAAATCAAACAAAAAACAAGCTGACTTTAAACATGGTTTAACACAGATATATCCAAGATTGAGAAAAGTTATAAAAAGAACCAATGAATATGAGTTGCAATTACGTTTTGGATTTGCAGATTATGAAAAAGCATTTGATACTAATTAAAACTTTGAAGCATCAAAATATAGATCCAAAATACTAATATATTCTGAAGAATATTATCATAATATAAGAGCAAGAAAAAGATTACATGAGGAATTTCTTATCTCAAAAACTTTTTACAGCAATTTTACAAAAAATATTCTCTGAATTAAACAGAAAACTAAGGGGGGAAAAATTAGTAAAAATTCTTTGAATCATCTAGATTTTGCAAACAATACTTCAAAGTTTCAAAAAATGCTAAAAAGAATAACGTTTAATGGATTTTCTCAAAAAAGAAAAGAAAATAAAGATTGATAATTATGAAGATTATTAACACAGATAAAAAAAATAGTTGAAATTAATCATAAAATTAAACTTGAATAAAATGGTTTTGGTAAAAATAACTTAATATTAAAAGGAAATATGTCAATATGTCTAAAAAACGAAGATTTTTAATAGATGCATCTTATGAGTTTTTATTTATGTATCTGAGACTTAGGCACCTAACAAAAGCAATACTAAGACTTCAGACTACTTAATGAAGTATGGAGAAATGTATGTTGGGAATAACAAGAAAGAGACTGAAAGCAAAATAATTGCGTAAGAAAGCAAACAGATATTGACATTATTGGAAGAATGAAGAAACTGAAATAGAGCTGGGTTGGACATATTGCTAGAAAGGATAATATATGGACAACTGAAATCTTTTAATAGATCACAAGAGATTGTAAAAAATTTAAAAAGAGACCATGTATAAGAAGGATAAATGAAATAAAGAAGTTTGTTTTTGTGATGTAGATTTGTTTTGGGTTAGTAAAATTGGATTAAACTTGGAGACTTTCATCTTGCAATGGATCGATAATGTGTAAAGATGTTAATACATAGCCAAGATAAATTACATCATCTTTTAATACTATACACCTTTTTTTTTAACATTTCCTCTTATAATTGATATTAAAAATTTGTTTTGAAATATAACTGCCAAAGTTTGTTTGTCTATTCAAGCTAAGTTTTTTAATAAATTCTTACTTGCATAATACTTTTTTTATCATCTTTACTATTTTAAGTGTTAACTTTGATTTCTGATGATCATTATTTCTAATTGTAAGATCTATCTGCAAGTATAGGTGCTAAATTTTCGTCAAAACATAATTTTTATTTTAATTAGGAAATGAAACATGCTAAAAGAATCTAGATTCAAACAAGGAGATATATTTATTAGAACTTTATTTAAGTTCTTCAATTCTGCCATTATACATGTAAATTTGACAGCCGCTAAGTACTATTTATGTTTACCATACTTACATTAAATCTAAGGCTGCTAAATTTCATTTCTGAAAAAAATAAATAAATTTTATTGTTGGATATGAAAAAAAAAAATATTTGTGTTTCAGTTGTTTGAATAAATTATTGGTTAAACAATTTAAAAGATTTTATTTTGAGGCATATCTTATAGGTGGTGAAATTAAATCTTGAGTTAAAGATAAGTCCTTTATATACTTTTTGTAATGTAATTCTGATAGCTGGAGAAATATGCACTCACAACAAAAGATATCAACAGCAAAGGTGTAAATTAGAGTATACCAGTAATATTTCTTATATTTAATAGTATACCCAAAAGTTTAGTGTGAGCACTTTTTCTCCAAATAGAGAACAATATTCATAAGTAAAAAATGCGAATGCTAAGAAAACTATTCTTAGAATATAAGCTTTTCAAGGAAATTGTTTCTAAATATTAATTTTGGTTTAACTTTCAATAAATAAAGAAAATAAGTAGGTTATGTTTCAAGGTTACTTCCAAGTAGCATGAAGTAGGATTGTATTTTAATATGTTGTAGATTACATTTCGTTTATGAGTTGTTTCCTTGTAGTTAACATGTGAAGTTAAGCAGTTACTATTTTTGTAAAATTTGAATATGAATCTAGTCTTTAAAAAAAAATTTCAAACTTTTTATATCCTTATTAAACAATTATTTTATTACTAAGAAAGATTTTTTTGTGTATGAAACCAAAGTAAAGCCATCTACAAATATAAATTTTCTGAATTCTATTTTTTTAAATCATAGATAACAATATTAAATAAAATGATGAAAAAATTATATCTTGTAGATTATTATTTTGTAAAATTTTGTATCTATTAGAATTATCATTTGAGACATTTCAATTTTTCTATTAGAGAACATTTTTTCAAATCAATTTTAGAGACTTTTAGGAGATCATTTTTACAGAGCATAAGCTTATGTTCTATTAGGGGTGAGACAGTAGTGTCCAGTACCTGTGTGCAAAACTTTAATTGGCACTGCTATATCCCCACCACTGCAATAAAAAATCACTTCATAAAAACATCAGTGAGTGAAAATAAATATTCTATGCATAAATTTACTAATTAAAATAAAAATTAATATTAAAAGAAAATGTTAAATTGTTAAAATATATTATAATTAATTTCTCCTGTGAAATATATAAAAGCATAAAAATTTAATTTTTTCTTAAAAGTTTAATAAAATTTAAAAAATAACAAATATATTATGTTAAATGTATGAGAAAAGAATGAATAAATTACCTTAGATCTATTCTTAGTTCAAATTCAAATTTACTTTTTATTCTTATAATTATTGATGCACAGCACTTAATTATCTTATGTCTAATTATAAAAATTTGCAACTAATATCTTTTTCATAAGTGATACAATACATTATGTATATGTAACAATAGAATATAGAATAAAGTTAAAAACTGCAGCAGGTTTTCTTATATATATTTAGAGCAAATGTGAGTTCGAACAAGATTCAAATGTGCATCATCATGTAAACAATAAACTCATGCCAGTTCAAGTTTTTACTTGTTTATGCTAAACTACTTTTAGAACTAGTATAAGAATAAAATAAGATCTTAAGTAATAATAACAAATAAGTTATTATAAATAATTTATTTAAGACAAATGTATAAAATATAAATAACATTTAAAAAAATATGTAATTTATTTCCCCCTTGCCTGGAATCTTTGGCAAATTTACTATCCTTGCACCTTTGTGTGTTGCATACTTTGTATAAAGGGACAGCATTCCCCTGGATTCAATCAATAAAAGTATCACCAGTTTTTAAACTTATTTTAAAAGCTTTTCTCAATGTTAATTTTTAAAGATAAAATTTAATGCCTGCAGCACTAAATCCAGTCTGCTCTAAATATAGATGGTTCTTAACTATGGCACAATTTTTAAGATTATACTTGCAAAAACACTGCTATTTATTAATGATATTGGATGGCAGTTTTTGAAATCCTGTTAAAAGTTATTAGGTTCTATAAAAACAATAATAATGACACTTTCTTCTAGGCACACAGTACAATGCAATATAATACTTTTATTTAATCTTTCAAACAAGATGACAGTTTCAACTGACCAATATTTTTTTTCAGGGCTTTTCTTCCTACCTAAAAACATTTAGCAATGACAAATTTTTTGAATAGTTTCTGTACAAATAACATTGTTAAATAATTTTATCAGACATAGCTTTTTTAGAAATTCTAAAAGGACGTTAGCTATTCCTAGAATCATTTCTGGTTTCAAGTTCAAGTTCGCCAATATCTATTGTTTTATTAGGTTAAAATTTAAGGCGCTTCAAGAAAAAAAAAGACAAAAGCTTTGATAAAATGAAGTCTGATACCAGATAATTTATTACCAGTAACAGCAATACTTTTTCAAAGTTGTTTCTCTACTCATCATGCCTATGTGAAAGTGATCGATTCTTTTGGTTAGATCTCAAATAACTGTTTTTTCCATGACTGCTCAATCTTTCTTTTGCATCATCAAGACATGTTAAGGTTGTTCAGCAATTTCAGAATCTTTGGCAGTAAATGAATATTGATTATAACAATACTGCTGGTTTTCTTATAATCTAAAATGAACTGTTTTTGGTATTTTGAAGAGAATGGATTTTTTAGAAACTGCAGTTATAATTTGTAAAATTTATTATACAAGAAACTATAAAAGTAAGAATCATATTGCTAACTAATCTAATGCAGACTAAACATTTGACTATTTCAAATCATCTTGCAAAGCATATGATTAGATACTCTTTAAGTATTTACTGTTTCCCAAACATCCTATTATCCTCTTTCAGATGTGTTATCGAAGGTAAGTTTTCAACATTTAGAATGGTTTAAAAACATGCAAATACTTTATAATATCAAAGCAAAGAGAAATATTCCATTAAAATAGAATAGGAAATAGAAATATCCTTTAAGTTCTATCTCACCAAAAATATTTACTATAATCAGATGATCTACTACAGGATTATGGATTCTTTTTATCTTATAATCAATACAGACCAAATTATAACACTCTTAGAATTCACATTCCTGATACTTTAAATCACTGTCCTGAGCTAAAATTTTAAAAAAGCTGTTAAGACCATCTTTAAAAAATATTAATAGAACCTCACTCATCTTCCCTTAAGAATAGCGAAAGCAATTCAATCCAAATTAGGAAAAATCCACAATGCTCTTTCGTCATAATCATGTTAGCATGTTCATCTATATAATCATTGAATCTTGTTGAAAGGCTTCATATTTATTTACAGAACATCCTAACATTTATAAGATCACTATATATAAAATCTCTTGCATTTAATATCAAAACAATATTTATGTCAGTAAATTTATCATATCCAGAACAATAAATTTTTATTCCCTTTTCATTTTATAACATTTATTTTAATGTGTAGATCTACAATGACTAATTTTTTCCTATTTATTTTTAAAAATACATTTATGATTGCAATGTTTCATGTGCTAATATTAATGTTAGTATTTAAATCTAAAACCTTTGAAAGCCAAATTATAAATTACATCAATGTACTCAACCATGGTAAAGAAAATTCTTGCAAAAGTGATATATTTTTAAATATCTAAAGAACAAGAGATGTGATAAAAAAATTTCAATAGTAACTGAAATAGCTTAACAGGTTTTTTGTAAGTATTATCTCATGGATCACTGAAATTGATGGAAATTTTTTGAGATGATTAGAAACAAAAAAGTAAAAAACAGGCAAAACTCTCCATACAGTAGTGCCACTCAGTGCCAACCAGAGTAATCAATGGATGCCAGAAGGCTTGGGCATAAATAGTGATCATGTGATGTTTAGTGGTTAAACAAAAAAGTACTGAAAAGTATAGTTGAGAAAAATATCTTAAGAGAAAAAAATAAAGCTATAAAATATAAAAATTTTAGAATTGTAATTTACTTTTTTCATTCAGTTATGGTGCATTTTAATAAATGATTTAATAAGAATCTAATTTACTTCTCATTCAATTATGATACACTTTTAGTAAGTGATCAATTAGAAATTTTTTAAATAAAATAAATGATTTTTTTTTTATCTGCAGAAAAATTTAGTTTTAGAAATGGATTGAGATAAGACATGAAATTAATTAGAGAACAAAATGAAAAATAATATCTGATGGATAAAAGCAATTATTTTTTGATAAGTAGGAAAGAGACTGAAGTGAAATTGCTAGAAGTAATGATAGTAGATGGACAGTTGAAATCTTAAACTGGATTCAAAAGATTGTAAAAGACTAGAGATCACATGTGAGATGGAGGATGGTGGCATGATATGGGGAAGGGAAGCTAGAGACAGGAGAAACGGAACTTACTTATAGTCCAGCAGTGAAATTTTAGTCTTGATTACTTAAGATTATTTATGACTGCTAAATATTTAACAGTATGTTCATCTTTGAAAGTTAAATTTACTTACATAATTAAATACTATCAAATATTTAGCAATCATAGATAATCGTAATGATTTTAATGAAGATTAAAATTTCACTAGATACCAAAGAAACTGAATTAAACTCGGAAAGACCTTTATCTTGCAGTGGATTGTTAATAATTGAAAATGATGATGATGAGAAAGTTTAGAAGTTCCTTTTTTTTTTAAAAAAAAAAACAACTATATAAAATCTATATAAATCAGAGAAAATAGTTGCAAGATTAAAGTTTATTTAATACTTTTGGTTTATTTGATACTTATTTAGAAGAAATGATAAATAAATATTGTTTAAACAACAATAAAAAGGACAGTTTCATATTTACCATCAGCTGATGATATAATTGTAAATGATGCTGACCATAATGTAGAATAAAGATTAATAAAAACTCCAATATACATAGGATAAAAATATATAAGGAAAAAAAAATTAAAACAAGATTTGTAAAATAGATCAAGGTTTTTAAGCATTTAAGAGCTTTATTTAAATAATGACCTTGGAGAATCAAGTGATGACTGCAATGGCTGAAAATGTATCAAATTATTTAAATTTGAAAAACAATTCATACAATATTTTATTTAGAGTACAGTTTCATATGAGGTGAAAATATGGTTTATTATTAATTACAAAAAAAAAAAAAAGAGGAAAAACACTTTGAGACATGGAAATAGTTTTTACGTTTTCTGCTTGTGGTAATACCGACCATCACAGGTAATTTGCCTACGATTATTCTAGTACCTGTTTTAAAATATATTATCAACTTTAATAAATGTCAAAAACTGTTAAAAATAATTTGATATTAATAAAATGTATGAATAAAAAGTACATTTACTGATAAAATAAAAAACAAATTGTTTTGCATGTTCATTAGATAATTAAATTAAAGATATTGGAAGTAAAAATTTAATTAATAAATATTTAATCATATTTTTACGCATTTGTGTTTATATAATCACGCATAAACACAACCAGTATAAAATGATAATTTTAAAAGGAATAGATTATTTATAACATTAATAAAAAACAAAGCAAAAGATCAGATGTGAAAATGACCAGAGAAAAAATTTAAAAATTATGAATTGGCCACGTTTTTTTTTTTTTTTAAGGACATATGTTAAATGAGAATTGTACTGAATAATAAAAAGAAAAGTTGATTTTAAATATGTTGGGTTGATTAGAGATTTAAAAAAACGCCGAGACATACGTTAATTTTATCCCTAAATTAACCAAAGATTGTCCTTTTTATAGACAATTAAAAAACATACAAAAGATTTTGTTAAACCTTAAACTTTTGATACTAAAAATATACATAAGAAAATTGACAATATTCTTAATCAAGTCAATTAAATATTACAAAAAACACTCGATCATATTCTTCAGGAAAACCAAAAGATAAATAAAAAAACCAACGAATAAAGAAATCAACAAAGCAATGTGAAAATTAACGTTATGAATAATTAAAATATTATTCACTGTAAAAATTAAACAGCAATGATGGAAAAAAAAAAAGACGTAACCAAAATAAAATTAAGATTCTAGAGAAAAGAGATGTTTAATGTTTTTAAAAATTCATAATAATACATATTAAAAAGCATACCTGATATGGCGGAGGAGGCCCCAGCTGATCACTCGAAGAATTATCCCTTGCATTTTCATTACCGCGAAGTAATGATATATCATCAGAAGTTGGACTTTTTAAACAATTACCCATAACTAATCACCAACTAAGAGTAAAGAAAATTTAGAAATAACGAAAGCCCTACGTCAGAAACCATGTATAGTTTCAATTCGCAAAACAATAATATCATGTCCGCCATGCACAACAAATGTTGAACAAAAACAAACGAACTGCGCAGAACAGTTTTTTTTTAAAAAATGAAAATCAATTCTTAAAGAATAAGTTGAATATCTTTTTCAAAACATATTTAAAATAAAAAAAATGTTTTGAGACTAAATAATAACAATAATATGACAGAATTAATTATTTTTATTATTAAAATAATAACAAATTTATTTATGATCAAATTTTTCAATATTTTTTATTGCGGATGGCGACTTCTCTAATAAGTAGTTAAAACGGCAAGTTTTCATCACGTGACATTGGGCATATGACGCTTTTTTTTTTCTGTGTATCTAAAAAAAGATTTATCTTTCTAAGATAGTTTATGGACTTTTTCATTATTTTGTAATCAGGCTTCCTTACCGACTATATAAAATTGCGCGCGCGTGTGTATTTTTCTATCCTTGAAAACAAAGATTATTTTATATTATAATTACAATTGATTCGTGTTTATCTAAACGTAAACATTTTCCGAATAAGATTTACTTCTCTAAACGTATACATACAAAAAAAGTTTTAATCAAATCGAATTTATTTATAGTAATATATTCAAGATTTGCCTATAGGCAAATATAAAATATATAGAACAGTTTTCAGTTCAAAATTATTTCAATAAAGAACCTTAAGTTTTATGAATTGATTATACAGAAAGGTAATCTTTAAACAGCACAACGAGATATGGAGATACGAAATATTAGGAGTAATAACAAAGATTCAAACGCAAAATGTATGGGTGAAAGAACAAACAGTTTTTGATATCACTGGAAGAATTAGTAACTGAAATGGAGTTTGACTACTCATGTTATTAAGAAAGTGTGAGCTGAACAATTGAAGTCCGAAAGATCTCAAGAAGTAATATGTTGGACTATTTTTATCGTCAAATATTAAATATTGAATGTCTTTAGAAAATTTCAAACTATTTAAATTTTCTAAAATAGCACACAGTTTAGTTAAATGTATTTGGAAAGTTTGAGTTTTTCTAAAGACATTTAATATTAAATGATAGAAATAGTCCAACATATAATTTCTAATAAAATGCTATATGAAACTAGAGTAAGAAATCACTGTTCTTAAATTATTCAATAATTTACCTATTGAATTAAAAGCTTGGAATATTGTAGGCAAATAAAAAATCAAATTTAAAAATATATTAAAGAGGGGGGGAAGAAAAAAAACCAAATATATAGTAAAATATATGACTATATAATATGATATAATGAATATTTTTATTACATACAGTATAAATAATATATTATTGAAATATAATTTGTTGTTATTATCATTAGCGTATTTTATATTCTGCTTAAAATGAAAAGAAAATGTAAATATATAAACTTATAAAAAAAAAAATTCTACATAAAAGCACAATTAGGTCTTAGTAGGAGAAGAATGATATTTGTATAATTATATTTTAAGTTGTAATCTGTATAAATGACTGAATGAATAAAGAATAATATATTTTAAAAATCCACATGTTTAAAACTACATCATAAAACTTTTAATAAGCTCTACATTGTAATTCATATCACTTAATTAAAAAAGTGAAGTAATTTAATACTGTAATCTATTTTCAAAAATATAAACAGAATTTTAAAAAGTTCAAACATTTTAGAGATTTAGAAAGTATTTTTATTAAAATTATTTATCTCTTTATTCTAATTAAATGTAATAAAAAAAATTTATATCTGAAAATTGATATGTTGTCATACAATTCAGAAACAATTTTAATGAGATTTTATATATATTACCTGTTTATAGTATCACTTTGTAAAATCCCTATTGATGCATGCTGGACTTTCTACCAATGACAACATGCTTGCCGGCCATTTCTAAGTTGCCTGTTCTACTAACCTGTTCCAATCTGTCCCTCATCTCTTTCATATCTTCTTTTACTATTTCCACTTCCTGACTTTCTTTATTAAACTCTTTCTCTACTATTTCAATAACTACCTGATTTTCCTTGACTCTTCCCATTATTTCGCATCTCATTTCACTCATTTCTGCTTTGAATTTACTAATTTTTTCCTTGATTGCCTGCTGGATCTCTTATTTCTTGTCACATTTCTATCATATCTTGTTGACTTTGTTTTATTTCTCCCATTATCATTTTCATCATCCTTTGTGTCTCACTTTCTTTTACACATTGGTGCCAAAATTCAAATATATTATATAATGGTCACTATCTTCTTTTGATCACAGAGGGCACTGTTTTCATATAATAAATATGATGTAGCTAGAATTATATGGAAGAGAGATGCAGTGGCAGGGTTAACATATGGTAATGATGCATTATGTGTTAGTAAAGGGGTATTAGATTATTTAGAAAAAGTTCAAAGGGAAGTAGGAAGACATGCATTGGATGCAGATGTATGGACAGCAAAGGAGGCAATTCAAGGAGAAATGGGATGGTCAAGTTTTCATATTTGAGATGCAAAAAGTAAAATGAAAATGTTTGGTAGATTGCAGTTTATGGATAATAAAAGAATAGTCAAAATAGTATTTAATTGGGTTATGAGTAAAAGGCAGGTAACAAGATGGGTGAGAAAGGTAATGCGGTATGCAAAAGATTTGGATAATTTATATCGGTATATTTGTACAAAAAATGGGATGATTATGTTAAGAGGATTGTTGAGTGTTATAGTAGTAAGGAATGGGATAAAAGAATAGATTTATTAATAAAGAAAAGGGAGTTAGAGAGATGGAGAAATAGTATGGAGAGTAAAAAGAGTTTAAATATATATAGAAATAAACATAATTTTAGACGCGAGGTAATATATGATAATAGTAAGGAAAGTAGTTTAAGGCTCGAATGGGATTTTTAGCAACAAGAGAATATACATGTAAATGGAAAAATATGGGTGATTTATTTTGTAAATTATGTAAGGAAGGAATAGAAAATATTAGGCATTTGTTAATTGATTGTAAATGCTTGAAAACAGAAATGTTACATATAATGAAGTTATGAAAGAATAAATATGAAAAAAGTGATTATACAGAAAGTGAATTATTGGTTTTTATGTTGGGTTTGGGAAAAGATAAGGGGATTTAGATATAAAGGCCATAGAGTTGACAAAGATTATGTTGTGGATATGGGATGGAGCAGAATATGGGAAAACTTAGAATGGGAAATGGAAAATTAAGTGGCTAACAGGTTTATCTGGGCATAATTACTCAGATATTCTTGACTTCATTTAAGGAGAAGCCACAGTACATCACACCACATGGAAAATTTAATTTACTATGGTCAATAGTTAAGGATGATGATGATTGGCACTGACTAAACCCAGAGAGAGGAAAAGATCTTTAAGTTTGTTCAGATAATTGAGAAAGAAGACGGAGACAAACATCAGCCAAACTAATTTTAAATAATTTAACGTTTATTAAATTTAAGCAAAAACAAAATCTGGCAAACAAAATGTAAGAGTTTGACCTAGATTTTACTTGTGTATTCATCCGAGAGTGTATGTGAGTAACACAAATATTAAACACTCTAGCAGATATGTTCATTTTCTCACCTACAAATTTAAAAAGGGGATTGATATCTTCCTGATAGTGGTTTATAACAAAAACAATTCCAATTTTCCCACTCAAAAGATTATTGAAAATAAGGTGATCTTGCAAGGAATTTAACGAAACAGCGCAGGCAAGCATTCTCTTGTACTTTGAACTTAGAGACATCATTTGTCTGCAGAAGAGCTCATGGATAACCATATTTAAAATTACCAAGGTTAAATTCAAATACAAGACCAAAAAGGACCAAGAAAGGATTCCGCTTTTACATAATCTTAGATAAATGAAAACTAGATCTCCGATGTAGAAAAAACAAAGCAGTCGATAAACTACCAGCCAAAAGATTTATGGACTGCAGAAAAATACAAACCCAATTTAACTAAACAGATTATAAGGACAAAGGACAGGTGAGATAAAATAAAATTATGATGATCTGCCAAAGGATTTATTCAAGGTTAGTAAAATTATTTTACACAAACAAAGCGTGATAAACAGAGCACAAAAACATTAATTATAAACAACAATTAGCCAAGCGCTTTCGGTACTGTATACCTGAATCATGGCGAAATACTGAAACTGAACAGTTAATATTCCAGTGCATGCTCAGTGGAACACTAGTATTATGCTGATTAATAACGTTTTTAGACTTCGCAATAAACCAAGCCTCTTTCAACTTCTTTTCCGATCATTTGACTCATTGCACACAGTAGTAATTGTTTGAGGATAAAACTCGTGACCACAATTACTTTCATGATTTGAAAAAACAGAAATAATCTGCAAATCACTTTTAGATTTTTTGTACTGATAAATATTAATGCATTTGCAACAGCATATTTATCAGTACAAAAAATCTAAAAGTGATTTGCAGGTTAATTCTGTTTTTCAAATCATGAAAGTAATTGTGCTCATGAGTTTTATCCTCAAAATATTATTACTGTGTGCAATGAGTCAAATGATCGGAAAAGGAAGTTGAAAGAGGCTTGGTTTATTGCGAAGTCTAAAAATATTATTAATCAGCGTAACACTAGTGTTCCACTGAGCATGCACTGGAATATTAACCGTTCAGTTCCAGTAGGTCACCATGATTCTGGTATACAGTACCGAAAGCGTTTGGCTAATTGTTGTTTATAATTAATGTTTTTGTGCTCTGCTTATCACGCTTTATTCGTGTAGAATAATTTTCATTATCTGACAGTTTTATATTATTTATTATTCAAGGTTAGCAATAAATAAGAGAAAAGAATATAAAGCATATCAAATATAAACTTGCAATACACTCACAGATAAATTTAAAACAAACATGAAATCTTAAAACTAAGATTCCAACATGCTATAAATACAATATATAATAAGTGATAAAAATATTTAAATTAAATATTTAGGAGAAATTACAAAAATAGGTTTCTTTTTAAAATTAAGTGGAGACCTTGATAAGAGATTTAACCCTGGTAAGAATATGAAATCTTTTACCTCAATATATACAGTTAAGACTGGCTGATGTCTTTCACCATGGCACATACAGTTTTGTTTACTGGAAAGTTCCAATAAAGATTTTAGGTTTTCATTATCTGTTCTGGAGGCAATGTTAGAAATCAGTTCTTGTTTAAGCTCTTAAGACATAATTTTGTAGGGACAATTTGGAATCCAGGGCTCATATTTGAATTGGTTTAGCATGATGTCGAAATTTTTCATAGCATTCTGCAGAAAAGATTCTAATTACCAATTTGGAAGACCACAATTTAATTTCAGTGGAATCTTCTAGATGGCAAAGTAATATTCTCAATAGCAGCTCCCAGACACAGACAGTGATCTTGAGAATTTATAGCCACATGGCAATTAAAATAAGTCTGACAATTGGCATACTAAATGTTACAGCAATACTAAATGAGCAGAATAAACATCAATAGCTAAGAGTAATTAGACTGAAATTCCAGGGCTATTTATATGAACTCTTCTGTAACATCTTTAATTAGCAATTTTTGACCAGGGCAAATCTCTATCTCAACCTAATCTTAATTAAAAATTCTGGCCAGGGTATTATCTTATTTAAAATTAATTAAAAAATAAATGTAAAAACAAGTCTCAGCTATTAAAAATAAATTTTCAGTAGATTAAAAATAAACTAGAAATGTAATTAAAATTTTCCAAAGTTAAATGCTTTTTCAAAAAGGACTAAAAAATATAAAACTTTGATATGACTTAAAAACTAAAAAAAAAAAATATAAAAGCCATTTTAACTTACCTGATAGAACTTTTGAAGCGGATATAGTATTCGATTCAATACATATATTATATGGTTATTATTATTTAATATATGTTTAAAACTATAATAAAAATAGTTAAAATGATAGAAATAAATTAAATTATTAAAAGTTTAAAATAATAAAAATGTGGAGAAATATATATTAAAAATACAAAACAGTTTTATATAAAAGAAATCAATTAAAAACACAAGATAAAAGAGTAATATTAATTAAAAATATATAGTTATGGGAATGACTAAAAAATTATATTGTATTTAAAAGTGTAGGATATTGTTTGTTTTATATTGTAACGATCCGGAGAAGGTAAACTTAAGGTAACGATCCGGAGAATGTAAACTTAAGGTATCTGCACTACCGGGCGCCATCTAGGCATTTGAACCTAGAAAAATTTATAAAGTAGGCAGATACGTAAGTAAAAAAAAAAATTTTTTTTTTTTTTTTATATTTTGCATTTGGTCGTTAGCCCATGTCACTAGCTCAGTGGAATAGCAGAGATTTAATAATAAAATCTAAGAGTATATATAAAAAAAGAATAAAATAAGCCACTGACAGTAATTAACACACAAACATTTATTTATTTCATATATATATATGATTTAAAATTATTTTAGTATTAGTTTTACATTTCAAAATTTAACCTACATTTTTAATTTTGATTTTTGACTTTAATTTACATTTAATTACTATTATATTCTAATTTTACATTTTAATTAAGTTCGCACAGATAAATTTATGAAAGCTTGTTTATAATGTTGAATATAGATCGGTTTACATAGATTTCACGGTCAAAGACATTTCAAAATAAACATAAACAATCAAAATACAAAATTATTGATTACTGACAATTGCGGAGGGAAATTTATACGTAACCCAATAGTATTCACCATAAGATACTTGCATTGTCACCAATAACTTAAAAGACATCCGAATAAATACATTTTAGATACTCACCAGTAAGGTATCATTATTTATCGAATGTCTATATATTTTGATCAAATATGAAATCCAAAACATAATTAACCGATAACGAATCCATGCAAACGTCTATAAACAACTTAAATTTAATGCATTTTTATTTAGTGTCGAGTATGAATAGACTACATAAATTTGCTTTTGAAAATAAACATTCTATCCCTATTTAACCTTAGGCTAAAAATCGCAGCCAAACTGGCGCCAATCCATCTGATATATCGATGTATTCAATGTAATACAAAATACGGCGGCACCAAAAAGTTAAGAGAAGAAATTGCCTCTCGTCAAATAGGAATATTACATCTATCTGACAAGAAGAGCAATAAAAAAAAAACTCCATAGGAAGGAACTGCGCTCTGCGTCTTATAATTCCTTCCATAGGCAAAACGGGAGAGTGCGACATATAAAGCGATTCTGCCAGTAGCGAATCTCCGACTACATCTACTAACTACATCAATATATCCAATCCATTGACCCAATTTAACAATGACACAAATAACCTAAGATTACCCTCCCCTAATATAACTTTACAAATCAATACAGCCATTCACGCCCGACTTAAGTTTAACATTTATATAATTAATTTAACGAAAAACAAAAAATCATGATAAAGACTTAAAGAACAAAAAATAAATAAATGGAAATGATTTTACATAAATAAGAAAAAAATACATCAAATAACACTATTAATAAAGAATTTAGTTTGGTCAGATAGGATTCTATTGGTAACAATTAAATACTAGGAAAGTTTAAAATTTAAAGTTCTTAGTGTTTTCAAATTAATATTGTTTGTTATATTTTATAAAATTCTTACGGTTTTAGAAATGTTCATCTCTTACAGTTGCTTGCCATTTGAAATCCAGCATTAAATTTCCCGATGATCCTGTGGTCCTCTAAATATAAGAAAAGCGATGTTTCATTTTTCCATTTTATAACAACTGAAGGGATTGAACGTGCGTCTTTCCATCCCTTCACCACCAACTCTCCGCCTTAATACATCTCCGTCTTCTCGTAATAATAATTACCAATCACTAATTAATAATTTCCAAATTTTTCTTTTATACGTATTCGAAGGATTGTCTTGGCATTATGTCATCGATGTGATGATCCTTTCGCTGAGGTCTGATTTCCTGATGGATTTCTTTCATTGGCTATTTGTTTCTATTGTTTTCCTATCTGACCGATGTTTTTACATTTAAATGCCCAAGGCTGGTTTACATTTAACTAATTAACAATCATTTCCATTTCTGATTAATTTCTGTGTTTTTCAAGATTAAAGATATATTTTTATCTCTAAATCTTTTTAAGTTTTTGTTTTTAAAATACCTTTTCTATTTTTAATACAGTTTTATTTTAATAATTTTTTTTATCTGTGCGATTTAATATATACGAGTTTAAGATGATATTTAATTTCAATTTTTAATTCTTAAAGAAAATTTTTAAATGCGAACTTTTTAATTTACTTTCATGTTTAATAAAAAAAAAAAAAATGTAACGAACGTCTGTGCTCATTACAATATATAACTGTATATATCAATAAGCATTAATTGTTTGGTTATATATATTTAAATGTAGTTCTGATGATGACTGCTCAGCAGTTGAAACTAAGAAAGAAAGAATAAATTATATTTTATATTAAACATTGCATTGTAAAGTATTCAATTAAGGAGTATATGGTATATATATATATGTCAATACATATTAGGAAAAGAGATGGAAAGAAATTTTAATAATAATATATACATTGTAATTAATCAAAAATATATTCTGTTTATATATAAAAATTAGACAAAACCAACATAATTTCTTTTAATATCAAATTTAATAATGTACAATAGTATTAATAATAAATCAATTATTTTTAAAATACAATAGTATTTAATAGTGACTGATTCATAAGCACTCATGCTGCAGTGCTCCCAGAAAAAATACAAAAATTAATTATCAAATTTGTGCTTGAAAATATCAATAATATAATATAACGAAAATGGTTATTCGTACGGTTGCTTAATTATTTGTGTATTCAATTATATTTATTTCGATTATTTTATTCTGTATTATACTTATTTATTATGTTTTAATTCTTTCATAACTTATATTTTCTATCCATTTATTGTTTACAACTTAGATTCTTTATTATCTTATTCATTATTTTAACCAACGCCGTTACAATACAAGCAGAGAGCTAATACAGATACAAATTTAACTTCATATCTATACCCTTGACTGAACCCCAAGGCAATACGTACATATTATCTTGGCGTTATTTTTCCCAGCCAAAACTCTCGGCTGCTGAACAGAGCAAACTATTTCAAAGAAACTTAGCGAATGTCCAGCGCTTGCTATTTATTTTTTAGAATTGGGATTCCGCACGAACAAGCAGCACATGAATATCTTAAACAAATCAGTATGTCCCTTTAATCACTACTTACAGTTTCCCCCCTGTCGTAGCTTGGTGATAGGAGAATAAAGCAAGGATATGAAATTTAATGACAAATATGTTTAATAATAACCCTCACACTTTATATAAAAAATTACATTATAATAACAATAATAAACACACACTTATAAATACTTGGCTATAATAAATATATGAAAATAGATCAGATATTAAAATTCTTAAAGTCCTGTTGATAGAGTTCTATTCTATCAAATCATGGATTTTATATTTAGTTATGAATAGTAGATAAATGAAAATGCATGCATGCTTTTACCTAGGGTTTGCTGTAATTGTCCCATTGGTATTTCTCCCGAGCGCTCTTGATTAACTTCCTCCGTTTGTGGGGTTATTTCTTTCCAGTTTTTGTTTGTTGATTCCTTAGGTCTCCATTAACTTCCTCAGTTTGTGGGGTTATTTTCATCCAGTTTGCCGGTTGATTCTTTAGGTTGAGTTTCAATTGACAGCTATAGAAGCGGCGATCCCTCTAGCAAGTCAGGCAAAGATCTTACATTGCGAGTCAGTGATGAGACGGCTTGAATCCGAACCCACGTCCCTTTAACGCCACTAGCCACGCACTTTTTCCATTTTCTTTTAGCTGTTGCTTCTCTAAAGTCTCTACTAGCAATGCCAGACAAAATTGTAATTTTATTAATCTCTTTCTTTGTTCATTGTTTTTTAAAATTTTTAATTAAGACTTAGATTTCCAACCAATTCTTATCATTATGTTTCTTTATTTAATTAGTGGCTGGAATGTAAGTCCCAATTAATTTAACAGATCAAGCAAAGATCTTCCGTTGATAACATTTCTTTGTCCGTGGGATTTAATTTGTCCAACAGACTTTCACACCTACGGCCATATTGTTTCTTTTTATATATCACATATTACATTTGCTTTATTTAAAGTTTACAATTCATTCATTTTTTTCACATTTACGTTTTACATTTATTTTAATTTGTTATAATATTTTTTTTTTTTAAAGAGAGAAGAAACGCATTTTTTTTTATGCATCCACTTCCCCTCTCCCACAATAAACAAAAAAAAACTTTCTAGCATTTGACTTACAAGAGAGAAAGAGATGCATTTCTTTATTTATGCAGCCCCCCTCCCCTTCTCTTACTATTACAAATCCACAGTAAATTTTGACATTAGAATTTCAATTTTTCCTTTTCCTTCCTTGAATTTTTTTAAAAAAATTATTAGCTAATTTATTTCACCTTTATTACTTTCTAATTTTATTAATAAATATATATGTGTGTCGACCACTTTACGTGGTCGTCACAATAACAATCATTCAATATTTTGCATAATTATTATGCATATACAACTAATTAAACCATTTTTAAAAACAATTATTTTAACCAATGCTTGAGATTCTATTCAAAGATGCTACTAATTATAGCAGTGTCAGAACTGTTATACCAAGATTCATTTGCTTTTATCAACATATATAACTAGTGCTATTGGAGCCACCAGATGCAGCAGTGTCAATAATTATTTGAGCATGTTATGTTTATCTATTGGTTTTTTTTTCAGAGTGAATAAATTTTGCTTTCATATATAATGAGCAATAAATTATTTTAAATATTTATCAGGATGAGTGTTAGTGTTGAATATATATATATATATAACATTTTCCCAATTGACATTATACTAAAAAATTGAAATAAAAAGTAAAGGTTGATCTATTCCAGACATTATTACTTGTCAAACAGCAGTTAGTAAACAATAGACATATTACATATTTTAACAATGATTGGTATGGAAAAATAAAATAGTTGTGTAGTTGTGAAATTAAAAATGCTCTATTCTATTTTTTTTTTGCTTACTTTTTGGCAGCAATTTTCAGACTGCCACTAGTACTAATAATAAACAAATTATTTTTAAAATATATATTATAGATATTTGATTTTAAAAAAATCACAATAAACAAAAATTATTGTAATTTCCATAAAAGAATTCAGCTAATATATGTTTACAATTCTTTATTGTATTTATTTTGGTATGCTAATATATTTATTAACAAGTAATATAATGATAATACATAGCTAAGTAATCATAATAGTTCATATCCTTTATGCATTATTACAGACAATTCTAATTTTATAAAGTCAATTGTGTCTTTATGCCACATTAGCTCTTTTTTATCCATATACATTTTTCTTCATATCTATAAAATATACTTTTTTAAAATTCTGAAATGATGGGATTATTGATTTAAGACTTCTTTAATATTTCCAAAGATCTAATCAATTTTATATGATTGTATTTTTCCAGTTAACAAATTACTCTTATTAGAATCCACCATAGTTTAAACATTTTATATTTAGTCATTGTACAAACTTATCTGAAACAGTGATTATTTATCCAAACTTTAATGATACTTGCATATTCTCCCAAAAAGTAAAGCAGTACCAACTTTATTTAATTATATGACAAAGTAATTCAGAGGTCTCTATTAACAACTTGTTTTCACTGGAGTATAAATTCATCGTTAACAATCACTAGAGTATAGACATTCTAATGCAAAAAAAGTTTAAAGATGAGTTTTATATGACAGCAAGCCAATATATAAATTACAAATACAGTAACAACTCTCTCTGGACAGTAGTACTACCCAATGAAAGATTCAATAATCAATGGATGCTAGAAGGTTTGTGCATAAAATCCTTATCTAGTGCCTACTCAACCAATATCCCCAGACTAGTTTCTAGTTTGTGACTTTCATCTGTGAGGAGACTTGGATCTGAGGGTACTGCACCTAGATCTTTGGCTTCCAAAAGCTACTTTTTTAGTTAATTATAAAGCTATGATCCCAAAATGAAAACAATAATCCAAGTTAATTCACTTACATAGCCATACAGATTTGAATCCAGTTCAGTATCTATACATTTTGGTGACTTTGGTTTTTAATAACCTTAGTCACCAACATCCTTTGGCCTATGATCACCATTTCTTATGCTTACATAATCTGTTAAAACAGGATTAACTCTGCACTACTACCTGGAAAAAGTTGCTAATGTTTTAACAGATTGTGGAAGTATGAGAATGGTGGTCATGTGATGTTTTAATAGCAATCCTAGCTAAAGATGGTGACTATGATTATTAAAAACCAAACAAATCAACATGTATAGATACTGAACTGGATTCAGATCCATATGACTATGTAAAGAATTAGCTTGGATTGAAAACTTTGTGTTTTTGTCCAGAGTTTGTATCTTTATAATAAACTAAAAAGGTAAAAGTTAGCTACTGGAGGGTTTAATTGGATTCAAAGATATAAATGCAGTGCTCTTAGATCCAAAGCTCCTTACTAATGAAAGTCATAAGCTAGAAACTAGTCAGGATGTTAAGTAATTAGTCACTAAATAGGGATTTTAATGCAAAAACCTCCTAGCATTCATTGATTACTATGGCTTGCACTGTGTACTACTACTATAGAGAGAGAGTTGCTGCTGTTTTAGCAGATTGTGTAAGCATAAGAAATGGTGGTCATGTAATGTTTTAGTGGTTTAATTACAAGTGCACTTATATTACATATTGACTCAAAATTCTGTTTATTTGACATCTTAAAATATTACTTTTTAATTTCTTCCCTAGCAAACTTTTTCTAAAAACTTTAACATGTTGCTTAGTTATAGCTATCCATTGGCTTCTGGCCACAGTCCTATCTTTACAATGAAAGTATAACTCTTTTAATATGCCTGAGCTAATTTTTATAAATTAAACTAATTATGCTTAAAATCACAAAAAATATTTTTTAGAAAAATGCATTATGCTTCTAGACCATGCACCCAAATTATAATGTTATAATGGTCCAAAGTCAGGCTTGGTTTAAATAATAATATTTAATGCAATCTAAAGACCTCAATCATTATCAAGTGGGACATGTATCTGTTAATAAGGAATACATAAATGTGTGCGAATTCTAAAAGTTATCTACCATAAACCAGAAGGATGTCCACATAATATAAATGTCATATTTATATTTTAGCTCAATATTGATTTCTTAGTTATCATATGGATGCTATGATTTCCATCTCAGATTTGCTTCTAAAATAATAAACTTCATGTAAAACATTGATTAATCAAGAATATATCATTTATTAATAGATAACTATTGAATGAATGCATAAAATTCTAACTAATATATGCATAACATTTTTTTTATTTGAATGAAGTTTACTCCTTTGATATAGCTCCATTCCAATATCAATAATTTTAACCATCTCTTTATTATTTAAACTATATTTTGTTTTAATTCATTATCTTACAATCCTGTTTCATGAAAGTGACTATATGCTGATAAAACATGACATATAGCAGGGATGGCCAAGACATCACTGTATAATTTTTTTTTTGTAAAATTTCCATCTAATTTATTTTAATACAATTCTAAAACAATTTTTTTTTCTTGAATTTTTTTTAAAATTCAGGAACATCCAGAAAATAATTATTTATAGGTAATTTAAAATTGTAATTTAATAAATATTTTATAAAGGGACATGGACAAATTATAATACTAGAGGAAATTGAGGTAATTTAACCATTTGTCTGAAGAATTTTCTTATTGGCCAGTTTGGGTAAAAATTTTAGTGATTTGATTAATTAAATATGGATCTAGCCAGTTTCCTTTCTGAAATATATTAATGTACAATAATCAGAATTGTTTTAATTTAGCTTCTAAAAATTTAATAATTTTACATTCAAATTGGTTAAATGTAACAAAATTTTTTAAATAATGTTAATAATTGAAGAAAAACATATGAAAAATAACCTGTAGTAAAGCAAAAGTTATATTTCAACCAATCATTATGTGGAAATGCCGGTGATTTCTTGGGTCTTAGAAATTACAATAACTGATTATTCATTTCTAATGTCTTTTCTTAATCTAAAATTAAATATATATAGTATAAAAAATAAACATAAAATCCATAAATATTTACAAAAAATGGTTGCATTTTGCTAGTTATCACCGAATGTCTTTATGTGCGAATAGCAGTCAACATTATTCACTTGTCTTGAATAGCGTCCAGCACTATTCATTTCCCCTTATTTTTCTTGTAAAATTTAAAAATTTTCAAATCAAAGATTATATTTAGATAAACTAATGTAAAAACTTAATTATGAATGTAAAAAATTATGAGAAATATATTTATTTATGTTCAAAATCTATTATAAGAGCATACAACATTTGGGTTTGATTTCTGACTTTGACAGTTAAGAAACATCTGGAGAACAATAGCCAAAGTTGACAGTCAGTGCTTTGTGGCACCTTATTAGTGAAAATAGTGGGACTATGTACAATAGACTACAATCAGAAATTGATTTTTTGTGAAAAATACTGCCAATAGTGGATTTGCTTGGAATTAAAATTTTAAATACTGATAAAACTATGAATTTATGATAAAATAAGTGTAAAATAGCAAAAGTGTGGCCAAAAATGGGTGAGAGATGGTGAAAAATATAGAAATTATGTTTCTTTTTTATAATAATCACTTTAAACTTAATAGTCATAGTAAAATGTCTTCTGACAGTTTGTATTTTCAAGAAAAAAAATCCATCAGAGCATAAGTATCTTCTAAAAACGTCACCAATATTTGTGAGTATTTAAAAAGCCATTATAAA
This sequence comes from Epiperipatus broadwayi, assembly GCA_028023455.1. NCBI lineage: Eukaryota > Metazoa > Onychophora > Udeonychophora > Euonychophora > Peripatidae > Epiperipatus > Epiperipatus broadwayi. Next base: position 169,289 of record JAQFVV010000074.1, on the reverse strand, counting down.
AAAAACCCCACCAATTCATAAGTACATTCTAAAAAATTCAGAACTTTGAACCATTATTTTTTTTGTTTCAGCCAAAAAAAACGTTTTTCTTTTCTGATTTTTGTTTCATAGCCTTGAAAAAAACATACTCCTGTTCATGTATACTTTCACCAAAAAATCCCCCCCCCCCAATGTTTACAAGTTTGGCTACCCCTGACATATAGCAACATTTATTCATTTTAACTATCCTGTACTGAATCATATTAATGTGACCTCATTAAGTATTTCATTTTAATTCTGAGGCAATCGTGGTAAACTTCATAACTAGTAATTTAATATGTTTGATAGCAATTAATGTGTTAGAAATTATAATGCTGCAATAATTAAAATTGCAATGATATAGCTAAATCTCAATTGATAAATATTAAATATTATTTTCTTCTTTTCTATTAAAATCCTCGTAGTCAAATGAATATTTTACCCCAGACAAAAGATCAATTCAGAAATGCCTAACTTCAAACTACTACTATATGTTTATTATTATTTCATTAACTTTGAACTTCATTTATTGTACTTTATATAATGTAATTACTATTATACTACTTCACATAATTATTAACAAAACTTTATACTAAAAAATCTTCATTGATTCAACGTAATTATCTAATCGTTATTACTTAACTCGAAACTTCTGTCCTAACTAAGTGGTATAAGTATCACACAAATAAATATTTTGTTAATTTTTTAATTCTATTCAACACAATATCTTTTTTTTAATTTGTACTCATCTCAATATAATATATTTTCATCAATGATTTCTGTCAAGAAATTAATGCATGCTTGAACATATATGTGTAGATATCATGCTTGATTTTACATATGCATATAAAATAAACAATCACCCATTTAATATTAAACATCTCGTTCCATGTTCTTAATACAGAATTTTAATTTGTTTATAATATATATATATGATTTATATAAATTTCACAATAAAAGCTTTTAACTTTTAAAATGTTAGCACAGGAACACACACACCTATCTGTTCAATTGTTGTGTGCATAACTTTTAAGTTTGTACATAATAATTTTTTTTTTTTTTTTTAAATCATTTCTTTATAATTTTCCAGGACATTGAATTATAAAGTATTTTAAATGCTATAACTACTATGTTTTTGTGTGTAATCAAACTAGATAGTTTAAGCATAACTTTTTTCAGTCTGCTTTTCTTAATTCCTTACACAATTTTTAAATAATCTAATAAACAACAACAACAAAAAAAATTTATTGTTCATTTTTCTAATCAAATGTCCTCAAACATTTAAAAAAAAAATTATTTAATGAAAATCTTTATATAAAAGAAATAATATAAGACTGTATACATAAATACATTTATAAATTAAGAATTATCCATATGAAATAAAATTTTAAAACAAGTTTTGTAATTGACTATAGAGAGAAAGTGAGATAGAGTGTTTAAATGTTATTTTATTTAGAGCGTTTGATATCGTTAAAAAGCATAAATATTTTTACATCTTCAGGCCCTTAATATACATATATAAATATTTGAAACCAAGCACTCTTCACAAACCTGGGAGCTTAATTGTAAGTATAGAGGATTTGAACTCAGATTTTCAAGCACCCTTCAACTATCCACACTATCTCATACAACTGATACACATGACCACACACATGTAGAAAAGATTAATAATCACCAATAAACGTATTTAGTGCTAAACCAGCACTCATCAGTTGGTCCTGACTATCATCTCTCACACATGTATATAATCACTGCTCAGTTTATATTAAGATAGCAAATCTTTATACTTTAATGGACAGGCTTCAATCCACTGCAAACTCCAACTTTTCAGCCATCCATATCATTGAAAATCTGATGATGAAAACTCAAATCCCATGTTGATGCTAATATTATTGCCATGCCCATGTTGACAATAATATTAGCATCAGCATGGGATTTGAGTTTTCATTATCAGATTTTCAATGATATGGATGGCTGAAAAGTTGGAGTTTGCAGTGGATTGAAGCCTGTCCATTAAAGTATAAAGATTTGCTATCTTAATATAAACTGAGCAGTGATTATATATATGTGTGAGAGATGATAGTCCGACCAACTGATGAGTGCTGGTTTAGCATGAAATACGTATATTGGTGATTATTAATCTTTTCTACATGTGTGTGGTCATGTGTATCAGTTGTATGAGATAGTGTGGAGAGTTGAAGGGTGCTTGAAAATCTGAGTTCAAATCCTCTATACTTATATATATATATATAACTATATTGTTAGTTTTAAGCCAGTAAACAACACATGAGCACCATTTTTATGCTTGCTTATAACTGTTATTAAAACAGGCAAAACTCTCTACACGTATTGCCACTCAGTGCAAGCCAGATTAATCAACGGATGCCAGAAGGCTTGTGCATAAAATCCCCATCTAATGCCTACTCATCCAATATCCCCAGACTAGTTTCTGGCTTGTGGGCTTCATCAGTGAGGAACCTTGAAACTGAGAGCACTTCATCTAGATCTTAGGATCTAATGCAACCCTCCAGCAACCATCTTTTATCTTTACTTAACTACAAAACTATGAGTCTTAAATTGGAAAACACCATAAAATTTTCAATTCAAGCTCATTAGCTTATAAAACACCATATTTTCAATTTAAGACTCATAATTTTGTAATTAAGTAGATAAAATGTGGCTGCTGGAGGGTTGCATTAGATCCTAAGATATAGGTGCAGTGCTCCCAGATCCAAGGCTCCTCGCTAACAAAGCCCATATGCCAGAAACTAGTCAGGGGATATTGGATTAGTAGGCACTAGATGGGGATTTTATGCACAAGCCTTCTGGCATCCATTGATTAATCTGGCTTGCACTGAGTGGTAATGCATATAGAGAGTTTTGCCTGTTTTTATATTGTTGGTTTGCTAGCAAATTTTTGAATATTATATTTTCAAAGTTGAGTAATGGTTAAGCTTCAGGTTATGTGGATGCTGTATCCAGGTTTGTATTCAGTCTTGCTTATTAGTTTTCCTGATTGGGTTTTATATTCAGCCATGCTTATTAGTTTTCCTGATTGGTCATGAGCTGGAGTAGCATCAATTGTATATTGAATAGCAAGATGAGTTTGACTAATAACATAATTTATTAAACTTTTATTTGTGTATATACAATTATTACACATAATAATAAAAGGGTGGGGCAATCTGTAAAGACAATGTAGTCCTGTTTTCAATACTTCTAAAGACAGGACCCTAATTAACCCATGATTTGGGGGTTCTCTATATTATTTTCTATTGTTCTTCTGGCATATTCAGTATTCATGTATATGATCTGATCTTAAATCAACATGATCATTGAGTGCTCAACATATATACATTCAAATGACCATATATGGAATGATGACCTAAAATTGACCATATATGACCTGGTTCTACTTTAATAATTTTATTTATGTAAAGTTATTTAAACATGCTTTTACAATACTTGCTATGTGCTCAATTACCAAAATAATGACCTTTATTTTATTGTATAAATATAACCTTAATCTTATTATTAATACAAGCATTAATATCATTAATAATATTATACAAATACCTATGTGACTATTACCAAAATAATGACCTTTATTTTATTGTATAAATATAACCTTAATCTTATTATTAATATTATACAAATACCTATGTGACTATTATTTATTAAATACATTAACTCAATTACCATACTTACATCCAAGTATGTGAGTGTTCTCCTCTATATATGAATGGGCAGACTATAATACCTATTATTATGCTATATTGTAATCTTATAGTTACTACTGTAATTGTCTGGTATATCTAAAAAACTGTAAAAGTTTTGACATTTTTATGGTTAAGCAAATATAAATAACCAATATCATTGGTTAGATAGCATATAATAGAATCAAATTCAAGTCCAAAAAATCTCTCAGATTAATGTTTAAAAAAACATATAATTTTATAAAGGACTTTAAAATGTCCTCTCAAGCATAAAGGTGTTTGTATTTTGTCATTATTATTAGGGGGAAATGCCATCAAATTGTATAAATAAATGGAGGTACACACCCAAAATACAATTTTATAAAAAGATAAAAAATAAAATAAATCTGACACTACAACACAGATTATTTTAAAAGAAAGTAATTACATTTATTTAAGGTGTAGAACAAACAAGTTCTTATATTTTATGTGTGTGGGTGAAAGTTTATATGTTTAGATTTGTCCAGGTTATATATATAGGGCTAGGAAAAATTGATGGAACTTTCTTAATTTAAAAGGTATCCCTTTAATGTAATCTACTTAGAAGATCAATTTTAAATTGATTTAATAAATATCAGAGAAATTTAAGGGAATTTTATAGCTTATTTATTTGATTAAGATTATTTTAAACCAGAACAAAATGAAACAAAAAGTCTGAAATTATTATTATTATTCTCTTCATTTTGAACTGTATCTGGAAAAAATTGCCATGTTAATTCAAAATCAGACAGCATCTATCATCTGCCTGCCTCATAACCTTGACAATTTTTCTAAATTTTCCCATAAAAATAAGGAAACACCAAAGAATAATGGGAAATGTGAACTAATGCAGACATCAGCTGACCCAAATATATAAATACTGATGGTTGGAAAAATTAGGAATCTTCACAAAATTTTAGTGCATTCAAAACCTAGGAAAATTACAAATTTTAAAATAGCCATTTTATCTGCCTTTATAACTATGATTGAGTAGATTAACTCAATCTACGCATTTTGCCTTGGCAAGAATGTCTTCTTCTCCTTGAACTGAAAGAGATAAACAACAAATAAATAAGGACCACATGATCATTATTTCAAAACTGTTATTAAAATAGGCAAAACTCTCCATGCAGTAGTGCCACTCAGTACAATCCAGAGTAATCAATGGATGCCAGAAGGCATGTGCATAAAATCCCTATCTAGTGCCTAATCATCCAATATCTCAAGACTAGTTTCTGGATTGTGGTTTGTGAGAAGCCTTGGCTCCTCACTGATGAAGGCCAGAAGCCAGAAACTAGTCTGGAGAGATTGGATCAGTAGGTACTAGACATGGATTTTATGCACAAGCATTCTGGCATCCATTGATTATTCTGGTTTGCACTGAATGGGACTACTGTATGGAGAGTTTTGCTTGTTTTAAATAAATAAGGAATTATCACTGATTATTATTTCAAGAACATTTCATTTGTTGCAGTCAACTGTTAATGGAAACTTTATAAATTTACTCATGGAATACATTTAATAACTTCAATCAAATCACTGGTCTTTTCATTTTAAAATAATGGTGAAATAGCTGATGTCTTCATAAATATATCTAATAACTTCAATCAAGTTGCTTATATCTTTATATAAAATAGTAGTTATCCTCTTCACTTCAAAATTGTGCATATTTTGTCTCAGTATTATGGACGATCTCATCTCATCATGAAGTATTGAAAGAAACTCAAATATAGTCATAAATTTCATAGCTTGGTAAAATGCTGCACTTTAATTAAAACCATTACAGCCTATTGCTTGGTCATATATAATATAAATAACTTGGACTATATTGCTTGAAAAATCGCTTATGGATTATAAGTGTCAAATATTTTAATATCGCTAACGGATTATAAATGCCAAATATTTTAATATCGCTAATGAATTATAAATGCAATATTTGAATATTATAAAAGTCAAATTTATTAGCAATGCCCTAAAATGGATTAATGTGCTAAATATAACCCATATTAGATTAACAAATGTGCTTAATGGAATTTTATTAATCTTTACGAGTTTCAGTAAGCATTAAGTTACAAAAGGCATTTAATTGTGTTTAATATAATCTTTTTTATTTATTAAGGAAGATATATATATATATACAACTATAGTATGATTATTTTTATCTTACATTTATAAAACATTTTTTACAAGTAAATGAAAATAATTTAGTCCTAATCCGAGTAATAGACTCCTCGTCAAGTGGCAATATTTGTGATCCTGAAGGTACATCACACTTTCAAGTTGCAAGTAGTGTCTATACATGCTGTATATGTTTGAATGTCAGCATTTGTAAACTAATAAGTGATATCTATATTAGATTATTCTGAACGAGGGGCTCTTTGTCAAGTGGCATAAGTTGCGCCCAAGTGTCTCCATAGAGATGTTCAGGTACCAGAAGACGGTCCCTGTTCTTTATTCCACGAATAATGTTCTTGCATATTGTCCATGGGTTAGCATCATCCTGTTTAAATATGAGAATGATTTCTTGTTAACTATACAGCATGGAGTAAGAAGATTGCCATTCTTATCTTGGCAAATTTGCCATTCATTATAGCATTGTTAATTGATAAGACAGTCCTAGCAGCAGGCAACACCCTACCTGTGATATTCTGCTTCACTAGTGTCAAGAAAGAACAATGAAATCACAGACCGCATGTTGCTTCAATCCTGGAATGCTCTGTCATTAACACCAAAAAATAGTTTGTCAGGAGCGACATTAGATTAAACTTTATTATGAAATCTATATACTTAGCCACTATACTCCAATGTCTTGGATTTTTTAATTAGCAATTTTGTGGTTATTTTGAGCTCTGTGGGTAAGTTCAGCAATGACTGCCATTTATATACCTGCCAGTAGATATTTTTTAGTTTCTATGATCAATCTTGTGACCTTAATGAATTTATTCACATATGCTAATAGATCCATAGCCCACTTACTGTGGATAGGCGGTGGCATATCGGTGGCCTCTACATCTTCTTGCGATGATTGCACAGGCACCTTTGCATACATTGCTTTCAACATTGTTAGTGATCTTTGTACATAAAATGTATTGAGAGCATCCAAACCAAGTCCATTCAGGTCTTTGCTTTTATTAGAATGTTTCCATGAATTCCCCAAAACATTGGAAAATTATACAAGTGTAAATATTTCTTTATGGGAAAAATTTTAATCATTTATAAGCTGTTGGGAGTATAAACCGATGGATTATTTAGTAAACCTTATTGTAATTTCTTCTTATTTAATTAGAATTACTATTATTAGTGTAATAAAGAAATATTAAAATTCTCCAGATATTATTATTATATTAATGTACAGGTAACAATTTTATACATTTTATTATTTATATTGGGTATGATTAAATATATGATTTACATTGGACTAGGTTAGTGTAACTAACTTTTAACTTATATAAAATTTATTATATTGAATTTATTATACTGTATATTTTATTGGTTCTAAATTAGTTTAAACCTCAAATTTATAAGGAGTTAATCCATCTTAGTTAGATAATTAGGTCTATAGGAAATATTTTATGCATAGCTCGTATATGTTTGTATTTTTTAAAAAAATGTTATAGTAGGCAATAAGAGATCCTAATGATATGAATTATATTTTGTTAGTAGAATTTTATTCATAAAGAATAAACCTTCAAATGAATTCAGTAAAGTATATTAAAATGTTACAAATAAGCATATATTTTAAATATCATTTAAAAGAACTAAGCAAATAATTTCACTTGTTTTAAAAGTGAAAGACTTAACCAGTGTTATTAAGAGAGGTTGATTAGTTATTGGAACAAAATAATTAAGGGCAGTATAAAACAATATTATTATGGTTATTATTCTCTAATATTTAAATTGTGGATTTGTTTAAATAATATGCAACCTACTCCAATGGTGTGCTAATGTCTTTGCAATGCCATATGATTATACACTTTCATGTTCCAAACTTAGATTAGACTTATAAACAAATACTAATAATTACTAGGTATTTTATAGAATTTTTATGTTATTATTTATTTATAAATTTTTTTTATTTTATAATAAAGCAATTGTTAATTTTAATACTAAGGTATAGGATAAGGTAATGAACATAAAATTTCCTTTTACATTTATTGTACCCTAAGTTAATGAATAAACTTTACATCCATACATTTATTTTATTTTATATAAGTCATGAATTGATTTATAATCCTGAAATAAATTCATTAGTTAACATTGTTTTAAAATTGCTAGTTTTAGTTTAAACACTGATTAGTTTATACTTAGTTCTTTGAGTAAGAAATAGTATGTTAGAAAATATTTGCTTAAAATTTTTTAAGAATAGTGTAAGACACATACCGAAATATCCTGAGAAATTTATTAATTTAACATTTATATATTATGAAAGTATAAAATAATATTGACATTTATTTTATGTGGAAATAGAACATTAATGCATTGCAAGTTACTTTGGTAGTTGCACTTTCATACTGAACATTTGTCTCAACTGCTTTTCTTTTGCTCATGTCAATCACAAATCTTAAAGATCTCTCATTACTGCTTTATAGTTAGAAAAATTGTTTTTTAAAAGTGTGCCTCCAAGAAATTTTTAGATTATAATATACAGCACTCCTTCCCTTGCTCCAAAAGATATAGTCTTAACATGTATGGTTCTTCAGATGACTAGATAATTTTCTTGTTCGGCATGATCTGTGCTTGTTTGTTGGCTAAGCTGGCATCGGATTCTGGCTTAGATTGTCTTAATCAAGTGAATAGATATCTTTTGGATGGTCTAGTTGTACATTTTCAGTCTCTGAATCATCATTCTGTAAATCTGCAACTTGATATCTGACTTCAATGTTTTCTTTGTCTGCATCCAGTGTGTTGCTTCCAGAATATATTATATGCTTGATAGTGCTTCTTTATGTAGTTTAGACATTTGTAGAGAGTTATGTCTTAATTTTGGAGAGTTATTCAGCAATGCACCTGACAATAATTGTTTAACACCCAGATGCTGTCGCCAACTATTTTCACATTGCAGGTTCATTCTAGATTTCTTTTTATTAGATATTAGCATTGTCATCTTAGTTCTAATTTCCCTTCCGAATAACATTATTTCCAATTTCCACATGCCTGCTGATGGTGTACTACGTTGGAGAAGCATTACTTCATGTAGAGCTCTATTCATATTTTTAGCATTTATTTTATCAAAACTCTCCTTTTTGTTTTATCACTTTTTTGGCAAGTTCATTTGACTAGGAGTAATAAAGTGGCATTAAATGTGCTCTATCCCTCATTCTTTCACATAGATTTCAACTTTCTCTGAAGCAAATGCAGCTTCATTGTTAGACACCAGCATATTCAGAGTTCCAGTAGCAAAAATCTCCGATAGTTTTTTGATAGTTCCATTTGCATCTACATTTCTTATTATTACATTCATATCAGCCATTCAAGCGAATTGTGCAAATGCTTTGCGAGTGTTAAATAATAAATGAATACACTCACAAAGCATTTGCACAATTGGCTTGAATGGCCGATATGAATGTAATTACAAATTGTATACAGACTCTATAAAAATAAATGCTTATTTCTTATTATTCTATATTCACTAGAGCAATGGACAGAAAAACTTGAGAGAAGTTTGTCAGTTAATATGCAGGATTTGTCAGATAATTAATGATGATAATATATAGAAATAATAAAGTTTTTAATAAAAAACAAATCAGATGCTCTTATAATTTTTTAAAATAAAGCAATCTTCTTTAGCCCTGTTTAAGCATTCAAGATCTCATCATAAGCTTTAACTGAGATCTTATTATAAATAATTTTGTAGAAAATTAATTCAATTTGTACAAGTTGCTTCAAACACTTTTAGCAAAAAGTAAAAATATAGGAAGTGATAGATTTAGTGACATTTGTGAAGAAAATTAGTATTTATATGTTTAATTTTTATTGTATTTTTAATTTAGTAATTTAAACATTACAAAATAAAAAGGTCAATGCTACTTTTAATTGTAAAATCCATCCACTTCAGCAGTAAAATTTAAATAAAAGCTGGCTGGTATCACTATAATGAATATCTTTCGAACAATATTAATATAATTTCAGATTTAAATTTTATTCATCATCTAGCATAAACTAATAAATTACATAAATACAATGTAAAAGCTTTTTTCTTTTGAGGTTTTTCTATAAAAATTATCTATTGATTACATAAGATAAAAATTATAACTTTATCTTTCTTATTGCATTGCCAAGTCCATATATCATTTATGTTCTTTATTACTTTTTGCAATGCTTTTTTACAACCCACTATGACAGTTTTGATTGCCCCATTAATTTTCTTCAGAACTATAACAAACGCAATACAAATACATGAATACTAATATACATGAACATATAATTTTACAATTTATATATACAGTATACATATATTCTATCTTATAATCACTATTTATATACCCACATATATCTTTATATACCTCTCTATATACTTATTACCTTTTTATATACTATACATTTTAATCTTTTTATATTCCATATTTATCAATCAATAATTCCTATTATCATATATATATTATTTTTATTTCATTTATTTTTTATTTTGTTCTTATTAATTTTTTAATATTTGACTTTAACATTATATATTTGGTCATACTGAATGTTAATATAATGAATAATAATAATGTAAAATATAAAAATATGAATATATAATGTTAGGGTTAAATATTAAAAAAATAATAAGAATAAAATAAATGAAATAATATAAAAAGATAATAATTATATAGTTATATAAAGATATATGTGGGTATATAAATAGTGATTTTAAGATAGAATATATATATAAAATGTAAAATTTTATGTTCATGTATGTTTGCATACATGTATTTGTATTGTGTTTGTTATAGCTCTGGAGAAGATTTCTGGGGCAATCGAAACAGTCATAGTGGGTTGTAAAAAAGCATTGTAAAAAGTAATAAAGAACATAAATAATAAACAATTCAAAACAAAGCAAAACTCTCCATATAGTAGTACCATCTTGTGTTAACAAGAGCAATCAATGGATGCCAGAAGGCTTGTGATAAAATCCATATCTAGTGCCTACTCATCCAATATCCCCAGACTAGTTTCTGGCTTGTGACCTTCATCAGCGAGGAACCTTGGATCTGAGAGCACTGCACCTAGATCTTAGGATCTAATGCAACCCTCCAGCACCCATCTTTTAACTCTATTTAACTACAAAACTATAAGAATAAAATTGAAAACACAATTAATATTTTCAATCCAAGCTCAATAGCTTATATAGTCATATGGGTCTGAACCATTGATTGCTCTTGTTAGCACAAGATGGCACTACTATATGGTTTTGCTTTGTTTTGAATTGCTTAATAACAATTATGTGCTAGTATGAGATAGTGATCATGTGATGTTTAGTGGTTTAACATAAATAATACTAATAAAATAAAAATTCATATAACATTACAATACTAGCCAAAAAAAAAACTAGCTTTACTAAAATTATTCCACAACCATGGTTTCATCTATTGGCTGTGGAAATTTTTTTATTTTATTATTATTATTAGTATAGCATTAGGAAGTATTTAACTTCGATTGATTAAAGTATTGAAACTCATGAATAACCGAACCAATTATAATGAAAGTAATTATATATACTGTATGTTGTTAACTTTTCTTAGACAAATTGTAATTAAATCATAAGCGTTAGGAATGCTAAATACTAAAAGTTTAAATGTAAAAGTTTATTAGTCCGTTTGTGTGCGTAGCGCAATTGTCCTCAAAGCAGTAAATTGTTAATAAATAAATACGAATGAATCTGCTTAGCGCTTTCGAAGAGTCCAGCCTTCTTGCGCTACACACGCAAACGGACTAGTATATATATATTCTCTCAGAGTAAAAAATTCATTTAGCTTATTCGCAATAAAAGTTTATTATAATCTTACTGAAAATAAATTAAATCCCAGGATTTAACCTAAACAGTTTCCAGCATAAATGTCTTTTAGTGTTAATATGAAATCTCTATTTTTAATTGAATTGAATTTTGTAATCATACTTATTTTTATATGTTGAATAATTTTATACTTAAATTTTTGCTATGATAGATTTTATCAATTCACGTCAACTGCCAATTGGCCTATTATTCGGGAGTACCGAAATCCGAAAGCAATTCATTCCAGGCTAGAATAAAGACAGCAATATTTGTATTCCAAAAACCTAAAGGAATGACAAACAAAGGCAATGCGTAAAGCCTCTGAGTATTATCTTTTTAGTTGTTAGTCATTAAATTAAAGAAAGATAATAAAAAATATTAAGATATATGCTGTAAATATTAAAAGGCGCTGCTTTTTTTTTTAAAAAAAGGTTTGCATAGGAACTCAAAATTCAGTCAAGATCCACTGCCTTCAATATAGGTTTGATTGATGTATAAATAATTAAGAAAAAAACTACCACTGCTGATGTCATTAAAATTTTCGATCTTACATTTTAAGTTTCTAAGACTGATGCTTTTTTTTTTTTAACAAAAATATTGTATATATTTTTTACAAATATAATTTTAAATTTTAGTATCCTACTGCGGTCATTTTATTGTCACATGATGATTAAATTTAGGGAGTCTAGTTTAGTTGCAAGCTGAGCTATCAGCTTTCTAATTTGACTAAATAAGTTAGGGTATTTTACCAAATAATAGTATTTTATTTTTTTGTGTCTAAAATGGTGAAGCTTACTCCCGAATTAATACAACAATCTGCCCAATACATTAATCCTGTAAGAGATCGTGAATTAGATCTTAGAGGTACGAACGTTATTATTTTATCAGGAAGAAAGTATTATTTTAAAATAAAAACCTTAAATAGTTCAGTTGTACGGTCAGTATATATTTCAATGCATTGAAGTTACAATGTTCCAAAATTAATATAGATTAATTACTTACAAACAAATTATTTTGACTAGAAAATCTTGATATATATATTTTGTAAATATAGCGTTGCTATTCTGCAGTATTAACGTTTAAAAGTTTAACTGTAAGAGACTTCAACAATAACCGAAACTAAATTAAGTCTATAAAGGGGTAATGTAGTTGTAGTAAGTTGCAAATAGTCAATAGCTTAGCAAAAAATTATTAAGAAAAATATGAATAAAATTTAAATAACATCAGTTGGAATAGTTTCATAACTATTTTGAAAATAAAATTACAATAAACATAAATTATTTATCAAAACGATGACGATTCCTAGCTGTTAAATACATTGTTATTTTTTCCAGAATGAATTATCATTTTTTCGAGTTCATCATGCCAATAATGTGGAAATTATAGTAAATTACCCATTGACTATGATAGTAGTTTGTTACAATTTTTACTACTTTTTGGTTATAGTAGTCAGTCTTCCGTAAAGCTAATAATTTTGTCTCTATAGAATGCCACTGCTAGTTAGTTAATTTTATTTTGTATCAAACTTTTCAAATATACATTTTTATAAATATAATTTGCTCATGTGACCAAATATGGCAATTTCAATTTGTCCTTCAAATAAAGGTTTTAAAATTACTCTGATTCATCAATTTATTTGGAATTCTTAAAAATTATTGCTAGTTATATTCTTAGTTATAGTACATTGTGAATAAAATTGCAGAAAATACCATAATTTGAATAGTTTCATTCTTAATGTTCTAGGCTTTTCATTGCAACTGTTTGTAATGCCATTGTGATAAATTTTTTGATTGCTCAATTTTTTATGTTCAAGGATTCAAGATATTATAAATTGATTATTTCTTGTTTTTTTTTTCCATCTATTTTAAAGTTATTTGATATCTCTCATTATAGTCTTTGTTTTTGTATGTTTATCACAGTTTTATCTTTTTCATTCTTCATTGTATTTTCAGATTTTTCATTTTCATTTTTGATTCTTCTATCTTTAATTTATATGTTTTGTGCATTGTAACATTCCACTTTATATATTCAGTATATAAAGAATATATGTAAAATCATTCAGACAAATGCAGTGTTTTAACTTTTGTTCATCATAGTCTGTTTAAACTGCAGGTTCTAGACTCATATAGATTCTAAAGAATGAGAAGTTCTGGTAAAACCATTTTCCATAATTTAGCATTGCTAAATTGAATCAGAGTTTTCGATGTAATCTATAAAATAGATAACTTTTCTGATATTCCCTAGCCAATTTAGGCATCCATCATGATATTACCTAGCTCTTTCATTTATCCAATATACAAGGGCTATAATGTTACTTGTTTCATAATTTTATTTGGAATCGATCTTTACACTAGTCAATTCTCTTTCACCATAAATCTTTCATCAGTTTAGTCTTGCATGCATATGGTGTATGAGATATTGTGTAGTAGTTTGCATAATATAAAGATTGTTTTCTATATACAATTATAAATTTATTTTTTTTTTACCATTTTATGGTTTTCTGAATAATTGGCATAATTTGATGAGCACTTTTTTGATTCTTCTGTTTTCTTTTAAATTTCTGATTACATATGGTCTTACCTTTTGACATTCTTCTTAAAGAAAACCAGATCTTTCATTATTGAGTGTTCCTCATATCAGGAAGATCATGGTTGATATATTTTTTTCTATAGGTTTTATCCGTATATAGCTGCAGAAAAAAGTTTGTTGTTAACTGAAGACCTTTGATTTCTCTTTGAGACCTTAAAGCAACTGAGTAGAACAAATTTCTAATGCCCATTCCATATGTTTTTGTTATTGCAATTGTTATTATTTTAATTATTCATATAGTATAAGAACATGAATGGACTGCTCACCAACAAGTAGCAGCCACCATAGTGAATTTAATGGTTTTTTTATCTCTGAGTTTAAGATCAAGAAACACCATAGTCTTTCTTCTCTGTTGTTGCCTGATAGTTCTTAGCTGAAATATCAGTTTTATTTTCTTGAAGGCAGAATAAATGTAAATGTGAATGAACTTTTATATTTTATTTAGATATTTACAATCATGTCAGATAAAACTAAATCATGACTGTTATTTCCAGGAGGCTGTAAAATCACTAGCCAAAGCAGTGCTTGATGGCTGAAGGTGGAGGGTGCTAAAAATTTCCTGATTGCACTGAGACTGGCATTTGATAACTTTTTATTTAGTTACTTACAACTGCATATCACTTTCAAATGAAGGAAGATTGCATGAATTGGAAGATCTATTTAATATTATAGGGGACATTATTGAACTTTGTGAAGTTAGAAGAAAAGTTAACGAAACAGTTGATTTAAAAAGTGCTAATCTATTTTACTATAAACGCATAAATATTGGAAGTACAAGTGGAACTGGATTCATTATAAATAAAAAGTGAACGAACATTATTGTGGAAATTGATGGTGTATCTTACAGAATGGCAAAATTAGTTATTCAACTTAATAGAAATTATCTCATGCAGATAATTCAAGTTTATGTTCAAACAAGTTTTCATGATGATGAAGAATTGCAGGATTTCTATATGGTACAAAAGGCTTTTGATCAGACCAAATAATATTTTAAAATTGTCATGGGATACTTTAATGCTAGAATTGGTAAATAATTGAAAGATAAAAGTGCTATGGGTAATTTGATTATAGTGATAATAATGAGAGAGTACACATACTAATGAAATTTGCAGGCAAAAACAACTATATTATAAATTCTTTCAGAAAAATGCTAAATGGATATGAAAGTATCCAAATGAATGTACAGCGGAATTGGATTATATTTTGACTAGCAGAAAATATATATTTCAAGGTTGAAATGTTCTTAATAAATTCAACACAGCAAGTAATCATTGATTAATGAGATGTAACATGGTGTTAATGCAAAATGAGAGACAAAAATTATTATGAAAAACAGTATTCTCAGTTGATACTTCTAATCTTTACAAACAGTCCAATGAATTTAAATTAGAGCTTGCAAATCCTTTTACAATATTAACAGATTATGAAAATGGTTTGGATTTGAATGATATTAATAGAAAAATAACTGTTACAGTATTAAGAACTGCAACAAAGATAACTGATACAAGAAAGCAGTAATTTACTAGCAAATTTTCTACTGAGACAAGACAATATATGAAGAAAAGAAGGAATATGAAAAAATATAAAAATGATCCCAAAAATATATAAAAATGATCCATTAAGAATATCTAAAGTTTTGTAAAATTTTACAAAAAAGAGTTAATAACAATATAAGAAAATATAATTGTGAATTAACAAAAAAACTATTGAAATGAATAAGTCTGAAAAATAGTAAACAATATTTTGGAATTGGTAGAAAACTACTTCAGCAATAAGAGGAAAAGATGGAACTATTACAAAAATGGGATGACATAATGAAATCTGGAAAGAGTTCTATGAAGAATTATATAGCAATAAAAAACAAGAAAACAGTATTTCCAACAATTGCTACATCTTCTGAATTGCCCAGTATTTTAAATGAAGTGAGATATGCAATTAAATCTACGAAAAAGGGAAAAACTTCTGGTAATGATGGAATTATAATCGATAACTTAAAAGAAGTAGGTGAAGAAATAGGAAATTGTTGGCCAAGTACATACCAAATGCTTAAATATTAAGGATGTATTAGATGATTAGAAGAATGCAATGATGAATATGAGTTGTTATTATGCTTTGGATTTGCAGATTATGAAAAGGCATTTGCTTCTATAAACATTTCTTCTATGGTTAAAGCATTGGGTCATCAAGATAAAGACCCAGGACATTGTCATATTCTGAAGAATATTCATCAAACTACCATAATTAAATTCTAAGGAGATTAATATTGAGAAGGGTGTACAATAGGGTGATTTCATATCTCCAAAACTTTTTACAGCCGTTTTAAAAGAAGTAGTTTGTGGATTAAAATGGGAAGCTAAAGGATTAAAAGTAAATGGAGATTATTTAAATCATTTAGATTTTGAAGATGATGTAATTGTTTTTGCAAATAATGCTTCAGAGCTTCAGGAAATGTAAGAATTATCAGATGAATGCTAAAAAGACTAAAGTAATGTTCAATGGATTTTTTCAAAAAAAGAAGAAAAAAGATTGATAATGAATTAGAAGTTAATAACTGTGGTCACATTATTAATACAGAAATGAAAACATAATGAAGAAATTGATCATAGAATTTAATTTAGATGGAGAGCTTTTGGTAGAAATAACTTGATATTAAAAGGAAATGTGTCTTTAAATTTGAAAATGAAGATTTTTACTAAAAAAATTTTAAATTAGTTCTTAGGGATCTGAGATTTGAACACTTAACAGAAGAGCAATACAGGGAATTTTAAACCACTTAATGAACTATGGAAAGGTGTATTAGAAGTAACAAAAAGAGATGAAAAACAAAATACATGGATGAGAGAACAAACAGATTATTACCAAAATTGTTGAAAGAATTAAGAGAACAAACAGATTATTACCAAAATTGTTGAAAGAGTTAAGAGACTGAAGTGGAGCTAGGTTGAACAAGTTAGGTGATCATAGATGGAGTTGAAATTTTAAATGGGATCCCAAAAGATTGTAAAAGACCTAGGAAGAGACCATGTGAGACGGATAAATGAAATAAGGATGTTTTTTGGTATGATGTGGGGAAGAGAGGCTAGAAATTGGAGAAACTTAAACTTGGCGAGATCTTCATCCTGCAGTGGATCGATAATGGTTAAAAATGACGATGATCTGTATATTTTTTCTATATATAGGTGTTTGTGTTACTTCACTTATAATCTATTGAAATTTTTCAGCAATCTCATTTGAAGCTAGAATTTTCTTGTGGACTTATGGATTCCCAGGTTTATGTTTTACCAAGCTTGTTTTATTTTCAGTGTCCTAGCAAATGTTATAATATTTCTACTTAACCTTTTTCAGAACTATTTTGAATTTTCAGATCCTTCAAAAAATCTTTATCATTTTAAATTTTGGCTCCATTTTTCTGCACTTAGCATTATCTTTTCTGTCATCCATTTTGATTCCTCTAGTTGTTTTATCTTAATGGAACTTTATTGATTTATCTTTAATTCATTTTCTTTTGCAAATCATTTAAAATTTCATATTTCTTTCTGATGTCATTTCTAAAAAGCAAAACCCACATTTTCTAATTTTTATTTAGTTTGGTGGACAAATTTATGGTATTGTGATCTGATCATATTTATGATATTAAAAGAAGTGTTTCCTTGCTGGATCCCAATAATATAATTTAATTGATTTGAGTGAACTCCTCCTCTAATGTGTATTATTGGTAACTTGACTCCTTAAAAACTATTGACAAAAAACAAAAAAATAATTCACAAAAATCAAGAATTGTTCTGTTTTATTTCTGCATTAAATCATTTTACAACTTTTAGTGGATGAAGAGTTAAAGTTATCTGGTTACTTATTAAATATATAACAAAAACTTGTGGATATTATTATTATTATTTTTTCGTACGTGTAATTGGCAGAAAATAAAAGGAAATATATATATATATGAGTTGTCTTATATTAAATTCCATATTTTTGATTTTTTTTAAATATTAAAAATTAAAAATAGAAAAATTTAATCTGTTATATTTGAAATGAAATAAAGCACTGCCTTGTGAATTTCTTATCAAAACATGATCAGTTGTAGCATGTTTTGCATCAAATGGATCTATAGTATTTATCTTTATTCTTTTCGTGATTATTTGATAAAGTTTAGTATTTGTTTGTTTTTGGAATTAAAACTAAATGATTCATTAACTATCATTCTGTTATGTTTGATCTAACCTATCACTAGCAGTTATACAAGTTTGTGACTTGGGTATATTATTTTAGCATTACTGATGGCTAATTTTTTTTCTTTTTAAGCTTGAATCTGTGTCTTAAAAATTAAACTTTTCTATTTTATGATGTTGCATCTTTAATGAATAGAATTTCTATTGAAAAGCTTTTATGTTCAAGACTAGTTCATAAAAATAGATAAAACATTTACTAATAAAAAGTAAAGTCATGTTCACTACTTAGCTGAAGTTCAAATGATATTATTAAGAAGGTTATATTCTTGAAGGAAAGAGTTTTTTCAATTAAAAAAAAAATGGGCAAAGTTAAAAATAATGAAATAAAGATTGTTCTATAGAAAATTGAAGATTAGAAAAAAATAGTATAGAAGCAACTATATTGCGAGTCTGTGATTGCAGTTTCTATATTAAGAAAATGATTTTGAGAAATGTAAGCATCCTTGGATTCAGTGAACTTTTTATGAACTCATGCAATAAAGCTATTTGATTGTTTGTTTCAAAAATCATCATTGGTAATTCACAATTATAAAAATTATTGGCATTTTAAATTCTAAACACGGAAGCACTGTTGTTAACTTGCTGTTCTCAACTTTTAAGCTATTTCTTGATTATATAATTTTTCTGGACTAAGAATACTGTAATTCAATACCCCCATCACCTTCCCCAAGTAGCATCTCTCCCATCTTTAAAACCATATATTTTACAAAGCAATTTATTTTTTTTGCCTTTTATTCTTGAACTCAACTTTAATTTAGTCATAATCATATTATGACTAGAATATATATCAGTACCAGGAAAAGCAGGCAAACTCTTAGTAGCCTTCTTAAAGTTATCCTGTACTGATATATAGTATATCTATTGCTTTCTATTGTTGGAGCTTTCCATGAATTCAATCTTCTTGGATGATTTTTAAACCAAGTATTTGCAACCACAAATTTATTCTCCTTACAAAATTCCGTAGACGGACTATCTTTTATTTTTCCAATACCATTGCTTTTCAATGGAAGCATGTCAATACTGAGGAAAGGCAAAGAACATATAGAAAAATTAATATTGAATTAAGGAGAGAAAGAGATTTAATAAAAGAAAAATGGTTGGAACAAGAATGTTGATAGATAGATAGTGCTTTAACGGGTGAAAAGATAAGATCTGATATTTGATAGAATTACCACTATCACTTGGGGAAAAAAAGAAACGGTAAATGATTGAAATAGCTGGTAAGAATGGAAAGGGATTAAGCGATAGCCATATATTGAAAAGATGGAAAGAATATCGTCAATCATTATTTTAGAAAGACAATTACTTTAATTAAGAACTTGAAAAAGATGTCGAAGTAGATGATAAAAGTATGGACATATTGATAGTAAAAGAAGTAATAAAGTCGATTAAAGTAATGAAAAATAGTAAGGCAGTCAATAGAATTTTTGAAAGAAATGGGAAAAATTATTGTGTAGGCAATAGTTGGATTATAATAGTGGAATTTGGCCTAAAGATTTTTTTGAGGACTATAACTATTACAATTGCTAAAAACACAAAAGAAGGCTGTTAGATGTGAAGAGTACATACAGGACAATAAGTTTATTATTTCATGCTTCAAAAATATTGATAATTTTAACTCTTAAGAATTTATTGGAAAATAGAATATATTAGAGAAGAACAGTTTGATTTTCAGAAGGGGAAAAGTACAAGAGATGTTATTGGTGTTGTTAGAACAATTGCAGGGAGATATATTGAAAAAGGTAAACAAATTGGTGCATGTTTTGTAAAATTGGAAAAAAAACATTCAATAGAGTAATCTGGAATTAATTTATGATCATTTTAAAAATTAAAGGGATATTTTGGAAAGAGAAGATTGATTTGGAATGTATATACTGGGCAAAGAATAAGAATCAGACTGGAGAATAATAAGACCGAAGAAGTGAATATAGAAAGAGGAATGCTGTTTGTCACCTATACTTTTTAATATTTATTTAGAAAATGTGGAGGAGATAATTTTAAGATAGAATGATAAAATGTACAAGATTTGCAGATGATATGGCTCTTATAGCTGAAGATAAAAGGAGTCTTCGGAATAGGTTTAATAAATTGAGATAGGATGCATAGAATATGAAATAAAGATTAATGTTGAGAAGACCAAATGTTTATGGATAGGGAGGAAGACTAAAAGACTATGAGTTAAAATTCTTGATATAGTTCAACAGATAAATGGATTTAGATATTTGATAGTTGGTTAAATAAGGATGGAAAAAGAAAAGATGAAATTAAAAGAATAGCAGTGTCATGAGAGGCATTTGTTAAGAAAAAGAAAATATTTTGTAGACCTTTGAAGAGAGAATTAAGGAAAAAATTAATTAAATGCTATTTATGGATTGTATGGCTGATAAACATGAATAATGAGAAAAAAATTAGAAATGAATTGGAAGCCTTTGAGATGTGGTTATAGAGAAGAATGGAAAAAATTAATTGGTTGAGTGAAAGAAGTTTTGGAAAGAGTAAATGAAAAAAAGATAGATTGAGGAAATTAGAAAGAAAAATTGGATTGGGCATATATTAAGAAGAAAGAATAGTTTAATGAAAGATGTTTTGGAGGGAATGGTTAATGGAAACAAAAAGAAAGGACAGAAAAGATTGACTTTGCTGGATGATGTAAGAGATGGAAAGAAATATGTGGAATTGAAGATGAGGCCAGTGAAGAGAATGGACTGGAGAAAGATAAATTTGCTATGTGGCTACTCTTTGGACCGGTCCAATGTTTGCAATTAGTTTCTCTTTATAATTTATCTATTAAAGCACATTTGGGAATCTACTGTCATATTAGATAAAGGATTAATCTTTTATTTTTTCATTAAGTATTGATCATTTATATGTATGTCATGATATATATTTTTTTACTGTGATGATAAAGCTTTGTTTGAATTTTTTTTGTCATGTATTTTATGTTGAGTGTTTTTATAAAAAAGAGAAAATTAAATCTGAACTTTATAATTTTAATTATTCTTTTAAATAATTTTTTTGTAAATGAAGTTTGAAATTTTTTGTTAGCTTTTTAATCAAATCTTTTAAAATATGTCTACCAGATTCATGTTAACTGAATATTTGTTTTCTTTAAATTCTTTTTGTTTTGAATTAATATATACAACTATACCCTGCTTAGTAATAGATCTTTATGTGAGGATTCGCTATAGCAATTGTCATCAATTTGCATCTATTATTTTGATTTGCAATTGATTAAATGGCAGCTATTTGGGGTACTTTGCCCCATGCTACCATTTGAGGGCACTTATTTCCAATAGTTGGAGATGATTATACCCTTGAGGGCACTTATTTTCAATAGTCTGAGATAATTATATAGTTTTAGAGATTAATGTTTAATGAAAGTAAATAAACCATATAGTTGTGACTTGTGAATTTTTAAATTTATTGCATAAAAATATGACAAAATGACACACTGCTGTGAATCAGAATGCATTTCACAAATACATGATTACTTGCTCGCTAAAATCAAAAGCTGATCGATTGTCTTTTTATGCTCAAGATGATGAGAATTTGTGATTTACCGGCCACAGAATGTGAGGCAGTATTTCAAAGAAACCGTATCTTGCCCTCTCAAAAAATCTGCGCCAACGGCCGATATGAAATTATAATTTGCCTGAATCCTGGAATGGCATTGTAATTTAAAAGTCTGCCAATGCTGTGTAGTGCTATGTAAAGACACGTGGTTTGAAGGCTCTAAAATAACATTTCTAATCGCTGTCCAATTTACTTATTATTGGAGTAAGAGATACCATGACAATTGAATGTATAAAACATGAATTGGATTTGTGCAAAGACACTATCGTTTATTGGAACAGTTATCTAAGAGAAGTGTGCAAAGAAAGTTTATTGATTTGGCCATCGGGCAAAATTGGAGGACCTGGAAAAATTGTTTAGTATTAAGTTGTTAATGGAGGATGATTTTGTAAGTGGTATTATGGATCAATACATTTATTGTAGTCTCTGTTCGATTATTGTCTTCTGTTTATATTTTCATTAGGGTTTCATTTCATTATAGATCAAAGAGAATCATAAGTTGCTGATCTATGCCAGACATAACGTGGTTGTGTAATGGTTGTAGATAAAAGGAAGAAAGATAATGTCTTCAAAGGTGACTATTTAATTGTTAATTGTCATGTTAGTGTTAAACAAGGGTAAATCATTTTCCAGGTTCTTGTAGAACTTGATGGCGTCTGATGCAACTGAATTAACAATAAATGCCTTAACATCCTATTTAAAATTTGTATTCTCTTTCTGTTTGGTTATGTATACTGCTTACTGATCACAGTGAGAACTAGTTTCTTAAAAGAGATTATGTCTGATTGATGCAGCATATACTATATAGGTGAGTTGACTTATAAATCTCATGGATGCAGAAATTTTTAAACCATTAGCTTAATTGAATAAAAATTGTTCACAATGCATCACTACTTTCAGTCATGAAAGTCAAAATTCATGTGTCTTTGCACTGATAAATATATAACATTTGCACATTTTTATAATTTGGGCAAGATTGAAATATATCTCCAATATGTTATGTTTTTTAGTTTCCTTTTTTTATTATAAAAAAATATGACACTTGTTTATATTTCATAATACTAAATTAAAATTATAAATCTTTGATTTTATTATAGTTTTAAAATGATTTATGGGATAACAATTATTTTTTATAGGTTATAAAATTCCTGTTATTGAAAATCTTGGAGCTACTTTGGTAAGTTATATATGCATAAATTTAATAAATTATTTATACACTCTTGTAGAATATATTTTATTATATATACACACCCACACACTTTTCTCCATCCATTATTAATATTAATTTTTATTACTGGATGAATAATTTAACATCGAATAAACTGATGAAGGCTGCATCATATTACAATAATAATCTTTTTTAGTCAGCACACTGATTTTCATCTGCTCAATCCAGAATAATTTAAGAAGCTTAATTTTCTAATTAATAGTAACTAGACATTCATATATTAATCAATAATTTAAAAATTATATTGTTATTTAAGTTGGCTATTTAAAAGAAAAATCTTAAAATTTGCTTGGAACATGAAAAAAAAAAAAAGGTTCACCCAAATTTGAGCCACAAATTATGAGCACATATACCTGAGGCTCTTTTAAGATTGAATGATTTGTTAAAATTTGATTTTAATTATTTTTTTCAAATTAATTAAATAAAGTTTGTTACTAATATTATATTTTGTTGCTTTAGTTTTTGTATTTATTTTTTAACCTTATTCACACATACACATATTTTATCATATTTCACAATTTTTTTTTATAAAAAAAAAAGAGATCACCTATCTACTTATCTATTTATTTATTCTATCTAATGTTTGATATATGTATCTATATATTTTTACATTTATATTCCTTATTTTTTTTTTAAAGGATCAGTTTGATACTATTGATTTTTCTGATAATGATATTCGTAAATTAGATAATTTTCCACTTTTAAAAAGAATCAAGTGTCTTCTACTCAATAATAATAGAATTTGGTAAGAACATTATATGTATTTATGTGTATTTGAATATAAGAAGTGCATATGATAGAAATAATTGTATTCTAATTGTAAATATTAAAATCTTTTTGAAATATAAAAAATATGTATTTAATATTTATATGTACTACAGTGATCTCTCTTTCTGTGAAAATATATATATCTACACATACACAATTATTTATTTACGTCACTATTTCTATTGAATATGATATTAAGAAGAAAAAAAAATTTACAACATGGATAATAAAATTATGTTGCATATAATAACTGAAAATATTCTTGTTATATAAAATATTATATGTGTAATATTCTGTAATAAATCTATTTTTATATTAAACAAATAAATTTGGTCATATTATAATTTTATAAGTGTGCATGTGCTGGCAGTTGAACATATTCCAAGTTTTTGCATTATTGTTTATCATATGTTGATTCTGCAATTAGACCAAATATCAGGAAAACTTTTTAGTTTCTAAAAGAAAACAAATAAGACAATTTTGTAATATGTATAAAAACACAAGCAAATAATTAATTACATGGCTGCTTACATTTTTTTAAAATGTAGAAACTTTTTTATATAGTTTAATGGTTATTAAAAGAATTATTCTTATGATCAAGGATCTCATGGCATAGTGGTTAATACATAGCTTGATGTTTGAATCTGAGCTAAATAAAACTGGGATTTTTTTTTTCAGATTACAACCTCCGTCTCCATTAGCTATTTTCTTGCCATCCTAGCTATCATCCAATTATTGGAAAATAAATAAGATTAAAGAATGATTAAAAATATTCACCTTCTAATAATTAATAAGTTTGATGAATAATCCCTTCTTTATTGATCTTCTTTGGAGAAGAGTTGGGGGAATATTGGAAAGGCTTTTCCTTGTAATGGGCTATTTAAAGGATGTTTTTAATTTTTTTTTTACTTATTTTTATTTGGGTGATTCTATTTTTATTACATATAAAAGTGGAATCACATTTTATTGATTACAGACATCTTAATGTTACTATTAGTGCAGTGGTAGAACGATAGATTCAAGGCTTATTCATCATGACTCAATCTCTGCCATTTATAGTTCTCAGTAAATCATTTATTTTTTAAATAGGTGATTTTTATTGCCAAGTATTGCCTAGAAAAATAAATTCTTATAAAAGTATAAACTGAATATACCTCCAAAAACTATTTATATGATAATAAATCTCATTTAAAAATGTAAAATATTTTATAAATTATTTGTTTTGTAAAACAGGCAAAACTCTCTATACAGTAGTGCCAACCAGAGTAATCAATGGATGCCAGAAGGCCTGTGCATAAAATCCCCATCTAGTGCCTATTTATCCAATATCCCCAGACTAGTTTCTGGCTTGTGGCCTTTGTCAGTGAGGAGCTTTGGATCTGAGAACACTGCATCTAGATCTTAGGATCTAATGCAACCCTCCAGCAGCCACTTTTTATCTCTAATTAACTACAAAACTATGAGAATAAAATTGAAAACACAATAATATTTTCAATCTAAGCTCAATAGCTTATATAATCATATGGGTCTGAACCTAGTTCAGTACCAATACATTTTGATGGCTGTGGCTCTTTAACAACCATAGCCACTACTATCCTATTAGGCAGCATTGGTATTAAACCACTAAACATCACATGATCACTTTCTTATGCTAGCACCTATCTGTTAAAACAGGCAAAACTCTCCATACAGTAGTGCCACTCAGTGCCAACCAGAGTAATCAATGGATGCCAGAAGGCCTGTGCATAAAATCTCCATCTAGTGCCTACTCATCCAATATCCCCAGACTAGTTTATTATATATATATCAATTAGGGAATATAGAATCAGTTAAAGTTAAAAATGGGATGGGACTAAGGCAAGGATGCCCTAGATCACCTATTTTGTTTCTGTTGTATTTGAGTGAAATGGAAAGAGCAATAGAAAGATTAGGAAGAGGGATAAAGATACTGTTAATAGGTAGTAAGGGAGCATGTCATGTCTTTTTTTTTTTTTGCAGATGATATACTTTTGTGTCCAGAAAGAAGAGAAGATATGGAAGTTATTCTGAGGACATGTTCAAGGGTGGGTAAAGAGATGGGGATTAAATTTAGTGAAGAGGTTAATACTGGGTAAAGAGAAGATGTAGAATTTTTATTGGGAGATATTAATTGTGGTGAATAGATATAGTTATTTGGGAATTATTTTAAGTAATCAAAAAAATTATTTGGATGAATGGGAGAAAAAATTGATAAATGAAGCAAAGAAAAGAAAGGAATTGATAAAGAAATTAACAGTGTTTTCATATAATAAATATGATGTAGCTAGAATTATATGGAAGGGAGTTGCAGTAACAGGGTTAACATATGGTAATGATGCATTATGTGTTAATAAAGGGGTATTAAATTACTTAGAAAAAGTTCAAAGGGTAGGAAGACATGGATTGGATGCAGATGTATGGACAGCAAGGGAAGCAATTCAAGGGGAAATGGGATACTCAAGTTTTCATATGAGAGATGCAAAAAGTAAAATGAAAATGTTTGGTGGATTGCAGTTTACGGATAATAAAAGAATAGCCAAAATAATATTTAATTGTGTTATGAGTAAAGGGCAGGCAACAAGATGGGTGAGAAAGGTAATGCGGTATGCAAAAGATTTGGATAAAGAATTTATATCGGTATATTTGTACAAAAGATGGGATGATTGTGTTAGGAGGATTGTTGAGTGTTATAGTGGTAAGGAATGGGATAAAAGAATAGATTTATTAATAAAGAATAGGGAGTTAGAGAGATGGAGAGTAAAAAGTGTTTAAATATATATAGAAATAAACAGAATATTAGGTGTGAGTTAATATATGATAATAGTAAGGAAAGTAGTTTATTGTTTAAGGCTCGAATGGGATCTTTAGCAACAAGAGAATATACATGTAAATGGAAAAATATGGGTGATTTAGTCTGTAAATTATGTAAGGAAGGAATAGAAAATATTAGGCATCTGTTAATTGAATGTAAATGCTTGAAAACAGAAAGGGCACATATAATGAAGTTATGGAAGAATAAATATGAAAAAAGTGATTATACAGAAAGTGGATTATTGGTTTTTATGTTGGATTTGGGAAAAGATAAGGGGGATTTAGATATAAAGGCCATAGAGTTGACAAAGATTATGTTGTGGAAATGGGATGGAGCAGAATATGAGAAAACTTAGACTGGGGAATATAAAATAAAGTAGTTAACAGGTTTCTCTGGGCATAATTGCTGAGAGATTTTTGACTTCGTTTAAGGAGAAGCTACAGTACATCATATCACATCACATCACATGGAAAATTTATTTACCTTGATCAAAGGTGGATGAGGATGATGGTTTGTGCCGAGTAATTCAGGGAGAAGCAAGAAATCTTAAATATTGTTCAGACAATTGAGAAATAAAAGGGTTGTCATGTGATAGCCGAGCATGGCCGCTTGACGGCATACTAAGACAAATGCCAGCCAAATTAAGCTTAAACAATGCGAGAATTTTATTAACAATAATATAACGTTTAACATATAGATTTAAAGCAAAAAGATAAAAGGTTAAATAAATCTAGCTAACAAAATATAAACGTTGACCTAGATTTTTGTAAATTATTTTATCAGAGAGTATATATGAGTAGAAAATAATAAGACCTTAAATACTTTAGCAGAAAGAAGCTCTCTTTCACTATAACTTATAAAAGGGAATTAATATTATTTTTCTGCTGGCGATTTATAAAAGAACAACAATCCTAGCTTCTTGATTCAGAGATATATGAAAAATATACGGTCTTGCAGGAGACCGATGAAACTGCACCGGTGAGCATTTCTTGCCCCGGAATCATGCACTGAAACAAGAATGCCATATTGTCAGTAGGACAGCCCTTCGATATACTACCTTTGAAGCAATTTGAGGCCGATTTACATGCAAGACAAAAGCAAAATATGATTACGATCTTAGGTAATCTAGAAAATAAGAAAAGAAATGTCTAACTACAGAAAACCAGAACAATAAACACGATAAACCGCTAGCCAAAAGATTTTGTGGTTTGCAAAAAGCGCAAACACAATAATTTAAATCAATTATTGGATAATAAAATAAATACAAGTGAGCAAATTATAATTATGCAAGACTGCTAAAACATTTAGAAAAAGTTAGACATATAAATAGAGATATATTAAGCATATAAAAATATAAACTCACCATACACTCTCTACTAAATGAAATTGAAAACAAACTTGGAATCTTAAAACTAAGATTCCAAGACACACTATAAAATACAGTGAAAAGCAAACAGAATACATGCTCTAAATCTTTTTAAATTTAATAAACACATGATATAATAAAATAGGTTCTTTTAAGATTAAGCTGAGACTTAAAATTTTGCTCTGGAAAGAATAAAGGAAACATGTTACCTCGAGGTATAAATTTACATTAAACTGATATCTTCCAGCACAGCATATATAGTTCATTCCATGGGGAACTCTGGCGAAGACTTTAGGCTTTCATTTTTACGAGAAGGCAGGAGGCAATGTTGGGGAACAGTTCCGATTTGAGGCTTATGACATGATTTGCAGGATAATTTGGCTTTAGGATCTGTCTTTAAAGTTGGCGTAGCCTGTCGTGGTGAAAATACTATTGAAGCAGTTTTTCCTTGCATATAGTTTTGGCATTGAAGAAATTTTATCAGCACAGCACTAAAATTGGTGTATTACAAGTTGCAGAAACACTAATAAGCAGCATCAACAACAATAGCTGGAGAATAATCAGCCTGCAATTCCAGGTCTGTTTATAAGAGCTCTTATCTTTCCAAAAACATTTTATTTTTTATTTTTAATTAGTGGTTTTTTCAACAGGGTAACTTTATCTCAGTCTTAATTCTAATTAAAGATTCTCCCCAGGGTTAATCTTATTTATAATTAATTCAAAGATATTTAAAAACAAGTTTCAGCTTAGTTAAGATAAATTATAAACAAACAAGAATGCAATTGAAAGTTTGCCACCTTTTAATTAATTTGATAAAAAAATTAAAAACAAGTGGTAAAATAAACTATTTTAGAAATCAATTTTATAACAAAATAAATAAAATGACTTTTTTTTAAAACATAAACGTGTATGTGTGTCAATACATGTACTCTTATAAACAAACTTTCATATGCTTGTTAAAAATTTAATAAAACCAAAAGTTATTTTTATTTTTGGTGAAGCAACTTTTGAGATGGATACTATCCGGCTCAATATATATTTTGGAAAAAAA
Source organism: Epiperipatus broadwayi (assembly GCA_028023455.1). NCBI lineage: Eukaryota > Metazoa > Onychophora > Udeonychophora > Euonychophora > Peripatidae > Epiperipatus > Epiperipatus broadwayi. The sequence continues at coordinate 139,934 of JAQFVV010000074.1, read as the reverse complement.
TGATTTGTGATAGACAATTGTTATGGAATTTTGTTAAACCAGACTGGATAGAGATAGTGAGTGCCTGTTGATGATACCATAAACATTTGTAAAGCAAGGAAAGAAAAATATCAAAGCCTATATCAAGACATTAAGATAAATAGAAAGACATGCTATTTTATTTTAGTTCCAACTATATTTGCAAAACTTGTATTTTTTTATTTGATATGAAAATGATTTATAATATATATTTTAGTTTTGTAGATATATGTAATAAGAGAATAATTATTAATTTTGAAAAAGATAGCACTAATATTCAGATCATTTTTTTATATCCAAAAGTTTATAAGTATAACTGAATCTTGTAAATTATTAGTAATGTTTTTTAAAATTCACAAAAACAAGTTTAGAATTTTGATTGTATAATTTGTAAATAGAGGAAAAGATGTCTCCTATTTTCTGTAAATGAAATCTTTACATTTAATTTATATGACAAAGAAATGAGTTAATAATGAGAAATCAAGTTGTATTTTGGACAGAGTAAGCACACTGAAAGAAAATTAAAAAAAAAAGCTCTGTGTAGAGAGTCCGTAGACTGCAATGTCTATAAATAAATTAAAAGTGAGTTAGAGAAATAAGCTTCTCTTTGGATAATTGAGTGGGCTTGAGAGATTTGGGATAAATTAATGTTATAAAAGATGTCATATTGAAATTAAAAAATGTAAAATGAATTAAGAGGTAGTTTAACTAATACTTGAAAGATAATGATGAAAGAATAATATGGAATGAAATAAAGATAATATGGTCTCGGCATCTTTAGTGAAAAACTCATCATATTGCAATCCTTTTTTTCAATTTTTTGTTAGTGCATAAACATTATTTGATTAATCTAGATTAACCTGGGATTTTTATTCTAAGATTAGTTAGATACTCATTTACTGACCATTGTTAAATAATTAGCTTGTTTGACTATGAATTCTTACTTTTAAGAAAAGTTCTAAGCGTGGCTTGAATACGAATTCAAGATTATGTTCATCGCGCGGGATACATTAATCATTTCATCACAAAACTCTTCTGATATAAAATCTATTATGTTAAAGATTTAAAATTGTAAATTTGTTAATAAATGTCTGTATATGTGCATATTAATATTTGGATTTTAATATAATTTTTGATCGCCTCTTACACTTTTACCTTTATTTTAATGAGGCATTAAACCCTATATATCAAACACATTGACATGTTAAATGTGAACATCATATACGTTGTGTGTAGTAATTTCAAAGGTATATTGCATTTTTTTAATGATAAAGAAATGACTTATTGTGTAGGATGTGTTACATATAAGTAAATGTACCTAGAGTTGATTGTGCTTTTAAACTACTCGCACATTGTAGTTTTTACAATATATTCAAAGCAGTTACATTTCTCTGTTTTATTTTGGACTCTCATAGTATATAATATAATTCTATATTGTTAATTGCAAATATATGTCACAACAACAATAAATTACAGGTCAAGTATTAGTGGTCAAGAGGTCAGCACAGCTGCCTTACTAAGCAATTGTCCCGGGTTAGCGGGTTCGCTTCCCGGCACATGCTATGACACATGAAAAAAAAAACAACAAACAATAAATTACATATCAGTTTTTGAAGATATAAAGAAAGAAGTAAGGTATGTTAAATTTGCATTGCATATTTTCACTTATTTTGTTCTAATGTAAAAATTTTTGAACATATGTCAGTGTAAACTTAAATCTAATTTAACTTTTAATAAGACCAGAAGTATTTTAAAAGTATTATTTTACTATGGAACACTGATCATTAGTAGCTTTTAGTTTCCCTCTTCATGAGTGTATTTGTGTTCACATTGCATATATTAATTCTCTTAGATATTTTGGTTTCTGACTTGAATTGAATTGATGATTTTTTGTTGGGCAAATGCTAATTTAAATATTTTTTTTACCTATTCTTACCATCTTTGTAATCATGTGATTTACAAGAATTGTGATTCTTGTTCCTCTGTCTTTGATCTGAATAACTTGTTTGAAAATAACTATTTATGAGCCAAGATTTAGTAATATAAAATTTGATTATTTGAATAATTCTAGAGGAGTTATTATTAACATTGTAAAATTACAATTATCATATTGCTTGTTCAATTGCATTTTTAACAAAAAAGAGATTACTACAAAGGCAAATGATTTCATCAAAGTGCATTGTTGAGAAAGTGTTCTGCTACTATAAACATAGGTTTGACAGTCATTGATAATGTAGTTCATGGTTTGTATGATATTTGTCCACATCTATATAGATTAACGATTGTTAGAGTTCATTTATGAAAACAACAACTCATAATTTGTCTCAAATCTATTGCTGAATCTACAGTTGTATTTAGGAAAATCAAATCCAGTTGACTTTATTGTAGGATCTGGAAAAAAGTATTTGTCTGGAACTTCATAAATATTTCATTTTTACACCATAATTCTTTGTTTTAAATTATTGTTTGAAAATCTAAAAAAGGGGAGTTTGATTTGAGATGAATCGTAAATAGTGAAACTATATCTTGAGATACTGACAAGTCCAATCTGGTTAACTGCTTTTCGTAGATTTTCTGTGAAGCAAGTTCTTATCTGATATCAGGTAAAGGAATGTAAAAGAATAGGAAGTCACTGTAAAAAAGTAGATTTGAATGTGTCAGTGGTATTTCTCATGATAATATTTAATTTAATATTCAGAAAATTAGTGCTTTTCTTTAATAGAGGCACAATATTTACTGAATGAATATGCTAGTGCTAAGGAAGGAGCTAGCTGGCTGTCAAGTATTTATATCACAGTCCTAAGTGGAGTCAGCAACTTTGCAAGGAAGTTATTTCTAGAAATTAATCTTTATCTTAGATAAATGAGAAAAATAACTTGGACTATGATCCAATGTTATTCCTAAATAGCAAGAGTTGGATTGTGTTTTATTGCAAAATATATTCAGATTACGAGATGTTTTCTTATTGTTTATCTGTTAAACTTATGTACAGATACACATATATCTTAACTTATTTATTGTCTAGCATATAGATAAGTGAGATTCAAACTAATTAGAATTAGATCATTATAACCACATAAGTCAGAAACAATAGACTCAGCTTTCACATATAGTCTTGAGATATACATATTCTAGTCAGATTATTTAACCTGTGAGGATCTGCAGACTTGAATTATATGAATAAATACTGAGAGATAACATTAAATTAAATGCACGTATAATGACAAGATATATCTATAAACCAACCATTTATTGTAGAAAAGTATCAAAACAAAACCCTATAACAGAATAAGAGAAGGAAATTGAAAATTTAGTTTGCATCAAAATAGCGAGTTAGTTGAAACAGTAATAGTGGAATCTGTAATTAACATAGTAATAAAAATTCTTGATGAAATTTTGTAAGTAGCAACCTATTTGGAATAATTTAAATTCTTACATTAGAGGTAGGAATGTTTATTGAAATTGTCAATAATTTTTTTTCTTTTATGCCTTTGTCAATTAATTTTGGGATCAGGATTGATTCTACGATATTATGTGATAGATTAATGTACTATCTGATTGGGCTGGGTTTCTATATTGAGATGTGTCAGGAGAGGAGAATTATTATAGATAAGCGAATTCAGATGATTGTTACTTGCTAGATGAACTAATTTAATTTGAAAACCAGATAAATAGTTTTTTTATCATTTACAAATTATCACATTATTTATGTATTTTTTTTTTTTTTTTGTATTATGATACATATATACACATGAGTGAAGGATCTTAGGCTAAAGTAGCTGTAATAGTAAAAATCTTCTAAGGATCTTAGGCTAAAGTATAGTAAAAATCTTCTATGGTAATGCACCCATTTATGATATAATCATTGCTTTTATGTACACACTGCTAAACTAAGGGATTGAAAAGAGTATATAGTAGTCAAACTCTGGTTTTCTATCTGAAGTTAACTGAATGATTATTATCACTGATTAGTCACTTATTTCACTTAATCAATTCTAGTGGCGTAATCCACAGATGGCTAAACAACAACCCTTTCAGAACAACATAGCTATAATTCTGTTTACCAGCTATAGTATACCATTACTCCATATCATTCTTTTATCACTGTATGGGCTCTTTTTTTTTTTTCATTAGGATTTAATGCATTTTTTTTTGAGATGTTCTGAGAATCTGTAATTATAATGACATACAATATTGATTTTTTTTGTTTCTATTTCAACATTATTCTTATGCTCAGAATTGTTTGTCACATTGATAATGTATGGATATATAGTAAAACATGGTATTACAGTTTTTGTATAGCTTCCATACATTATATTTGAAGATAAATTTTTTTTTAGCCAGATATTTATTATTTTTAAATGAATGAATTTATTTGATTTCTTTTTTAATTACAGTACGTTTCATTATAAAGATTTAGTTATTTATCACTAATAATTTTATTTTTAGGGAATAGGATATAAATTTATCTTAAATAAAAGTTTTATCTTGTAATTTGCTGAATAGAACTCATGAGGTTTACTTTGCATATGTATATTTACACATCTGTGTAAGATTTATAATTATTTTTAAATTCATTTTCAAATAAATGACGGATCATTTGAACTATATGAAGTTAAAAATAATAATTTAAAATTGTTTCTCATTAAGGTAAATCTAGAATTAATTACAATTCTTAGATCATTTAAATACAGGCCTATGTTGTTTTTTTAAATTTTGAATCCCAATCTTCATTGTGTTTTTTTTTTTTTAATAAAAAAAATATTAATTTTGTCTGTTTTTTTTATTATAATTTGCAAAGCATATTTAGAGGAATATTGCTGTAATATTTGAAAATGTATTGAAAAGAGATCTGAGACAAGTAATACAATCCAGATTGGCTTGTTTTGCAGCTGAAATAATATCTTAATGAAATAGAATTGTATAAACTTAAAAATATTAAGATAAAATTTGGGAAAATTTTTGTGAGTTGTCTGCATTCCTAATTTTTTAATGTTTATGCAGTATTAATTTTATATGTTAATATTCAAAATTTATTGTTTCAGTCGTATTGGAGAAAATCTTGAAGAATGTTTACCTAATTTACAAACATTAATTTTAACAAACAATTTAATTCAAGAATTAGGAGATATTGATTCCTTAACAACGGTCAAGACACTTACCACATTAAGGTAAAAATGCTCAATCAAAATTGTAGATTATATTAATTTTAGAACATGTGCAAAATTTATAAGAAGCATATTTTCTTATATTTAACAATCATAGAAATATATAATAGGAAGATATGCTTTTTCTTATTGTTGAAGTGAAAAATTTATTATTATTTTTTAGCAATAGGATGTGGCATAAATGAGGAATAAAATGGTGTGACAGTATTTATATGATACTCTAGTTATCAGATGATAAGAATGTTACTTTAATTAAGAATAGTAGATTTAAAAAAATCAACAAAACATATGAGTTTTAGACTCTGGTACTGTATGTCATTTTACTTTCCAATTATTCTATTGAGTTAAACCACTAAAAACATCACATGATCACTTATTTCTTTATTCTTACATAAGCTGTCAAAACAGTAGCATGAGATGAGATGCACTGTGACTTCTCCTTTATCAGATCAGGAATGCCCAGAGAAACCTGTTGGCCACTTAACCTTCCCTTTCCTTTCCTGCCCTAAGTTTTTCCGATATTCTTCTCTATCCTGCTCCATCCCATTTCTACAACATAATCTTTGTCAACTCTATGGTCTTTATATCTAAATCTCCCTTATCTTTTTCTAAACCCAGCATAAAAACCAAGAACCCACTTTCTGTACAATCACTTTGTTTTTATTTATTCTCCCACAACTTCATTATTTGTATACTTTTCGCTTGCAGGCATTTACATTCAGTTAACAGATCCTAATATTTTCTATGCCTTCCTTACATATCTTGCAGACTAAATCATACACATTTTTTTCCATTTATGTGTACATTCCTTTGTTACTAAAGATCTTGCTCGAACCTTAAATGATGTTTTCTTGCTGTAATCATAAAATAAACTCACACTCATTATTGTTTACTATTGTATATATTGAAACTCTTTTTACTCTCCATACTAGTTCTCCATCTCTCCAACTCCCTATTCTTTATTAATGCATTTATTTTTCTATCCCATTCCTTGCCAGTATAACACTCAACAATTCTCCTAACACAATCACCCCATCTTTTGTATCAGTATACTGACAATAAATTCTTTATCCAAATCTTCTGTATACTGTACTATCTTTCTCACCCATCTTATTGCCTGCCCTTTATTCATAACCCAATTAAATTTTGGCTATTCTCTTATTATCCATAAACTGCAATCTACCAAACATTTTCATTTTGCTTTTTGCATCTCTCCTATAAAAACTTGACCATCCAATTTCTCTTTGAATTGCTTTCTATCAACACATCTGCATCTAATGCAGGTCTTCCTATTCTCTCTTTGTACTTTTTCTAAGTAATCTGACACCCTTTCACTAACACATAATGCATTATTACCATATGTTAACCCTGCTATTGCCACTCCCATACACTTCTAGCTATATCATATTTATTATATGAAAACATGGTAATTTCTTTATCATTTCCCTTTCTTTCTTTGTTTCATTTATCAATTTTTCTCCCACTCATCCAAGCAATTTTTTTGATTACTTAAGATGACTCCTAAATAGCTATACCTATTCACCACACCCCAATAAAAATTAAAAATTTCCCCAGTATTAATTATCATTTGCGCATGTTCTCAGCATAATTTCCATATCTTCCCTTCTTTCTGCGCACAAGAAGATATCATCTGCAAATTGTATACTGTACTATCTTTCTCACCCATCTTATTGCCTGCCCTTTATTCATAACCCAATTAAATTTTGGCTATTCTCTTATTATCCATAAACTGCAATCTACCAAACATTTTTATTTTGCTTTTTGCATCTCTCCTATAAAAACTTGACCATCCCATTTCTCTTTGAATTGCTTTCTATCAACACATCTGCATCTAATGCAGGTCTTCCTATTCTCTCTTTGTACTTTTTCTAAGTAATCTGACACCCTTTCACTAACACATAATGCATTATTACCATATGTTAACCCTGCTATTGCCACTCCCATACACTTCTAGCTATATCATATTTATTATATGAAAACATGGTAATTTCTTTATCATTTCCCTTTCTTTCTTTGTTTCATTTATCAATTTTTCTCCCACTCATCCAAGCAATTTTTTTGATTACTTAAGATGACTCCTAAATAGCTATACCTATTCACCACACCCCAATAAAAATTAAAAATTCTTTATCTTCTCTTTCCCCAGTATTAATTATCATTTGCGCATGTTCTCAGCATAATTTCCATATCTTCCCTTCTTTCTGCGCACAAGAAGATATCATCTGCAAATAAAAGACCCTATAATGTATATATTCCCTTGCCATCTATTAATGGTATCTCTGTTCCTTTTTCTAATCCTTCTATGGCTCTTTCCATTTTTCTCAAATACAACAAAAACAAAATAGATGACATAGGACATCCATACCTTAGTCCCACCCCATTTTTAACTTGAACTGATTCTATACTCCCTAATTGATACATATAGTAATTATTTTTATACAATCTCTTAATAATATCCATTAAAACTCTATCCATTCCCAAATTTATTAAACTTACCCATAATCTATTTCTATTTACTCTGTCATATGTCTTCTCTATATCTATGAAAACCATTTATAACTGTCTACTCATATCCATAAGTTGTATAACTACAAATAAACTATCTTCTATATTTCTATCCGATCGAAAGCCTCCTTTCATTTCTCCCACTATAATATTTTCTTCCAGCCATCATATATGCGAAAACTATAATTACTTAACTTTCTATGATCTTTACCCTTTCCTTTTAATAGTAATCTTACTCTTCTATTGTGCCATCTTATTAAAACATGATAATAGGTTTAATTTTGCCCTATGTCCTAAATTCATTACAATCTTCACTGCCCATCCATTTAAACCTTTTGCCTTTCCACTTTTCAATTTCTTCCCTGCCTCATTCAGTTCATTTTCTGTAAACCTAATATTTCCATTACTATGTGTTTATATGTTTGTTATCACTCTGTCCTTCACTTCTAACATCTTTTGTATATCCATTACATACTTATTTAAGATTGTCTCTAATTCATCTCTAGAGTTACACTCTATTCCCTCATCATCTAGTAATATTATTTCTCTTGCCCCTACATTCCTTTTAATATATTTCCAAAATTTTTTACTCCCATCTTTACCACTTTTATTAATATCCACCATCAATTTACTATTTGATTTCTCTCTCTATAATTATCTATTTTGTTTCTTTTTAAATGCTTTTCCCATTTAACATTAACATCTTTTTCACTTTCTTTATTCTTTATAGCACACTTATATTCTCTCCATTCTTTCCTCCCTCTCTTTTACACTTTTGCTAACTCTCATTTTTCTATTATTTTTATTCTTCTGAATATTCTCACCTAAAACCCTATTTGGCACTTTTTCTGTTTCATCACAACAGTCCTTATATTCATCTCCGACCAACTCTTCTATGGTTTCTTCACCTTTTATTTTAGATTCTTCTAATTTATTTTTATCATTCATTCTCCATCCACATCTTTCACTATCCGTTTTACTGGTATTACTTTTAGTAAATTTTTCCCCACATGATAGCCACCTAGTGAAAGTTTTATTAATCAATAGATGCTAGGAGGTTGTGCATCACAATCCTTATCTGGTGCTTTTCCATCCAATATCCCCACTTCACTTTTTAGATTTTATGGCTTTCATCAGCGAGGAACCTTGGATTTGGGAGAAGTGCACCTGGAATTTGGGTCTAGTACCCACTTTATACCTTTTTGCTTAACTATAAGGCTGTTAGCTCAAACTGAATACATCCTAATGTTTTCAATCTGTATAGGCATTCAGATCTGAAACCAGTTCAGTATCTATATATTTTAGTGTCTGGTTTTTAATAACCACAGTCATCTTTATCTGTTAGCTAAGATTGGTATTAAACAACACACATGATTATCTTTTCTTTAAGCTTACTTAAAAATAGGAATAGATGATGATTTTAATCAATATTTTTTTATCAAAATGCTGATGTACTCCAGAGTTTTCTGATCTTTTGTAAACTGTTTGGGTATATACATATATATATGTAAGTGGAGGCCCTTGTTCTTAGAATTTTTCAGTCTATATTCATCCTCCATTCCATTTCAAGCAACCGATATATATGATCACATGCATATGAAAATCATAAATGCTCCTGATCCTGCATAGATGTATTTTGTGCAGAACTAGCACTCGTCAGTTGGTTCAGATCATAATCTTCCACCCTTATATACAATCAGTGCTCAGTTTATATTAAGATAGCAGTTCGTTAAACTGTACTGGACAGGTTTCAAATGTCTCATTCTTCCAATTACTCAACCATCCATTTTATTCAAAAACTGGATGATGGAATGCTCAAAGCCCTTATTGGATTTGATAGTGTAGTCATGTCCTTGTAGATATCACGTCAATCTAACCCCTCATATTACAGGACCATTATGCTTGAGATGGAGTGGAAGACGAATGTAGACTGAAAAATCCTAAGTCCAATCCCTCTAATTACATATATCAGAAACATTCAGTATATGCAAATTACATATTGCTTTGGGAATAGATTACATCATTGTATAAGTTCAACCCATCTCTCTTCTATTAATATATATGGATATTTAATGGTCCAGTAATGTGAGGGGTTAGATTGACGTGATATCTACATGGGTATGATTATAATATCAAATCCACTAACTTTGAGCATTCCATCATCGGTTTTTCAATGAAATGGATAGTTGAATAATAGGAAGGGTGAGAAGATTGAAGCCTGTCCAGAAAAGTTTAAAGAATTACTATCTTAATATAAACTGAGTACTGATTGCATATATGTGTCAGAGATTATGATCTGGTCAACTGATGAGTGCTGGTGCTACATGAAATATGTATATTGGGGATCATTTATCTTCTTCGCATGTATGTTGTGATCATGTGTATTGGTTGCTTGAGATGGAGTGGAGGACCAATATAGACTGAAAAATCCTAACTTCAAATTCCTTTATTTACATATATAAGAAACATTCAGTATAAGCAGATTATATATATTGTGCCAGGCATTATCAAATGGCCTTGCACAAAGTCTGTATTAAGCACAACAAATATAAAAATGTGCTAGATTGATAATGGAGGTTCGGTCTGAGCATTAAAATACCCACACACACCAATTTAAAGTAATATGATATTGCATAATAAACTCATGTGTTTTTTTTTTGTTTTTCCTTTTTGTATATTTTTTATGATATGTCATTATATGTATTTGCTTTTTTTTTTATTTTCCAACATACTTGTATATTTTTTTTAATTACTTTTCTAAAGATTGTAATTTTATTCCATAAGCAAGTAATGTTAATTGCTTTTGCAAAAATCTGATCAAAAGCAAAAGGTTTGATAATGCTATAATTAAACTGTTATCTCTTTAAAAAAAAATTCTTTTGAATTGATTTTGTAAGCAAGTGGTCTGGGTTATTCAAGATGGATGTCAAACTTAAAATGTAGAATTTAATCGGAAAAATATAAAGGAATGTTTGCAATCTAAGTGATAAGCTAAATTAAAAGGATTGGCTGATTCATTCTTCTCAGAGGGATATCTGAATTGGTTCTTATTAGTGGGATTGATAGTGCTGTGGGATTCATTCTTTCTTTGGCAGCCATTCTGGGCAAGTCATTCTTTTTTGTGGCTCCAGAATTCTCCAAGCAACCAGCTACTTAGAGATTCATTTACGAATAGGACTATTAGTGACATTCTTAAGAACAAATCCATTATACAGTTCTTTTAAGAACTCTTGTCTTTGTGGATTCGAGTAACCATTGGAGACAGCTTATGAAAATTTATTAATAATCCTAATTATTATTAGATATATAAAAAAAGAAGATATGAAGCAATATACTAGAGATTCCAGCAAAATGACCATGGGGTAGACAACTAGCCGGTGCACCGCCCTTTCTCTGTCCCAAGCCGCCAAGATGTGACCATGCCAATTCCAGCCGCCCATGATGATGACAAATGCCGCCTTGCTAAATGGATGAAATCTTCACCACACAGCCAGTTAACTTGAAGCCCACTCAAGAGCCCAGAGGAGAAGAATGAAGACGCAGATATAAGTTTATTTTAAGATATTTATTAATATTGAAATAATTAACTTTGATATTTCCGATTAGATATATTATTTTTTGTTATTATTATTAATCATTTAAAAAAGAGAGAGAGTCTCTCGCATATGTATATGAATTTGCGGTTATTACGGGCATAAATGATAAAGCTTTTACTTAAATCCTTTGAGTCAATTTTTCTATTTCAAATTCTAGTATTTTCAACAAAGATTGCAATGAGATTCTTTTTTTTTTTTTGTTGCTATTCATTTTCCTCTTGTTGTTACTCCTGGAATTCGTCATATATGGATATACATGTATGTATATGCGTACATACGCTTATAATATTCGGTAAATACGATATCTCATGCTGAATATCTAAAAATGTATTTAACCGTATATCCTTTTTAAGTTATTTTTTTTTGTCACTGCTGCACCTTATGATGCGTGCAAGAAGGGATTGATCTATTATAGATTCCCTGTAAGCAAGTACTCTAATAACTTTATATTTAAAGTAATAGTAAGTGTATAATTGTGCTGCGCGTATATACATGTACAGGAATTTATCTATAGCAAGAGGGAAATAGATACAGTACCTTATGGTGAGTACGATATAGTATCTGAGCCAATGCAACCTTGTTGACTTGTTGAAAAATACGAAATTATTGAAATATCTCATAATGCAAATATACGTATGCATAGTTTTTATTATTATTATTATTATTATTATTGCTATCAATAAAAGGGTTTTAAAGCACTGAGTAAAAGTGCATGCCTGTATGACCGAAAATCTCATATCTGTATATCAAATCACACAAAGTAAAATTTATTTCTATTGGGTAAAAGGAGCTCAGACCACTTCCATTACTTATAAACATTGTAAATAGCTTTAGGGATTTATTATTTTTCTTATTTAAAATTGTATTTTATCTATTTCAACGCCTCGAATATATATGGTTTGGGATAATTAATTATTTAGTATTTTGTTATTATATCATCATTAGTATGAAACGGTGGTGGGTATTTGGGATTAAATAAATATTTAATCATAATATTAAACTTGTTTCGTTTTCATATTATTATTTATATTGATCAAAATGTATTCTTTCCTTATCAACCACGTACCGGTAATAATCATTTAACTTACCCATTTGAAGACCCTAGATTGTAGAGTGACTGAGCTAGCCACAAAGGGATATCGCTCTACCGGGGTGTTAAATCTTATTCTTATGCTCCGCTGAACATATGGTATTGCACATCCTTCTAGGAGGGTGAAAAATTCATTTTTTTGATTCTTTTCTAGAAGTGGCGCGCAAAAGTCTATTTTGTAAATAGATTTTTCAAAGGTGTGTACTTGCCATTGTTCTAAATATTCGGGCATTCAAATAAGATATCAACTAAAGGGTGTTTTTAACTGGAAGAGTCCTGTCAATCTACTCTTTCTATCAATTTAGCTGGAAGTATCAATATACATGAGTACAGACAATCGGCTAGATTGATATCCATTTCTTTACCTGTTGAATCTTGGTCACTTCATGCTCAGTGCAAGATTACGAAAAGAATTCCGCAGGGAGTATGGACTGGTATAGTAAAACTGGCGCTACACGTGGTTTAAATGTAAAAATGGTACGATTAAGGAAAGAACAAGTTAAATTATATAAATGTGAAAATTACGGTAAAAATATATTACGTGCTGTATGTATATATAAACTTAATGTAGGTGTAAGTAAAAATTAAATTAAATGTTGACTATATATACATAAAAGAAGTTATATAAAATTCGATCGTTAGTTGTTTTTTCTTTTTAGATATATAGTGTAATTAATAGGCCGTACAAATGAACACGCTTAGTTTGCTATATATTTGTTTTGAAAATTATTTTTAAATAATTTAAAATATTTTACTCAGTAATCTGCAGATCCAAAATGATAGTGTTATTCTTTGTTGCGACAGATATTTAATATATATTTATGATTCAAATTGTTAGCAATAAATCAAATGTTCACACTGTATTCTATAAATATACTCTATAAGTAAAATAGAAAAAAAAAAGTTATTTTAAGTAAGTATACATGTAATATATTGTAACGTTTTTCATATTACTAGGCCACTATACGCCTCAAATTTATATTTGAGCGTGAGTTGATCAAGCTGTATCAAAAGAAAAAAGAAAGTTGTATTTCTATTCTCAACACAGCTATTTTTCCTGATCAACTTCAGCCTAGAACTATTACCGAGTACAATCGTGAGCAGAACCAGTTTTTAATTTCTACTTGAGGGCGCCAGAGTCGTTAGACCCACTGAGACTGCGTCAAATACTGGATGGAATAATTGAACTCCTGGAGAAAAAGGCTCCATCGGATTAGCCTACTATTTGTTAAATAACTGTGATTTAAGAACTCTAGGCTCTTATGATCTGTCCTAACAATCGTTTCCGATCCTATCAAGAATTGGCGGAACTTCTGAAATGCCCACACCACAGCCAAGGCTTCTTTCTTTGTTACACAGTAATTAATCTCTGCACCTCTCAGTGGTCTGCTGACAAAATAATTTACACCCCAGGTACCATCCTCTTGAGCTTGCATAAGAGCAGCACCTAACCCATACCCACTACTATCTACCAGAACAATAAACGGTTTCCTTAAGTCAGGGTAAACCAACATCACTTGACTAAGGAATTTCTCTTTAATAACCCTAAAATTGGTCTCATGCTCTTCCGTCCATTTCCATGACGTTCCCTTACGTAATAATTGCAGCAGAGGCTCCATGTCTGAAGCAAAGTTTTTGTAAAATTTATTGTAGAAATTACACATCCCCAAAAACGATCTCACCTGTTTTGGTGTTCGAGGGGCTGGGAAATCTCGTATTGCCTGGATTTTGTCCGGGTGGGGTCTAATTCCATTGGCATTAATTAAGTGCCCTAAGAAATTCACTTCTTCCGCTGCTAAACAGCTTTTTTGCAAATTAATGCGAATATCCTTCATATTGCACTCTTGTAGAAACAACTTGAGGTGTTGTAAGTGTTCCTGGGCGTTATTGGATGCAATAATCACATCATCCATGTAAACAGTGATTAACTTTTTGATTTCCGGGCACAGCACACGATCGAGACATTTTAGCAGGCCTGCTCCACTATTCTTGAGACCAAAAGGCATTCTGTTAAATTGGTACGATATACCATTATATCGAAATGCTGTGTACTTCCGGTCAGCAGGGTGTAACCTGATCTGCCAATAGCTGGCAGTCAGATCTAACGTGGAAAATATCTTTTTTCCCCGGAATTTATTTACCAACTCATTAATTGGAGGTGGAACATTTTGATCTGGCCATGTAATCTTGTTCAATTGCCTGGCATCCAAACACAGTCGTATGGTTCCATCTTTTTTTTTTACAACCACCAATGGGTTATTATATGCTGACGAACCCTTAGTGATAATATCCCACTCCTCCATTTTAGCTAATTCTCTCTCTACCTCAGCTCTATAGTGGTGTGGCACTGGGTATGATCTTGCCTGGTATGGTGTACCGTCAGCGATCTTGATCCTGTGCTCATACCCTTTAATAACCCCGGGTTTATCTGAAAAATTCGATTTATATTCATTTAAGACTTCTTTTAGGTCCTCTTTCCATCCTTCCTTCACTCCCTTTATTACTTCATCAATCCGTGCCTCTATTGAAGGCTGTTCTATCTCAACCTCCATATTACATACGTTTTGCTGGTTCATTCTCATCCGCGACCCAAACTCCACTTCTTCCCCATCACAGATAATCTTTTCATCTTTATAATTGATCACACACCCAGTTTTGTGCATAAAATCTGACCCCAATATGGCTTCATGTACCAACCCTTTTAGAATTAATAGCGTGTGGGGCATAATTTTATCCCCTATCTTAATTTGCACCCAAACCTGTTTTGAGCCCAATTGTGCCTTTTTGTTATTTGCTAATGTTATTAGCGTGCTTTTCACTGGTAGAGTTGGTATCTCTATGGGTTGGCTCCGCATGCGCTCATACGTTGTTTCTGACATTACCGATATCTGGCTGCCAGAATCCCACAATGTCTCTACTTTGACATCGTTTATTTGCAAAACAACCTTTGGGCATTCTTGAGATGTGTACTTAATCGATTCGCCATCCCACTCACAAATAAGATTATCTATCCTCTTTTCTTCTGTTGTTCTACTGATCACTTTATTTCTTTTCTTTTTCCTTTTTTTTTTACTGGTTCTTTTATTTCTTCTTTTAATTCTCTGACCATCTCTGCCATTTCTTTTTTTATTTCTTCTTTGAATTCTGTCATGCATTCGTATAATAGTTTTTTTTTTATTAAGGGTTCCAAGCCCTCTTTTAATTCTTCCGCGCCTTCTGCCATATTTTGTATATTTTTATTACTTCTCAATTTCATATATGGCCGTGTTGCTTATTTTTGCTACAGTAAACAAAATCTTAACGCTATCAATTGTTACGATATAAATACAATATTTTATTTTGCTTTGCTAATAAATTCGTTCACTGACACCCCTCTCTTTTATCACCCTATAATCTCCCGTCCCCCTCTACCTTTACCGTCATTTCTTACCTTTGATCGGTTTTATTTATTATTTAATAATTTATAAGCTATTATTTTCTTTCAATATAGCCTTATTTAAAATCCTACTCTAAAAAAAAACTTTTGTAATCGTACGCAATAACTTTTTAGACTTGCGCACTATTTGTGGTCATATTTATTTTCCGGCTACGGACATTAAATTCTCAATTTTATGCCGTTTTTAAATTTTCTCAGGTCGTGGTTTTTTTTTTCTTTTCGTAAGCCTCGAGTTGGGCAAGCCATTGTAACATTTTTCGTATTACTAGGCCACTATACGCCTCAAATTTATATTTGAGCGTGAGTTGATCAAGCTGTATCAAAAGAAAAAAGAAAGTTGTATTTCTATTCTCAACACAGCTATTTTTCCTGATCAACTTCGGCCTAGAACTATTACCGAGTACAATCGTGAGCAGAACCAGTTTTTAATTTCTACTTGAGGGCGCCAGAGTCGTTAGACCCACTGAGACTGCGTCAAACATATTGTAGCCCGTAAGGTAATAATTATACGATCTGAGTTAACATTCTCGTTAAGAAGAAGATATCCCCATTTTTTCTTAATTACGGAAATTAAATCTATCAAAAAAAAATAATTTGTATACCGATCTAAGTTAAATAACTAAAGGTAAAACTTAAATAGAATAGCATTAATTTTATACACGTACAATGAAAGTGAAGTTAATAATAAAGATTTATTCTAACTCGTCAAGCATTCAATATTTATGATTAAGACAAAATTATAATGTTGGAAAAGATTGTGCATATGAATTCAATAATTTGATTCAAATATTGGAGTAATAATTATTAAGTCTTATTTTCCGTAGTAACAGTTTGGTTCATTTCTCAGTTCGCAAATCTTCTGATCCAAGAAAAATTTATGGGATAACATTTCCATTCAACTCACTATTCATAAAGCTTTATGAAAAAAAATTATGGCCATTTACTTACCGGTAAGTTGACATTAAGTAGGTCACCGATCTTCCCGACGTACAATTCAGTTAGTGGGTAGTCCGCAGTAGTTGTTTTTCTTTTAGTTTTATTTCCGAATCTCCGATCTAATTTAGGTAGCCAGATGACGATCTAGGTGACTTTTTTCGAGAGAAAGTGTCGGCAAACGATAGAGTTCTACTCACTCATGGCGAGCGATTTCAGTTCGTATCTAAGTGGACACATTTTATTAAAAAAATACGAGGCACTTCAAATTGCTCAGCACTATTGGAACAATAAGAGAAAAAAGACCCCTTTTCAAATCTGTCGGCTCCTTTTATACTCCTAGATTCTTTTTAGAAGCTCTGCGCACGTTCTTTTTTTTCTTTGTTCTACTTTATAAACTTCTACATTATTCTCCTTTTCTTATTACAAAGTCTGTTTTTCCGTTAAGAATTTCTGCCATTTTTAATTACTATCAGAAAGTTGTTTCTGATAGCAATCTTTCACCTTTTGAAATTTCCTTTCACTATTTGAATCAATGATTCAATATGCACTTTCCAACATTGAATTTATTTTAGTTAACTTATTTCTAAAAAAAAAAAGAAAAATTAAACTTTCACTGTACGTTTTTTTTTTCTTTAAAACATTATGTTACAAAAAAAAAACAAAGATCGTGTTCGCTCTCCTTTCTTTTTTTTTATAATACCTAATATTAAAAAGTAATTTGTACCGTATATATAAATAAATGGTACAATATTGACGGTTGATATTTTGTTATATAGAGTATAGATTTATTTATCTTAATAATTGCTTAACAATTTTCACTTTAAACCGAGTCGCTAACATTTTCATTTTATTGGATAAGTAAAGTTGCCGTTTAAACCGAGTAAAAAAAAAAACTGTCGTCAACATATGCAATTAAAATAGTAATAAAGTATATATAAAAATTATTAAACGAATGAGTGGGGGAGTAGGTCACACGTTTTATATATGCATATATAAATGGTCGGAGGTTTTACAAATAAAAGTAATAAGTTATTATAGCGTTAAATTTTAACATAACTTATAGTTAAATCTGTTGGTCTTTCTGTTTGTAAAAAAGTAAAATAAAACAGTGTTAAATACTGGCTTACGAATTAAAATTTTGTAAATGATTTAAAATAACTTATACTGGAAGATTTTTTTTTTAAAAAAAAAAAAAAGAAAAGAAAAAAGGGAAGTAAAATAAAATAGTGTTGGATAACAGCGTAACGAAGTAAAGTTTCGTATGTTAAACTTGAGTTTCTGTTTTGGGCGATAAATCAAATTAAATAGACATAGGTAAAATGGGCACAATAATTGGAACAGGGCATAGAAAAAACAAATAATTGGCGAGTGGAATAAGGCAGAGTTAGGTGCGCGGTGTACTGTGTATTTAAAAATAAAACAAATAGTTAAGAAATAATTTAAAAATATCCGCTATTACCGATTCTGTATTTAACTGATCAGTAACTAAAAACTATATATACCAAATATAAATAGATATAGGTATTCCATAACTCCTAAATAAAGAATATTTATACTGTGCTTTTAATGTGGACAAGATCCAAATCAAGAAAAATGGATCAACAGCCAATAAGTGATACAAACACCTCGGTTAATGAAGAACCAGAGGAAAAGACTCACTGTGAGAAAAAAGAAAATGATCAACAAAGAAGCAAAAAACTTGAAGCGGAAAACAAACGCAGGTAGACCATGATGGAAGAAATTTTATGGATTATAAAACAAGAAATAGCCAGAATACCGCAGGAAATAAATGAGTTGAGGCAACAACTATCAGAAAATACAACATATATAAATCAAAGAATAGATGATGTCAAACGTGAACTAGAAAATGAAATCGAAACAAGATTTCAAAGCATGAAAAATGGAAATAATCCGGAACTAGGCAACAGCAATAGTGGAAAAAACAGAAATGAGTCAGCAGATGACTGAAGCAGAGCACGAATATGTTCAGGATCAAGTCAAGAAAAAAGGAGAGGATGCTGAAATAACCGAAGATCATAGCATTAAAAATGAGAGGCATGAAAAAGAAAAGGGACAACCTTACCTGTGCAATATAAACCAATTCCTAAAAATAAAAATATTTGAAGGACAAACAGGTGAAGCTCCCATGGAGCACATTAAAAGCTTAGAAACATATTTCCAAGTGAATCAAATTAATGACTTTGGCAAACTGGCAATTGCCTACAGTCACCTCCATGGTAATGCTCAAACATGGTGGCAATCCTTGTTCCACCATCCCAAGACATTTGAGGATTATAAAAAGGTATTGTTAAAAAGTTTTTGGAGTGAACAGCATCAAGAGATGATTCTATACCAAGCAATGCAGGAAAAACATAATGAGAATAATGGCGAAAATTACTTGCAATTTTTCAGGAGACAAGTGGCAACACTTCGGACATTAAACGCATGTCACAGATCAGAGGGGCAAATTGTCAGAATAGTCCGTCGTAATCTGCCACTTGGGATTGAACAAATGTTACTTACCGCAAATATGAATACAGTGCAACAAATGGCGGAAGTATTAAGTGCAGTAGACATGACCCAAAGAGAGAGACACAAGGGAACAAAGATAGGCAAAAACAAAATCATTGGCATAGAAAGGCCATACTGAGAAATAACAGCATAGAAAGGCGCACTCACCAAACAGAAAACAATGGTTACAATCAAAGAAAGAAATATTGGAAAGAAAAACAGTTCAGACCACCCTCACAAAGGCCAGGGTGTAGTAAAGATGAGAATTAATCAGATCACATAATTTAAGAGTCTTTGTAGTTAGATGTTTATAGGTTTCTTGTGAACTTTTGTCTCTCAGGCATTGTGTGTATGGGTTGATTCGTATTGGCATTTTTTGAACTCGGGCTCTGGAGATGGGGGATGTGCAGGGGTTGGATGAAGATGTCTGTGTGATCTGGAGTCTCTGTGGCTTCAGGTGAAGGAACACTTTTCATCACGCAAAAATGCGAGCAATTCTTTTAGCAGAGAAAATATTCTCTGGGACTCAGTTGGGGTAATGCAAATGTACTCGTAAGTCTCGTATAGAAAGCAGAGGAGCATTAACTTCAACTCTTACTCAAAGCCCTTCGTCTGTGGTTGCAAAATATCCTGTCAGCCTCCAAAAGTTATTGAGCATGGATGCCCCCGCGAAGTTTGGTACATTATTCTGTTAGTATTTTTCGTGTTTCGTTCGACTTTGCTTGGCTGGCCATAGAGTTCTAGAAAGGATAGATATCTTCATGTTGGCCATCTGTTTGTCTTCTTTTATCTCTGACCCTGGTGATTGGGATGCTGATGCAGTTTTGGCTTAGTATATCGATGTTATGGGGGATGAAGTGTCACATTGTCACCATTGGACATCGTGCTTTGTAGAGTTTCAAAAGAAAAATATAAAAATTAGTAAAAATATAACTAGTAAACATATACTTAATATCTATGTAAATAAGAACTTAAGACTTTAAATGGTCATATCCATTTAAAAGTCTCATTGGAGAGGGGGGTATTGTGCCAGGCATTATCAAATGGCCTTGCACAAAGTCTGTATTAAGCACAACAAATATAAAAATGTGCTAGATTAATAATGGAGGTTCTGTCTGAGCATTAAAATACCCACACACACCAATTTAAAGTAATATGAAATTGACATAGAAAATATTGCATAATAAACTCATGTGTTTTTTTTTTGTTTTTCTTTTTTGTATATTTTTTATGATATGTCATTTGCTTTTTTTTTTATTTTCCAACATACTTGTATTTTTTTTTTAATTATTTTTCTAAAGATTGTAATTTTATTCCATAAGCAAGTAATGTTAATTGCTTTTGCAAAAATCTGATCAAAAGCAAAAGGTTTGATAGTGCTATAATTAAACTGTTATCTCTTTTTTTTAAAAAAAAAATTCTTTTGAATTGATTTTGTAAGCAAGTGGTCTGGGTTATTCAAGATGGATGTCAAACTTAAAATGTAGAATTTAATCGGAAAAATATAAAGGAATGTTTGCAATCTAAGTGATAAGCTAAATTAAAAGGATTGGCTGATTCATTCTTCTCAGAGGGATATCTGAATTGGTTCGTATTAGTGGGATTGATAGTGCTGTGGGATTCATTCTTTCTTTGGCAGTCATTCTGGGCAAGTCATTCTTTTTTGTGGCTCCAGAATTCTCCAAGCAACCAGCTACTTAGAGATTCATTTACAAATAGGACTATTGGTGACATTCTTAAGAACAAATCCATTATACAGTTCTTTTAAGAACTCTTGTCTTTGTGGATTTGAGTAACCATTGGAGACAGCTTATGAAAATTTATTAATAATCCTAAATATTATTAGATATATAAAAAAAGAAGATATGAAGCAATATACTAGAGATTCCAGCAAAATGACCATGGGGTAGACAACTAGCCGGTGCACCGCCCTTTCTTTGTCCCAAGCCGCCAAGATGTGACCATGCCAATTCCAGCCGCCCATGATGATGACAAATGCCGTCTTGCTAAATGGATGAAATCTTCACCACACAGCCAGTTAACTTGAAGCCCACTCAAGAGCCCAGAGGAGAAGAATGAAGACGCAGATATAAGTTTATTTTAAGATATTTATTAATATTGAAATAATTAACTTTGATATTTCCGATTAGATATATTATTTTTTGTTATTATTATTAATCATTTAAAAAAGAGAGAGAGTCTCTCACATATGTATATGAATTTGCGGTTATTACGGGCATAAATGATAAAGCTTTTACTAGTCGGTGCACTGCCCTTTCTCTGTCCCAAGCCGCCAAGATGTGACCATGCCAATTCCAGCCGCCCATGATGATGACAAATGCCGCCTTGCTAAATCGGATGAAATCTTCACCACACAGCCAGTTAACTTGAAGCCCACTCAAGAGCCCAGAGGAGAAGAATGAATTTATTTTAAGATATTTATTAATATTGAAATAATTAACTTTGATATTTCCGATTAGATATATTATTTTTTGTTATTATTATTAATCATTTAAAAAAGAGAGAGAGTCTCTCGCATATGTATATGAATTTGCGGTTACTACGGGCATAAATGATAAAGCTTTTACTTAAATCCTTTGAGTCAATTTTTCTATTTCAAATTCTAGTATTTTCAACAAAGATTGCAATGAGATTTTTTTTTTTTGTTGCTATTCATTTTCCTCTTGTTGTTACTCCTGGAATTCATCATATATGGATATACATGTATGTATATGCGTACATACGCTCATAATATTCGGTAAATACGATATCTCATGCTGAATATCTAAAAATGTATTTAACCGTATATCCTTTTTAAGTTATTTTTTTTTGTCACTGCTGCACCTAATGATGAGTGCAAGAAGGGATTGATCTATTATAGATTCCCTGTAAGCAAGTACTCTAATAACTTTATATTTAAAGTAATAGTAAGTGTATAATTGTGCTGCACGTATATACATGTACAGGAATTTATCTATAGCAAGAGGGAAGTAGATACAGTACCTTATGGTGAGTACGATATAGTATCTGAGCCAATGCAACCTTGTTGACTTGTTGAAAAATATGAAATTATTGAAATATCTCATAATGCAAATATACGCATGCATAGTTTTTATTATTATTATTATTATTGCTATCAATAAAAGGGTTTTAAAGCACTGAGTAAAAGTGCATGCCTGTATGACCGAAAATCTCATATCTGTATATCAAATCACAGTAAAATTTATTTCTATTGGGTAAAAGGAGCTTAGACCACTTCCATTACTTATAAACATTGTAAATAGCTTTAGGGATTTATTATTTTTCTTATTTAAAATTGTATTTTATCTATTTCAACGCCTCGAATATATATGGTTTGGGATAATTAATTATTTAGTATTTTGTTATTATATCATCATTAGTATGAAACGGTGGTGGGTATTTGGGATTAAATAAATATTTAATCATAATATTAAACTTGTTTTGTTTTCATATTATTATTTATATTGATCAAAATGTATTCTTTCCTTATCAACCACTTACCGGTAATAATCATTTAACTTACCCATTTGAAGACCTTAGATTGTAGAGTGACTGAGCTAGCCACAAAGGGATATCGCTCTACCCGGGTGTTAAATCTTTTTCTTATGCTCCGCTGAACATATGGTATTGCACATTCTTCTAGGGGGGTGAAAAATTCATTTTTTTGATTCTTTTCTAGAAGTGGCGCGCAAAAGTCTATTTTGTAAATAGATTTTTCAAAGGTGTGTACTTGCCATTGTTCTAAATATTCGGGCATTCAAATAAGATATCAACTAAAGGGTGTTTTTAACTGGAAGAGTCCTGTCAATCCACTCTTTCTATCAATTTAGCTGGAAGTACCAATATACATGAGTACAGACAATCGGCTAGATTGATATCCATTTCTTTACCTGTTGAATCTTGGTCACTTCATGTTCAGTGCAAGATTAGGAAAAGAATTCCACAGGGAGTATGGACTGGTATAATATAAACTTTTTGTTATATCCAATTCAACTTTTAATTCTTTATTTTGGTCCATAAGAGAGCTGCAGTACCTTTTTTATTAACTGCTGATCTTTCGAAATTTATTCAATGAAGTAATATTAATTTAATTTATTTCTTCAAATCCAATCTTATGTCCTCTAAGAAAAATATAACTACATTATTTCAAATCTAATTTTAATTCTGTAAATCTCAAAATTATTTATAAAGAACATTATTTTTTTTTCTTTGAAAAAATTCTCATAGCATGATATTATTTTTTTATTATCAAAAATGTCTTTTCATAAACTCAATTTTTATTTTGGTCTAAAAATTCTTTTTCTCTTTCATATACATGCATATACTATACTGATCTATTCATGTATGCAAGTCGTATTTTACCTAATTTGGATTCTTTTTCCTTGGATATATTTTTATCATTTTTGCATACATTTACCTACCATTAGCAAATAAGTTAAAATAATTTTTAATTAGTGAAAATAAGCACTATAATATCTTACAAGAAAAGTTTATACAACATGAGACGTACAAGAACCGAAGACTGAGTTGATTTGTATATCTCATTTTTTCTTGCAGTATCTGTATTCTGGGAATTATTTATTTAAGTTGATATGTAAGTAAATTGGGTATATATGTGTAGAAATTACATATATATTGTAACCTCAGTAAACAAGTATCAGGTAGTGGGTGACAACCATTGGTAAACTAATAAAAATATTTCCAAATAAATCCAACAGTATTTCCCCCACTTTTATCTCTAGTTTTATATTAAGTGAATATTATGTGAATAGTATGTGAATATGGTCTGTCAGTCGCCATTTGGTTAGCTAAACCTAGACAAAGTTATATTCTATACCTACTTACAAATGTACTGAGTTTGAACCCCTTTTTCGTACCTTATTTATAACCGGATGTAGGATTTTGGATTTTAGACCCACATCACATTTGCACTAACAATAAAAAAAATACAAACATCCTTATGCTTTGGCTGTACATATAAAATTCATCAGACAACATTACTACTTAGATTTTAATATCATAAATGCATTTCAACATTTTCATAAGTCTTTCTAGCTTATATCAAACCTCATCAATTTATGGTGGCAATTCACTCATCCTTGAATGATGTGGATGATCGGAATGGTGGTTATTTTATAATGACTCACAAATGATAACCAAATGCAGTGAAAATCATTATGTATCTATGGCCATTAAACACCTTTATCTAGATCATTAATTTAAAAACATGATGATGATAATGGTACTTCCAACCACAGCTTTAGAACTAATGCCTAACATAAAATTTAGCTTTTATAACTTCATAATTATTTGCCTAACTTTATTATATTTAAATTAGAACTTAATCATTAATATTCAACAGTGATGATGAATGATCATAATTAATAAAGTAATGAATACTCTTAATAAAGATATACACCTCTTTTAATAAAACAAATTAACATTTATTACTAGACTACTAAAATATACTAAAGATATAGATGAAAATTTATAACAATGATGAGTTATTTATATTGAAATCATAATATTAATAATATTAAACTCTTCCCCCTTTCCTTTTAATGACAGTATCCAATGTTTATGTCGTCATATAATGTTTGTGCATCAATTTGGACGGAAAATTTTATATCCAAACAAAAATATTTCATTTAAAAAAAACACTGCATGCACATACTTTTATAACCTTATACATTTAAACTTAATATATAAAGTAAAATGATTATTTAGGAAAAACGTTTGTTAGATTTTAGAGATGTAAAAGCATTTACAGAAATAAGTTTTAAATTACTTATCTCCCCCTCTAAGCGATTGAGGTTACTAATCATGATTTTTAAAAAGAAAATCTAACTCCTCCAATGCTACCTTTCTCTCACTTTCAACATTCAGGCAACAGCTAGCTATACATGTGGCAAGTATAATTATATTACGTGCATATGTGGGGATCCTCATGAATAAAATATTAAACAATAAAAAACCTTTTAACATATAAACTTATTACATAATTTTGAATTGACCCACAATAATACATTTCACAAAATAAAATACATCAATAAGTGGATACGTATAATAATTTTAGAATACATAAAATCATCAATACTGCACTAGCTATTACTGAAATTCTGCTTTTTACTCTATTTTGATTTTAAGATTCAGAGATAATAAAAGATAAAGACTTTGTTATTAAAATTTTGTTAATAGTCCCTGAAATAATAAAAAGGAAAATATAATTAAAATTCATATTAGTAGTCCTTTTATTTTCTTGAGGCAGCACTTTCCAAGAGTTCAAATTCACCTTGTTGAATGTTTATAAATTTTGCAGCAACCACATACACCAATCTGTAACACGCGTATATTACCAATTTCAGCAGTTTGCTGGAACAGTCCTATTCTCTCTTGCCTTGGGCTTGCAATTCTTTTACTGTGATGATGATGGTGAAGTTCCTTTCATAGGAACCATTTGGCACTAGAATTGTTTCATTTCATTTTAGCATATTTATTTTAATAGACTCAGTATATCTTTTATATTTTTATTGTTTTTGCAGGGGTTTAAACTCGGTCACTGGCATAACTGAACTAGCATGGTTTAACACTTCAGTAGTTTACTTATTTTCATTTTAGCTTTAAAATGCAGGTGAGCAATTAGTTTCTTCTATTTAAAACAGGTGAGCAGTCAGTTTCTTCTATCTTATTTTTACAATCAGTCACAATATGTGTAATACTTTAAGGCTCAGACTTTTCAGATATGCATTGGCTAATGGATGGTTGGATCAGCCAGATGAAACATATGTGTACTTAGCCTGTCATTATGCTATATGCAACTTTCCAAACAAAATTATATATAAAAAATGACAGCAATTCAGTTTCTTTCTACAACTTAAGATGCTCTCTCAACAATTTTATTTCTTTTTTTTCTCTAAGTGATTGCCAGCCTTTTTATATCAGTGAGTCTTTTACAGACCCCCCTCTGATATAAACCTTTTTTTACTTATTTAAACCATCTAATTTAAAACTGATCATCTGTTTTAAATTTACTGTGGGTAATAAAAACCCAAACTAATAGATTTCTCGTAATTAACCAGTCTGGAAGGAATCCATTACCTTAATGGCATCACATCTTTATGTCAAATATGGACTCGTGAAATTTAACCACTTTTTTCTCTAATTATCTCTGATTTAAAGACTTTCAGCTGTACTACCAACTGAAATTCCAACCTTGTGAGTTTAATTAACACACTAGACAATACAGTCTTTATAACAATAAAGCTTTTGAAATCTTAAAATGATTTCAACAGAATTTTCCTCTTTCAATATATGTGTAACTGTGAATTTATTTATGTAAAATACAAGCACACACAGACATTCAGAAAACTTGCCTATCAAAAATCATCTGAATGCTTTTTACAAACTATAACTTAATATTCAAAACTAAAATTATTAAAACTATTAGACTTAACCTATGGTTATAAAAAAAATAAAAATAGGAGAATTTAGTAAGTATAGATCAATTTTGAAGAAAGTTAATAATCAAAATATGAAAAATGATTAACTGAATAGTTTGTGTCCACAGACAGCTGTTTATATGTGTTCTAATCCTAACTTTTAAAAATAACTATTAAATAATTCAAGGTATGTACTATTCTTTTTGGGTTATATCAATACAAACAAACAGAGCATAAATATTTCCCTCATTCTCTTTCTGTCCTAGGCTTTTGGGACTTAATCATGTAGGGTTTAAACTTGGGTGCCCTACAGCTTCCCTTCCTATATAAGAAAATATGATGATGACTTTTTCTGCATTTCATTTTATGCACATTACTGAACTTTAGCCACAGGCTAAATTGAAATGGGCACAATATATACACACAAAGTTAATTTTTTTTTTTTTTGGACTATCGGCTTCATAATTAAAAAGTATCAGTCCTTTTTTTGTTCTTCAGGGTTTAACTCTTACATAGAAAAAAAACCCAATAAATCATATGATTAATGATTCAGGAGATTATATATATGATGGCTTGTATATAAACAATTTCATTCAATATAATCAACTGAAGATTTTTTTTTAATCCAGGAACTTTTAGTTCTTGCATTCATCATTCTGCTACTATGCTAAACTGCACAGCTGTATCTTTATAAAGAACCACAGGAAATAGCATTAGGCTGAACAATTCTGATTTGTTTTCAAAGATTTGCTCCTAAATCTAAAAATTTTTTTCATGCTTGTTATTACATCCCTATTATCTGTGATGAACTTTTAGAGTACTGGATCTTTTGTTGATAATTCACCCAAGGAGACAAAACTATGATTTCTGTGCCTTCATCATCAATTTTAAACTCATCTACTATTTCTATCATCATATTCTTTGTTTTATTCATATTTAGTCATAACCATTTTTTCATTCTGTTTAACTTTATTAACAAGTGTTTTAAGCTGTAAGTATGGAGTTATCAGTTCAAATTTTTTGATATATTTGCCGCTTATTCTGAATCCTTTTTTCTCATTCAATCTGGCTTCCTTCATTTTATGTTAACTATCCAAATTGAATAAAGTGTCAGTGTGCAACTTTTATAATTCCTTCATGATTATGAAACCCTTAATATGTTTACTATTGTTTCTATTCTCATCTAGACATTCTTCATAAAAACAATAAAATGATCACATCCTTTTTTTTTTAAAGAACTTTAGATAGTAATAATAATTTATTTTAGATAGTTTATTTTAGATAGCAATAATAATTTATTTACTGACTGAAACTATTGTTCTGCATCATGTTGTTAGTTTAATACCATAATATGATGATGATATAGTTCAACACTTCTTCATTTAATTAGTTATAAACTGATTATGGACATCTTTTGAAATTACGATCTAATTGTCCATTAATATGCTCAATACTTACATTATAGGTGTGAAGAAACAGTAATTCAATTTTTTAATACCAAAACTATTTATTGCAAGTTTGAGTAATTAATATATGCTAAATCGCAATCTAATTTTTGGCTATTTGAATATAAATTGGGACAATTGATATTACTTTATTTTGTATATCAAAAGAAATAAGATAATAAAACTATGTCTTTAAGCATCATAAATCAGCCAAAATATAGATGAGCTTTATGACATTGTATAAATCTTTCCCTTCATTTATTCTATTCCTCATTCAGTCAAAGTTTTTTATTTTTTAAAAATTATCAATCAATTTTTTCTTCTATCCCTTCTTTTCATTGTACATTAAAATTAACTATAATAGATTATCATTTATAAATGATAAATTATTTAACCATTGATTTAATGTTGTAATTTGATGAAATATTCAAATGTGAGAAATTCTAATTATAGATGCATTTGATAAGTACTTATAAAAATAAGTGGTTATCGTCGATTAGCCACCAAACAATGCCCGATGTCACTGTTGCTAGTCAAAAATCAATAGATGTAATGTTACCGGGCTGATTTACAATTTACTTTTTTTTATACTACTAAATGTCAGCACATAGCGCTGGAATTCGCAGGGAGGGGGATCCGATCTTTTTGACGATCCAAAGGATCGTCCGTTACAACATACACAACATTTTTAAAAACAAAATTATTTAATAAAATCTAATATTTCCTAACGTCGGATCAAAAAAAAAATGAACGTCCGTCACAACATACACAACATTTTTAAAAACAAAATTATTTAATAAAATCTAATCTTTCCTTTTTTCAATTAATGTCTGATCAAACAAAAAACTAACGTCTGTCACAATATACACAACATTTTTAAAAACAAAATTATTTAATAAAATCTAATATTTCCTTTTTTCAATTAACATCTGATCAAAAAAAAAAAATTTCAACACTATTTTAAAACAATTTATGAAACACAATTCAATTTGAAAATTCCCCTCTGATCAAAATATGTGTACGGAAGCGCGTCTTTTGTCTTACAATTAATACTATCTAAAACTACGTCAGGTCGTATAAAAAATAAGTACTTAGAATGCACATGCAAAGACTTAGGACAACTTGAATTCTACACACCCTCACATCATACTGTAGCGATCTGTGAAGTGTGCGATAGTATCGCGAAGCACAAAAGCCGCTTAGCGCCCACTGTTTAGCAGCCAATATGAACAGAACTGTTCTATAGGCCGCACGAGCAGTATATTTCTGTACTTTTGCATGGAAACAGCGACATCAGGCGGTGTTTGGTGGCTAATCGATGACAACCAAATAAGTACTTATAAAAATTTTCTATAGAATTGAATTCATGGAAGAAAATTATAACAGCAGCTGAAAGACAATTATAAAAAATATAAAATATCTATTTGCAGTTTTAGCTATGAGAAAAAAGTATATACATCATAGCTAAGCATCATGTCATTTGTAACACCCATCCTTTGTGGATAAACATATATGACTTTTATATTCATTTTAAAAGAAAACAATGTAACTAACATTTTTGTAGTATAATTTTTAGTATAACATTCTCATGCAAGGTAAAGTGGCTTCTGTCCAATTTCTAGTCTAATGAATGACTAATAAAAATTATTAAAATGGTGTAAACATTGAATAATTGACTAATTAGTCTTATGATAAGATGACATTATATTTATTAATGCCCATCTTTTGCACCATTATTCTATTTGTAAAAAGAATGATATATACTAAAACTAAACCTGTAGCTTGCATTTACTTTGCATTAGAATTCCAGATATCATCAAGTAGGGAAAAGCTATGTAATAATTAATTATTTAGTGTACACCAAATTATGCAAAAAGACTAGTTCCTTTTATTAGATAGTAAAACTGCTTATTAAATTTATGAATAAAAAAAGATTAGGCCAAACATTTTAAATAAGGAAGATAGAAATTAATTAATATTCTTATTGAAAGAGAATAAGAGATAGAAAGATTTGGAGAAATTGATAGAAAAAGCATTCAAGATCTGTAGAATTATTTTATATTTATATATATATTTTGATAGATTACTGATACTGATGGCCATGAAATTATAATTAAAACTAATGGGAAAATAGTAAAATAATTTTAAAACTTGATAGTCAACCACAATGTAAGTTTTTAAAAAAAAATTTTGGAAATAAAATTGAGATAATGTTTAAAATTTATTGTCATTATTTTAAATTCATGATAAAAAAAATACAAGCGTTTTAGGTAACAAATATATGTCTGTTTCCATTCTTGCAACATCATTGTGGAATATAACCTTTGTTATGTTATTTGCATTTTTAAAACATAGTGTAATTGGTACAGATTGAGTATAACTTTTGTTACATTATTTTCATTTTTAAAACAATGTTATGGATACAGATTAATCTAAGAATAATACCAAAAAAAAAAAGCAAGGAAACTGAGCTAAGTTTTAAAGAATATAAAAGTTAGATTTGCAGAGAAAGAAGAACTAGAGTAGGAATTTAGACCTCTATAGTTTTATTTTTTTTAGTAAGAGTGGTCCACATAATAAAAATAAACATTCAAGCAATTAATACAATTTTTATTTCTTTTAACATTAATAGATATTGTGCATCAAGAAAAATTTAGAACATCAAGTTCTGGTGATATTAACTACAGCATTTCAGAGATAAGTAGCAAGAATTTTAAAGTAATAAATAAAAGAAAAATTATAATACAATATAGAAAATTTTTTGTAAAGAAGTGAAAATCAGTATTGGAGTCTGAAACCATACATGGATATAAGCATTTATGCCAAGTTTAGCTGATAAATTTTGTTATATAGTAGATATGTGCAACTTGTGGTCTGGAAGTTACATGTGGCTGTTTATGGTTTTCTAATATGGTGTGCTTAATTCATGATTATATTCAGCATAGGGACTTTATATTAAAATTTTAATTTGTTTTTCTTCTCAACCTTTCATTCAAGTTTTCCTTAGAAGTCATAATTTTTTTATATTTTTTTTTAAAGAAAGCTAAAATGAAATTTAACAAAAAATATATAGTAAACTTTGTACTGAATATGTTAATTTTTTTTTGTTTTTCATTGCTAAATTTCCTGAAAATAGCCATAAGCTTTAATAATCAAATAATATTGTTTACATTTAAATTATCATATGGATCAGTCATAAATTTGAATGCATCTTTAATGTATGCTCTTTTGAATTTTGTGCTCTGTTACTGGGTAAGACTATTACCAGAAGCTGTGCTTTTTGGGAATTATATTTATTATTTCATGAAGTTTTATTCTTTGGGAATTATGCTTACTTATTAAATTATTATGTGACAAATGATTCTCAAAATGATGTTGTCCAAAGAATTCTATTGTAATATAATATTAAATGAAGATACGTTTAATTACATTTCTCTGCCATCATAATGTGGAAAATGTTAAGAAATAATTATAATTAAATTTCTTATTTATATTTTTTTGTAATTATATTTGTTTCAACATTGCTTTTGTTTTGGTGATGTTAAAATTTGATAAACATATAAATATGTTTATATAACATGTATTTTATTATGTAGCATTTTCATTCACTTTATTCTTTATCTTCGAAACAAAGAATTTCAAATACATAAGTGGACATTGATATATTTTTTTTTTGTGGACTGAGCAAATATAGCACAAGGGAACTGATAGAGCACATTAAAAATGCATGTAAATTAGTTTATGACTGAATGAAAGACGTTTCTTATTTAAATACATAATATTAGATTGCTTGTGAAATTTCAAAATGTTATATACCTATTTTCTTTTTTGCTAGACCTGTCATTGATTTATTTTAAAATATGTGGCAAGTTTAAATGGCAAACATCTTTTACAAAATGATTCTGTTTAACAAGATAATATATTAAATGGCTATTTGCATGTAATTACATAAAATGAATTGTGCATGTTTAAACAAACAGAAATTTTGATACAAAAAGAAATAAAACTATTCATGTAATTCTTTTATTATTAAAAAAAATTGACAAATTAACTATGATGGTATTTTCAACAGTGGCAGAATCGTACAATTCTGCAAATATTTAAATTATCACATATTCTTTAATGAAAATTACCTGTATTGTAAAGATTATATAGCAATAATTGAAAAGTTTTTGTTGCTGATTTTTTTAATTATTAAGCTACTTATTGTATATATTGGTAGTTCAATATTTCTTATAGAGTATAAAAACCAAACATGTTTCCATTGTATTGATGAAGTGATTAAGCTGCATCTTATTATACTGTAATGCTTAGATCTTTTTAAAATATCTTTTTGTTTACTTTTCTTTTTCATTCTTGACTTAAAGCCAGCCTTAATTCTTTTTGCATTAACTTTATGCCTAGTGAATAGACTACACCATAATGTCTACTGGTAGACTATTATGAGTCATAGCTTGAGTTCTATAAATTTGTTATGTATTACATGTATAACGTGATTTTTCTAACAGAGGGCATTGTGATTAAAGCAGTAAGAAAACAATTGATCACAATAGCAATTGTCCATTCTTTCTACTTTAACTTTTAACTAAAAATGAAAACTATCATAGTATCTCTTTGCTGGCACTTTGTTAATACACTGAATTTTATTTTTAAATACTATAACTTTAATTTAATAAAATTCAAGAATAAAATTTAAGTCTACTTTGAAAACTAATATGTGACTGAAGATATTAAAACGAAATGTTCTCTTTCTGCTAATTCCAAAGATAGAAGTCAAGAAAAAAATTTCCGTGATTTCAAATTAAAAAAATCCCAATGATTTTGAATTTTTAATCTACAAAAACTTTTCTGGTTTGGCTCCCAAAAGTAAGCCTTTGAATATTCTCTTTTAATCTCTCATCTGTTAATATTTTCTGATTTAATACAAAATAACAAATATCCTCTTACAATAAAAAAGATTTAAAAATGAAGCTACCATCCTAAACAATCTTTTATGAAAACGTATTTATTCTAGCACGTATGCGTGTGCGGCGCAACTGTTCCCAAAAGCTATAAAGTGTTATAGATAAATAAAAACAAACGAACTGAGCGCTTTCAAAGAATCTTGCCTTCATAATCATAGCTTGCTAATACGTTTAATGATATGCAAATATGCTAATTCCATTTCTTCGATAAAGCATAGCAAGTGTCCTTCCTGTTTATGGCGTCTTTGTCTCTTGAGATGAAGAAGGCCTCTGATTTTTCTTTTAGGGTCATGTCTCTCTCTACACACGATTGTGGGATTGTCTGGAATACACTTGTGGTGACTTGTGCTCTGGTGCTGAAAGAAAACTGAATAGGTAAAAGGATCGTTGAGAGCTCTATTGTATGAATATTTATGTTGTGCTAATCGTATGGATAAAGATGCTCTGCTTTCTTCATTATGCCTTTACAGTTATTGTTGGAGCAAGCAATATTATATACTATATGGGGGGTCTGTAAAAGTAGAGTTTGGTCTTTAGTATTGTTAATTAAATTGTTGGTCTTTGGGGGGTTCGGAAGCAAAGCTGATATCTGTTGTTGAGAATGGAATGCAATTTACTGGGTAAATTGGAGATGTATGGTAGCAATAATCTGGGCTTATCCTGAGTGATGTGAGTGTTAAGCTGTTTATTCTGAATATATAAGGTTTTTTTGTCAACAATGGACTGCCTGAACCCTAAATTCAATAAATCATCTCTGTATTTTATTACATTTGCTTTCGTGTCTGCCTCAATTTTACATAACAGCCTGTTTCTGTGCAAAAAAGATGCTAAGCCAGATAATTTAAGTTCTATTGGTGCATTAGATTGGGGGTATTATGACATCTGATCTCCAATGGTTTGATGGCCATACTATAATGGCAGTGGTTGTTTTCTCTTTGTATGATGACCAAGATATTTAACTTATTGGTGAGTATCTTCAGTTGTGACATTCACAACTAGCGCTGTGCTGGTTTCCAATTCAACTTTGATTTGTATGATGATATCAGGGGTGGCAGTGATGAACAGGATGTCCACATATCTAGTGTATATTAGAAAGCATGCAGGATTTAAACCAGGTATGATCTTCTCATAGTAGTTCAGGAAGATGCTGGTAATTACACCACTCAGCAGTAAATCCATGGGCCAGCCTTGCTTCATGGAGAACCATTGGT
The DNA here is from genome assembly GCA_028023455.1 of Epiperipatus broadwayi. NCBI lineage: Eukaryota > Metazoa > Onychophora > Udeonychophora > Euonychophora > Peripatidae > Epiperipatus > Epiperipatus broadwayi. Next base: position 105,573 of record JAQFVV010000074.1, on the reverse strand, counting down.
TTCTGAAGAATGCCACAATGTTTTTGTCTAACCAACATAGAAAGTCATGAATGAAGTCTACTTGAGGTTAAGCTATTTTTTGTGCTAAAAGTTCATCTCTGACATTTTGGATCGACTTGTCTCTATTGACAGAACCATATAGTTTAGAAACATCCACGGTAGCCCATTTGATATTTGGGTTTAGTTGTAAATCTTTGATGGAGGATACAAACTGTGCAGATGAATTGAGAGTGTATGATCCAAAGCCCAACATCTGGATGAGTTTGTTGTTCAGCCACTTGGCTGTCTTTGTATAATGTATTCTGTTGAAGTCTAGCATTAATCGGACCAGGGTGTTATCTTTGTGTTTTTAGTAGGAGAAAAACAAGTGTGGATAGAAAGTAATTTCTATAACTAGTGAAAATATTTAAACTTGAATTTTTCTTTTCTTTATTATACACAATTATATTATAAAACATAATATATGTTCTGTAAAGGAAACTATCTCAAGTAAGTGCTAAAAATTTATTTTCAATTTAATTGAAAATAATAATAAGTATGCTAGGAATAAAATAAAATAATTAATTCTGTTTTTTATTGCCAACTCCTTGAAATCAATTTGCAATCTGACAGAAAAAAAAAAATTGAATCAATTGATAATAATGTTTAATAAATATTAGAGTTGTTTTTTGCATGAACAATTCAATTGCACATCTTAAAATAAAATATTACATCTACTAAAAAAAAAAAAAAGACTAAAACTTATGATCTGCATGCTTATTCTAATCTAATTTGATAATGGTCTTCAAAGCATTATTCATATCCCATAACATTTTTGTTCAATTGCAAAGTAAAGAAAATGCTGTGGGGCTTAAAATATATTAATATGATAAAGAATATATAGTACATCTTTATATGTTAAACTATATTCCACTTACTCTTTAAGTGTTGTTGGATGACATTTTTACAATTACCTGAAGCATTCTCTGTCAAAATATCTACTAATATTTGCATTCTGAAGTTGAATTCTAATCAAAACATTTTCTGCATAATTTTGATTGCTTTTTTGTCTTTCTAATCTTTTATTGAAGTTGAATAATTTGCTTTTATTATGATGAAAAGATTTTTGAGAACTTCAGTATCTTTGCCTTTGATGGGGCTCTTTAGCTGGAGGTCTTGGTATGGTGATAGGTTTGGCATGGATGGTGCACTCATTTACATTTTCAAGCAATACAAATAAGTTAAAACATCACTGACTTTTTGCAAGGCTAATATAATTAAATGTTTGAAATGGAGATTGACATTGAATCGTTAGATGCGCAGTATGGATCACAGTCCATATCTTCAACAAATAATGATGTAAGCCTGTTATGATAAATTAATCTTATCTAATATTATAGATGTACTCTATTTTATCTCTAGATAGTGTACAAAACTTAATAGTCTAAATTGTTAATGGTTATTCAATAAATTATCTTTTTAAATTAAGTTTTAATCAGTAAGAGTTCTGGTTCAATTAACAAAAACAAACTTGAATGCTCTCTTCTGCTAATGTCTTTTATTTTAGCCTTTGATATACTGATTTTATCCAGGGGATATTGACTACAAAGAAAAAAAAATCTTAATGCCTAAAAAAAAGGGGGGAGAGAAAAAACTTCTAATAATATCTGATATCACAATTGCAACTATTACTATTGAAGAACTCTATATATGATGTAAAATGAAATAAATGTGGTTTCTTTTTATGTAAAAACAGTTTTAATAGATAGTCATGTTTTTATTTTAATAATTTAAAACTGGCTGTTCAATTCAATAGCAATATAATTATTATTTTATATGTTAAGTTTATAAGTCTTTAAACAAAGACCCTATTATACTTACGTTGAAATATTTTTTATTATGTATGCAATGTCTTCATTAGTTCAAATCCTCTAGCTGTCTTTAATCTCTTCAACTGATATCTTATTGGCTCTGAAGTACTATGCTGTGAATCAAGTAATTGGATTTGGATGTAATAAATCTATAAAATATTTTTTATTTATAATATCTCCTTCATTTCTTATTTTGCCTATGAAGGGATATGATTTTGCTAATTGCAATTAAGTGTAATTTTTCAATTTACATGTGAACTTAATTTCATTTTTTGAATGTTTCCAAGTTGGTAATATCAATCTCTTTATATTATTTTATGGTAAATAATAAATCTTTTTTATAAAGGAAAAAAATCTGTCAGACCTATTTAATAATTAGCAGACTAAAAGATCCCAGGATATGATAAATTTGGACATATTTGTGGTTCATTGATTGATTGGCTTATGTAGTGACTAAAAAATCCCAGGATATGATAAATTTGGACATGTTTGTAATTCATTGATTGGCTTATGTAGCCATCATATTTTATCTTTTTGTTCTTTGTTTTTTTTCCCTACAATTATGGGGATTTCTAATAAAGGCATGTAAATATACACATATGTCATCTTACATTATGGATCAGTAGATCAGATATTAATCAAATGACTTTTTTATTAAAGTTATTATATGTAATGTTTAAAATTTCATATAAATTAATAAGTATCTTGAAATTTATATATTAATCTTAAGTTAGTATATCCTAATGTGATACTGGAAAATTTTCTATATATTTATATCAAGAGAATATATATATACACATGAAAATATGTGTAACATTTTACATATATGTGTTTACTTTTTTTTTTTTTTTTTAGTTTTCTAAAAAATCCTCTGACAACCAAAAAACATTATAGAGCATATGTCATATACAGACTACCTCAACTTAGGCTTTTAGACTTTCAAAAAATAAGACTCAAAGTAAGTAAATTATTATTTTAATAATGAAGGAAAAATGTTTAGAAATTTTTGTTTAATTTTTTTTTTTACAGTCTTAGATCTTTTTTAAAATAATGTAGAAATATTTAACAAGGGTGACAAATCTAATTGTATTTTATAAATTACTCATTTAAATGTTTTAATTTATTTCTTTATATAAGTACTTTAAAAACATTGCTGAATTAATAATAGAAATATAAAAATTATATGGTTGTGATCATTATTTTTAGAGATGGGCATGAAAAAGTAATGACAAAAGAAAACCATATCAATTTGGAAATTTTTAGCTGAAGTATGAATGACGATAACATTTGTAATTTATTTTACAGCAGATCTAAAATTTATTGAGTAACTACTTACTCCGCAAAAAGTGAAAGTATTTCAAACCATATTCTGTATATATATCAAAACGAGCATTACACAATTCTTTTAGCTTTCATTTGACATTTGCATTAATAGTAATAATTTACCCTGTTGGTTTATTATAGAGCCATTTATGTAAGCATGAGTAATCATTGGATATCAACAAATCTCTTTAGTAGTTTCTGTCACCTTTCATCAGTGATTATCATTGAATTGTACATTCTATGCATAATCACTGTGCTTTTATACCATTTAAGCTCATAACTTGTACATTTCAAAGCTTTAAAGGTTTTGAATTGAGGCTAGCATGCTTGTATGATCTGATACTAAGTCAGAAACTATTTTTGAGGCTTCAGTTATTTGCTGACTGTTCATTCTTAACCTATTATTGCAGATATTAAATGTAAGTTAATGTAGCTTTTAGTTTGAAATATATTATTAGCACATAATTTAGACATATTAAAATGTATAGTTACTAATGCTAATCTTAGTATAATGGAATCATGAACTATATTATATCTAACTACACGATTTCAATTATACGTTATCCAAAGAGAAATATAATAAACAAAAATATGAATAAACAAGAAAAAAAAAAAACATTAAAATTTCCAGTTTTATGATATTTGAGCAGCCATTTTTCACCTCTCATTATCACGCACTGTCACATTTTTTTTAAAAAAGGTAAAATATTTAAATAATTTTTACAAAATTCCAGTAACCATTTTTCTATCTTGGATTGCCATAAAATGTCTAGCTTATAAAGAAAGTACATACATTGCCTTTATTCTTTCCAAATTTGATGTGCATTATTTTTCTTAATAAAATATTTTCTGAGCGTAATGCTAAAAGTTACAAAATTTTTGAACATACTAAAAATTGATACTGACTTAAAATCTAAGCAATTAGAGAGATACTAATTTCTTGATAATAAGACTACTTTTAGGTTTCTACAAGAGCAAAAAGGTTATTGGAAAAAAAAAAATATTGCCTAGAGTGTATTCAATAGCTATGAAAGTTGGACATTTCCTATTTACTTTATTTTAAAAATAAAAGTATGATAGTTTTTTTTCTTTTTGCTTCTTCAGTGAATGCATAAGTGAACATATACTCAGTAAAATATATGTGTTCATTCAATTTAATATTAATAACTATTTTTAAAATTTTGTTGATACTATAATATTTATATATGCATACTATACACATCAAAAATCTTCTGTGTTATATATTTGTTGTGTTAAAAAGTACTATAACACTTGCTATATATATTTATATACTAGGGTGATTTGCAACAAAATATAATATAATTTATTGCTCCACTGTATTGACTTATATAATTATGGAAAAAAAAACTGGCTTTATTTTAAAATCATTAGTGTATTGATGCCTAAATAGCATGTAGCAAATAATAATAATATATGGTAAATGGATATGTGCAATCAAATGCTTTTTTTTGCTAAAGAACCATAACTGGACAGTTGTCTTAGAATTCATTTGCCATTGCTGTTTGGTAGCCATTGATTATTCATATTTACATAGATGGTTTTAGAACAGATTGAATTACTATTGCTTTTAATCTTCACATGTCAAAGTATTTCACTATTTTTTATCTAGGAATACATTTAATAACTTGAATATTGTGAATCACATTTAATTTTTGGATGAAGTTCAGAAGTGTTTTCTAATACGAGAGAAAATAACTTTTAACTGAAGTAAGAGTAATATATCTTATCATCACTCATTTATATATTGATGATGTATTAAATTGTAAGTTCTTGGAAATTTCTGATAAAAATGAGAAATAGTAATTAAGTGATACATTGAATTAACACTTGTTAAAATTTTTATACCCTTCACCCTAAGGGTTTGGACATTCACTTTTATGGCTAAAGAATTAATTCACTATCTATATTTACTGCATTTAATCATACTTGTTTATGTTATATGTATTTCAATATTCTAATAAAATATTTTTTTGTAGTGTTATCTTTAGACAAACTGCTTGTGATATAGTTAGAGAAAGTCATAATATGTTGTACAATTTTTAAAATTGTAGTCATAAAAATATTATATTATTCTATTCCAGAGCTACAAATAAGTGCAATCAATGAAAACCAAATAAAAGTACCATCCAGATCCTTAGATTAAGAGAGTTATGATGCTTTATTTTGGTAAAGATGTTAGTAAAAAAAAAAAAAAAAGGGGAGAGGGGTCTGTACGAAAAAAAAAATTAATGTGAGGAGAGATAATTAATTTAAAAAATTAAAATAAATGTGATGATGAAGTTTAGAAAGGTAATGAGGGATTGGTCCTAGTGAAAATATTTATATCTGTTGATTTGTTTAGCAGTTAGACATTATTATTCCTTTTTATTAAAGGAAAGAGAAAATGCTGCACATTTATTTAAAGGCAAGAAAGGAAAGCAGTTAGAAAAGGAGATTGTTAAAAAATCGAAAACATTCATTCCTGGTGCTGAATTACCAGGAGAAATTAAGCCAACTACTCCTTCACCTAATGATGTTGAAGCTATTAAAGTAAGTCTGTTTTTCATTTTTAAGAAATTGCTTACAATTATATATTTCTGAATATTCATGTTAATTTAAACGTTTTAATTTAAATAATATGTTAAAAAAATTATTATTTAGTACTTATTATTATTATTATTTTATTTATGTTGGTGAATAATATATTTTTTCGGTTCTCATCTGATCCTTCGTGTTAGCCGCCAGAGGCGCGATTTCTAACTGAAAAACACAATATATAGTTCCCGGGATAGCGATTCTCTATTAATATTGACTTTTTTTTTTGGTTTGTTTACAAAGTTTACTTTTTTTCGTTTCTGAATTATTTTTCCCAAATAATATTTTTGACGATGGGATAATAATATTTTTTTTTTTTACCAAAGGGTCTTTTTTGGTGTGTGTTCAAATAGTAATTTGTGTTTTTTTTTAAAAAAAAAAATATTACTGTTTTTGTAAAATTGGATTGACAAAATTCAAGAGAGAACGGGGTTTTATGATGGATCTTTAAATAATAATTTACGTTACTTTGATAGGTTTACATTTGATTGCTGAAAAAATTATTGGGAGAAGTGTTGTTTTTTTTTTTTTTCGCGCGCGTGTGTTTATGTTTAAATAAAATTTAAAACCTTTACTTTTATCGGTTTACATTTGATGGACGACCGATTGGACTTCCTTTCGTTTATAAATTATGGCATTTGATTGCCGAAAAAATTATTGGGAGAAGTGTTGTTTTTTTTTTTTTCGCGCGCGTGTGTTTATGTTTAAATAAAATTTAAAACCTTTACTTTTATCGGTTTACATTTGATGGACGACCGATTGGACTTCCTTTCGTTTATAAATTATGGTTTTGGTTCTACAAATAAATATTTTTGACAATGGGACGATAATAGTTGTTGTTTGTTTAATTTTTATTGACAAGAGCGGGTGTTTTTTTTTGGTGTAGATTCAAATAGTAATTTGGGTTACGTTTAAATAATAAGTTGCGGTCTTACTTTGATCGGTTTACATTTGATTCCTGACACTAATTACTGGGAAGGGTGTTTTTTTGTGTGTACGATTGCAGACAACAATTATTGTGAGAAGGGGTGTAACCGTTTAAAGAATAGTAGTTTACGTTACTTTTAGTAGTGGTGTACATTTGATTGCTGACAATAATTAGTGAGAGGGGTGGGTGTTTTTTGGTGATAGGCGACAACAATTATTGGGAGAGAGAGTTTTGTTTTTGTTCGTGTGTATGTTTAAATCAAAATTTAAGTTACTTTTATCGGTTACCATTTGATTGAAAACCGATTTGACTTTCTTTTTTTTTTTTTTTTCGTTTATAAATTATTTGGGTTTTCCCAAATAATATTCGATTTGACAATGGGACAATAATAGTCTAGGTTTCTTTAATTTTGATTGACAAGAGCGAGTCTTTTTCGGTGTACGTTCTAATAGTAATTTGGGTTATGTTTAACTAATAATTTACTGTCTTACTTCGATTGGTTTACATTTGATTGGCCAGGACAATTAGTGGGAGGGTTTTTTTTGTTTTTTTTCTATACGATTAAAGAATAATTGACGTTCCTTTTATTTGACCGTTTGATTGCCGACGACAACAATTATTGGGAGAAGAGGGGTTTTTGGGGTTACGTTTAAATAAAAATTTTAGTTACTTCTTTTATTTTACATTTGATTGCCGACGCCAACAATTATCGGGAGAAGAAGGGATGTACGTTTAAATAAAAATTGAAGTTACTTCTTTTATTTTTGACATTTGACGAAGGTCATTTAGAATCCCTCAAACAAGCTTGCCTTTACGAAGTGAACCTTTCCGTCGGCAGATGTTTTCGGACCTCAAATCTGCATATATTTGCCGCACAATCCAATCTTTTCTTTCAGCAGCAGGATGTTTTTTTCTGCTGTAGAAATATTCCAGCGCTGGCCCGTGTCTGGCAATTCCCATCTTTTCCAAGTTTTCTATTGTGGGAATTAGCCGTACTTTTTGTCTCGGAAAATTTCTCGCTAAAACGTGACTCAAAGCGTGATTTTTAAATTTTTACGCTATTCCACCCTAATCGAAAATTTAGGAGGAATACAAATTTATGAGGAACAATCACGATACTGTTAAAATTGATAAAATGTAACAGTACATCGATTGGTCTTAAAAAAAACTAAGGCACCGATGAAAATTTAAATAATTGTGACACGATCAAAATAAACACCCTAGTACGATATTGTTACATCAAATACATAATGCAGCATTACGATATAGTGCGTGACACAAACAACTACGGCATTTTCCTCTGCTTTTAGCATCGGAAAAAGCCACACCGTTAGCCGCTAAGCCGAGTTAACACTCTTTCTAGATTTTATCGTAGAAAGGAGACTTAACTTCCGAGTTAATACTCTACCTTTTAGCGTAGAAAGTAGACTTAACTCCGAGTTAACAATCTTTCTAGGATTTCTTTTGGAAAGAATGCTTAAAGGCTTGGCTGCGGCCGCGGAAACGGCATATTTCTAGAAATTTAGCTAGAAATCGCGCCTCTGGCGGCTAACACGAACGATCAGATGACAACCATTTTTTCTAGCTTTATTGTCTGTATTCAAATTATATTTTTCTTTTTAAATCAGCATATTACTCATTTTCTTTCTTTCTCTTTTTGTAATTATTTTCAAAAATTTTGAGAAGGAACAACAAAATATATATATATATTAATAATAGATTTTCCTTTTTAAAAACTTCAGTATTTTAACATTATCTTTTAAATTTTTATTTTATTGCTTTGTTTTGTGACTTGTATAAAATTAGCAATATATTTCGAGCCAAATTTAATTTTTCACTTTTTTTTTCATATTTATTTTTATAGATAATTTTCTTCTGTAAATAAAAACCTATTTGGCTGTTCATTTCTAATTTTTATGTTATTATTTCTAACCACTTAACTAACTTTGACTTTAGTAATCTGTTCTGGTGATTTATGTTATATTTATACATATCTTTCTGATTTTGAAATCTTTATGTGCTTCTCATTTTTTTAAATTCAGAAATCAGTAAAGTTTTTTTTTTTATTTTCTTATTGCAGGCATAACTTAAGATGTTTTTCAAATAATAAAATTATACAATATTTGAGAATATTATGATGATAGAATTGACCTACTATATAAAATCATCATTAGTTTTCATCCTTTTAAAAAGCAAGTTAACACATTTTTTCCAAGCCTATCTATTTCTGATTCTCTTCTCAAATTATTCATAGTTATCTCTTTTTAAGTTCAATCAACTTTTTTTTTCTTTTATTTCTTTTTTACAAGCTTTTCATTATCTCTCTTATATTTTTCTGCTTCTAAGTATATGACCATTCTAATTTCATAATTTTTCTCATTAAATAACCATTTTTCATTTATATATTTTTTATCACTTCTGTATTGCTAATCTTATTTTTCTGTTCTAAATCTTTTTCAAATTCATATATGTAAAGCTACCAATCTTTTCATATTTCTAATCTGCTCTGCATAAAGATATTTTCCAGCAAAAATTTAACAAACCTTTTTTAGGTCAAATTTCAAAATGTCAGCTCCTCTACCCATATTAAAATCTTATTTAGAAATTGCAATTTTCAGTTAACCAATTTGTCAAATAATTAAAATTTATTTTGTTTTATAACTTTAAATCAACTATTTCAGTCTCTTTTTTTCATTATCTATTCTCATTACTTTAGTTTTTTTTTAGTAATTATTTTCATTTCAATTTTTCAATAAATATTATTAATCTTGAAAAAAACATTTTATTAAATTCATTCTTATTATCTGCAAGTACTACCATATCATTAGAAAACCTCCAATGCTCATCTCATTCTTATCAAAAGAACTCTCATTTAGTAATTCATCTAAATATTTAATTATTAAAATGATATAGGCAACTTGACTACCCTACATCCTTTCTTATACTTATCTCTTTTGTAGGAATGCTATTTAATTGTAAAAATATTGTCTGATTTTTATTCAAATTAAGAAGCATCTTTTCAATGTATATCTTTTTTTTTTTCCCAAATCCCCATTAGAACTTTATCAAACAAATTATTGAAAAACTTTATCAAACAGATTATCAAAAAAAAAAAAAAAAAGGTAATAATACCAAATTATTATATTATATATTTAACTTAATTAGATGTATAAAAAATAGAGATTGGACAAAGTAATGGTAGTATGTCTTGTATTAGTCCTTTATAATATAGTATAGAAATAATTTAAATAAATATATTTACTGATGTAAACATTTTTTTCTTTGTAGATAAACTCTAATGAGATGCTAAAGAGTATCTTACAGTCAGTATTGATTTTATAATTCTATAAAGAAAAAAAATCTGTATTAAACCAATAGGAATTGAAAAGAGGTCACATTGCAATTCTAGTTAACTGAGAAAGATCTTGCATTTTATGTTAAAAAACATAATGGAAAAAAATAATGCCGACATTACATACTTTTGACACTTTATCATGAGCTTCATAAACAGAATAAGAATAATGAGATGTGCAAAATTACTAGTTTCAGATGTGAATGCTATAGTGTAGATGTAAAGCTGTCACATACATAAGACTGGATAATAGATATCTGAAAGCATATTATATGATTAGTCAAGTAAACCATTGGTTATGGGTTTTCCAGTAATGGACCGATTTATAATAGAAGAAAGCAATTTGGTTAGTAGCAGCATATTAATTGGGTGTTTTTTCTAGTTGTGACAAAGTATAGATGGTAAAATTGTCATGATTTGCTCAATCATTACATTTCATGGATACTTATCATTGTAGACTGTTGGAACAGTTTGCACATCCAGATTTATTATACAATGCAAATATTGTTTTCAGATAATCACTTTTAAAATGTTTTCTCCAATTTACTCACCCCATGCAGTCCATATATAAATTATGAGAATAATATGTTATCTGAATTCCCTAATCATATCTGATTTAAATATAAATCCTTGAATAATGTATGAGGATAAGATCAATGTTTCCACTGAGGTTTTTCTTCATAAGAAAAGGCTTAATATGTCTCTAAATCTTCTTCAAATATTAGTCCCATTTTTAATACAATCTATCCTTGATGCAAATGATAACAGCAAATAAAAATATCACTGGAATTTTTGTTATTTTGTCCAATGTTTTAATTTTCAAATGTTTTTAACTTTAATAGGGATTATATATTATTTAATACAATATTATAATTATTATGATGTTATTCTTAAATGTAAAACTGATAGTGTGCAAAAAATTAATTACTTTATATTATATTACTACCTATTTCTACTTAGAATTTTTTAGCTTTTATTAGTGTTTTAATATTGCTATATGATTCTACACTATTTTGTCTAATAAAAAATATTATTTTCAATTATTATGAGTTTTTTTTTTTTTTTTAGAAAGCTATTGCTAATGCCAAATCTCTTGATGAAATCGAAAGATTGAATCATTTACTAAAATTAGGACAAATTCCAGGAAAAGATAGTAAAAAAATAGGTAATTAAAAATTTCCCATTTATTATATAGTGCGATTTATTGCTACTTAATTTTTATTGAAGAATACTTTGTCATTTATTATAAGTAGAAATTGAAATAAACACATCTCTAAAATGTAAGGATTATTGAAATGTAAATTGCAAAAGGGTAATAAAATTTGATGTAACTTTTTTACATTTTATGAGACATCAGTAACTACTTATATAAGACAAAAATGAATTGATTGTTCAATAGACAAAAATCAACATTGGCAGTTTTTTTTAAATTTTAAAAGTGATTTTTTGTCTTGAATATTTCAGCAGATTTAGAGGCTGATCAAGAAGAAAAAAGGAATTTGTTATAATGTATTTTATCCTATTACATTGTATGAATGCAGTCAGGTATTATGATTTTTTTTTTCAGATTATTGACTTAAAGCATTTTCCATGGCAATAAAAGCATTTTCCTATTTATATATGCCTGAAAATGCAAATACATACTAGATAAAAATATCTGATATATAAATACAGAAAATGCATAAAACATTCTAAATGTGCCCTGCCATTCAAAGCTAAATGATTTAGTTCAGCAATGTGAATGCTCACTTTTTTTTTTAATTGTTCAGCATGACAATATGAAAAATAGGGAGTGGAGATCTTTCATTCATTACAAGAAAAGTAATTTTATTTCTATCTCATATCATTCAATACTTGAATAATAATTTGGTTTAACCATATGAGAAAAAGGTGTGGAGAGATTTTCTTTCATTCATTAGCAGAAAAGTAATTATTTTTGTTATTGCATTCGCAGGGTACCAAACTAAACAATAATGAAAAGAATGGGGTGGAATGGAAGTAGGATATTTTACCATCATTTTATTTATTATCAGGCTAATTTTATTTTTTTGTTCTATTGTCTACAATAATTTTTCAACTAAAAATAAAATAAAGAAATACAAAAAAGAGATTAGCAGCAGAATGTACTTAATTAACATTAATTGCAGGGCATCCATTATTTTAAGTATTAGAGATCTGATTTTTTTTCAAATAATAAGTTGTATGTAAACATTTTCAGTACAACAATGCTGTATACAGTAATAGTATGGAACCAGGGGTGAACATGAGATTGGAAAACATCATCATCCCCAAATATCACAAATACAAAAGAATAACTAAGGAATATAAAATGGAGTATTAGAATCAGTATGACTAACCATATGTAAGTAGTTATAGTAATGATACTAATAACCGATAATAAGTTATAAACTTCTTCCGCATTATACCAGATAATAATCAATTCAACAATTAACTATCAATAGTCAGTCCTTGTGCCTGGATTTAAAAGAGGTACACTATAAATAGGCCAATGATCTAGCAATTGCCAAACTTAAGGCAAGATATACCATCATTATTTGGATATACATACTTGAGTGCTAATCTATCAATAAAAAATATTGGGTCATTGCTACATATTGATGATCATCATCAATTTTCTGGTCATATGGTAGCATAAAGTTACAGACCAACTATAAACTAAATTTCTAATAAAAACAAACTCTAGTGAATGGACTTTAAAGATAAACACCAACATAAACCTCTATATCCATATAACAACTATTATTGTCTAAAGCTAGCTCAAGATCATAAGATTCTAGGGATTAGCTGAATAAGAGGGTCTGCTATAGCTGAATAGCTTTATTTTATTGGGATAATTTAAAAATCCGTAAAACACTAAGCTATACTGAAATCAAGACACACTGCCAATTCATAAAACAGCTGATAGAACAAAGACATTAACACTAAAATATTTTTAACAAGTATTTAATAAACTAATTAATAAAAATTTAAAAAATGACATGATGTCAAAAAATATAATTTCATATAAAAAATGATTAATCAGTTGAATTTTATTTAAATTAATTAACTTTTACTTTCATGAAGTCATTTCCCTTTTAAGAACTAAAGTTGAAAACTTTTCACAATCAGAGATAAGAAAATTTTAAATTAGCTTAACCCTTTGTATAATTTTAGAAGGAAAATAAATGAATAAAAAATGTTTCACAAGAAAATGCTAAGTTAAGAAAAATTACTCATGACCAAGTATTATTTCTATAAAAAATTATCTATAAATGTAAAGATAATGTGCACATTAAAAATACCTTTTACTATGGTTTTCTTTTTGAATCCTTTGGCAGTTATAATTTCCAATATCCATGTAGGTTCTCTTAAAGGTTTTTCCATGCAATATTCTCCATGCGATATTTTCAGGTTTCACACAATGAATTTTTTCATGCTCTTCCATCTATTTATTTCCAAGTCAGGCTAACACATAATCGAGTTTATCCATTTTTCTTAATAATTTTCCTAGTCAGGCTAATACATAAAGACAGACGAGACAGTCATGCTCTTGGATGGAAACAAGGCTTGTTGCAGTTAGGGATATTATTCTTTACATTTTTTTTTAGTAAGCTGGTTACATGGAGTTAGATGTTTAACTTAGCATATATTTGTCTTCATGTTAGAAAACATTTTTAAACAGCTGAACTTTTGTATCTATTTAACCCTTTAAACATGCAGCATTTCTGACAATTTTTCTTTGGCTCACACATCAACGTAAAATATATGATTAAATGATTATTATCAGAAAATAATAAATTTGACTTCATTTGATAGATAATTTTATTTACTACTGAAATAAATTTTAAATGTTCACATTTTGTTTCTGTAAATATTAAAAAAATGAGATCGTAGTCAAAACAAAGGGTTTACACATCATCTTTTCTAGAATGATTATTTTCAGTTTACAAAATGAACAAAATATTTGTTACATTATTTTTAAAAATCCAAATGAATATTTATTTATTTCTCTTATGTCTAACGAATTATGCTTTAAAAGTTTAAAATATTTGAATATTTATTGCAAAATTGTGATATTTTCATACTCGTAAGTATAATCAGATTGCTTATGTAAAAGCTAATCTTGTAAATTGCTTCAGGTCATATTTATGTTTGCTAATATAATGTTATATTTTTTAAAATAAAGGATTTCAAGTCAAAATAAGTTAATAATAATTTATATTTTTTGATATCTAATAAATATAGTGCAAATTATTGTAAAAAAAATATCTAAAACCATAACAAATTTGCAAATAAACACATTTTTGGTCATTGGAACTATTTTCTTTAAACAATGTAAAATGCCAAATGTTTTATAGCCTTGGCAACAAACAATGGCTAAATATGTCAGGGTGGGGCTTATGTCTATTGTAAGAATATGGGAATTTTGAATTTCCCCACCTTTCTAGCATAAATTTTTCAACAAATTTTTTATATAATAAAATATACCGTTTTACACGCATTTTCATCAGGGGGTGAATTGGTCCAAAAAAAAACGAAATAATTCACAAGAAGCATACCAAGGGTTAATAGTTAAGAATCACTGCTACTGCTTCCCTCAATAGATAAGCCAAGAATCATTGCTACTGCTCTCCTCAACTGCTGGACCAAGATTGCCCTCTTCTTACAAGACACTTTGGTCTCTTGATTTACTCCCTCCCCTATGATTTTTTCTTGGAACAATCATGTCCTCAACCAATCACAATCTTGTCTCTTTCTAAATCAAATTAACCACTAACCCATTAGGTCTATTTCACAAAAAAAAATTTGTTATTTCCCTCTTTTTTTTAAATTGCAAAACAAATCAAAAAAATCTCCTGCATTTGTTTTTCTCTTATGCCAAAAGTAAGTTAATCTTTTAATTAACTTGATTTTATAACAACTGCTAATTGTTTGGAGAGAGATAAAGTGAAAAGGTAAAAAACAACTAACTAATTAGAACAAAATTTAACAAAATATTGACACTTTATTTTTTTCTTTTCTTTTTAAAAATACTACTAAAGATAAAATTTTACCTTCTTTATCTCTCTTAAAAAAGTTAAAATTAAAACTTGTAGATAAGAGTATGAACAAAAGACATTGTTTCTTTTTTTTTTCTCTCTCTTTAACAACAATTTACCACATTATAATAATATTCACACATTATCATTTGATGAAGAAAATATTTAAATAAATCACATATCCATTATTACTAAAAAAAATATGGGAAAATTAAATATTATTTCCTTATTAATTAATGTATTCTCAACTTAAGGAGCTTGTAATATTGGCATGATCAGAGTTGACCACTGCCCACAATATTAAAATATGGATATTCAAAGAAGACAAACTTTAATATATTACAGTGATAAGTGTTAATAATTTTTCTCGATTTATGTGCAAATTGGGTTTTGCAAAAAGTTATGGAACTAATTTTGTAAAATTAGAATTTTTTCTTGATAATATTTGCTTATTGTTAATGGTTTTTCTATATCCTGCTTTAAGATATTCAATATTTTTTTCTTTATAAACTTTTTTAATCCAGGAAAATTTTCTATGGTTTCACTCCAAGCTTTTGCATTTTCTTAATTAGTTTACATTGCTACTTGCAATGGATTTAAAAATAATTTTTTATGTTTCAAAAAGAAGAAAATGTGTATCAAATCACTTTTTTTTTCTTTGCCTGACTTTAAAGATGAGTGAATTATTGTTTAATCAACATATATCATAATATAATATTTTCCTGTTAATAGTTCATGCAGAACTGTCATATATCACTAATTCTGAGATTAATATCTTTGATAATTGTATGATAGTTACTTGTATAGATTTATTGATGCAGAAGTTTTCATGTTATGAAATGCATATTGTTTCTCTGTCTAAGTACAGCTTGTGGTAACTAGGCAGGTGTATTGCGACTAAGCAATAACTTTTAATCATTGGTAATAAATTGCCAATATCATACATTTTATTCTAAAACATACCGATATTTAGTGAGTTCTTTATTCTATAAAGATGCATAGAATTAATCTTCAATACTTCAATATATGGAATTAATTTTCTGTAATAAACTATTACATATTAATTCTTCATCATTAAATATTGAGTCTCGATGAAAAATTAGTTTTTTTTTAATAGCAAAATTTATATATGCACAGCTGCAGTGAGCTTTTTTTTTAAAATTTTCAATTCACCTGATCTATTATATTTAAGAGTGAAAATTTTATATTTTTGTCTTAAATATTTATTTTATTTAATTATTATTTTTTTAATGCATATTGTTATGTTTTAAAATAAAAACGATTTTCTTTCTTTCCTTTTTTTTTTTTTTTAAACAGAAGATTGGAAGAAGGATATACATCATAAAAATGGCCTGTAACATTATTTCAAAAGTATTCTGTGGTATTTTTTTTCTTTCTTTTAAAATTTTTATTAAATGATTTTATTAAATTTCAAGATGTTAATCAGAGGGATGGGAAGTGGTGGCAATGATTAATAGTTTTATTAATTTTATTTTTTATTATTAAATGATATCAGTAGCGAATCCTCCACTGCAAAATTTTGAAAATTTGAACAGAAATAGTTTTTTAAAAAAAAAGTTAAATCATTGCTTTTAATAATGTTTATAATTATACTTATTTAATTTTCCAATTGTTTTAAGATGTGCATTGAATCTTACTCATATTGTAACTTCCTATTTAGTGGACTTTTTATATCATGATTTTATACATTTCTTGATGATCCTAAGTTTATTGCATATTTTTTTGAAAAACAGTGAAAAATTGCTTTAACTTTCACTTACTATTTGGTTTATTAAGGCAAAATTTAAAAAATAGAAAAAAAAATCCTGAAGATTACATGACAATTTGCAAGCTCTTGGTAACCTTTTCAAAAAAAAAGATTAGTTAAAGAATGAAACATGAATAATGAAAGTATTTATATCTATATGAATAAAAAATGAAAAAAAAATTACATGAAACAAAAAAAAAATAGTCCTCTTAAAATCTGGTTTTTTATATATTTTAAGTTTCAGTCTCTTTGTTTCCCTGATATGAATTTTTTTTTTTATCTAAGATATATAGTTAAAAAAAATCCATAAAAAAAAATAGGTACTTATTTTTTAGACCATTACAAGTCTAAATAAGTACCAAAAAATATTATTGAAAATACACATTATGAAATTACCTCTTGATATTCAAATATGATTATTTTTTGTTTTAAAGATTGAAGAAGCAGTTAGTCTTCTATTTCTGAATTTAGAAGTTAGATGAAAATTAAAGAAATACTCTAGAATTGTGAAGAAAAGAATAAAAAAATATAGTCCAAATAAATAATTATCTGTTATTTGCTTCTGTATTTAATTGGTAGACTTTATATATATAAAATTGTTTCTTTTTTCCAAAAACTAAAAAGAAAAATCTTCAGCTGAAATTATGATTGCTATGTAATTTGTAAATTTTGCTTAATTCAAACACTTTTATAATACAATGTCTTTTTTACTTTTAATTAATTGCAACACAGGAATTATTGCATCATCAAAAGTGGATCGTATTAATTCACAGATGTTTCTTTTTTATATCTAAATAAAAAGCATTAACTTTACAAATGCTGAATAAATGAATTAAATAAATTTAAGTATTGCATAATTCTGGATTCATGGGCACATGAATGGATGAAGTAATAACAAAGAATAATCTATGACTATTTTATACAAATTATTCCATTATAGCCAATAAAAAGTCATCTGTTTCTACTTTGTCTATCTCAACAAGGAAGAATATATTTGTAACAACAGTGACTTCTTCAGTCAGTGTTAAATCTTACTTAAAATGCCAATTAATTTATTTTGTTATCTTGTTTTGCTGGACAAAAACAGACTTATTCAAGGATTAATATTTGAGAATTCTCTGCAAGATTGCTGAGAATAGAATAAAATAATTTAAAATATGTTTATTTATTATGTAACAAAAAATTTAATTCATACTTTGTATATTTATAGAATAGTGATTTATCATGCTTGCAAAAGTAGCTGTTATATTGTATACAAAATATTTATCTGACATATTCAATTTACTATTGCCTGTGAATTAAGATTTTCCTATAGCATAATCCTAGAAAAAGCTTTGGTTATTCTGTTGTGGAAAATTTTCAATTATAGGGTATTATTTAAAAACAGATTACCAGATCAGCACATGGTTAATTGGAAAATGCAAGAAATGTGATTTGACTATTCCTTTCGTAATCTATTTTTTTTTATTTAAAATTATATTCTATTATTTATAGTTTTCCCCCCAGAAAGTTAATGTATTTTCAGTGATAATGTTTAAGAGGAAGAAATAGATTTAGTTATTATTTAAAGCAATTATTGTTTATTGCTCAGTTTGCATAACTAATAAATGATAATTTTCTTGTCACAAAGTCTGAATTTTAAGTATTTTATTTACTCAATTTCTATTAAAGCTGTTCAGGATGTGGGTTTTCCACACAATTTTTTTCTCTAAAATTTCATCTTTTGATGCTAATAATGTTAAACAAAATAAGAATGACATTGTTAATCTATCTGCCTCTTCTTGATTTGTGTGATTGAAGATGATTAGCTAATTAATGCAAACTTATATCAAAAATTTATTAAGTCACATTATTAAAGAATAGAAAAAAAAAAATCTGATTAGTGTTTGTTTATTTTCTCCATTTCCAGTATGAGATATGGAAATTCATGAATGAATCCTATAAATTCTGCTATCTTATGGATTGAAACAAACCTAAAATTCTTAATCTCTAAACAAATTTTACACCTATATGTGTATGCCAGTAGAAAATTAAAAAATAAATAAATTATTGAATGAATATTAAATAAAGATTAGATATTACAAGCAAATAGATTGCCATATCTTAAAGTATAATATCGTAATATTTAATCCTACTACATCAAAAACTTTGTAGGAGTCCATTATTATTGTTAAAAGGCATATTTTACTAAATTTACAAGTGAAAATTAATTTCAATATACTATATTTAAGAATTATTAATTCTAGAAAGAATTGCATTTCTTTTCTCCCACACTTTGCTACTATTATATTAATTTTCAGAGTAAATTAAATCTAATTTGATTAATCTCTATCATATATATAACTCATAAAATACTTAATTTTTAAATTCTATTTTAAAATATGAATAAGCACTATACAATTTTTATAATGAAAATTTTTAAACAATGAAATTTTTAAATTTAGGAATAAAGTAGTTTTTTTTTTTTTTTTTAAATTATAAGTTAAATTTTACCATCATTAAACATTTAAAAAAATACATTTATCAATATTTCAAATCATATAGATTATTTCCTTGTAAATGGTTTTCATTATCTTTGTCTATTTCTTCGATTATCAGGGTATTATAATATTTTAAAATTACAAATTTTACACTTTTATAATGTTTAAATGTTTTGTTTTTTTTAATATTGTTTTTATCTCCAATATTTTGTTGATTGGCTAGAGGTCTTCTTCAGAACTATAATGACAAGGTACTTAAATTTTTTTATAATGCAGTTTATATTAGATATAAATCTCTCTCTATATGTATATTCATATATATATACATGACTTTTTTTTTTACTTTTTTTTTTTTATAAAAAAAGATGCCAGAACTCACTTCTTGTCAAACTTTTGTTTTTTTTACTAAAGAAAATTATATTCAAATATCATTTAAATGAAATTTAAAGCAGCTTTTCCAATGCTAAAGAAGCAAATAAATAAATTAAAATTTATCATAATTTTATTTTATTTTAGACATGTCAAATCTAAAATTAAATAAACAAATACAAATATACATCTGATAACTAAATGTAAAATGAAATTGTTAATCTTTATATAATTGAATAAAAGTTTGTAGTGATTTCCAAAGTTTTGTCCAATTCTCATATGACAAATTGTCTCTATTCATTTTTTTAGTGTTAGTGTCTATGGCCAAATGATATTCTCTGAGTAACCATAGATCAACGTATTTTGAAGGATCAAAAAAGTGTCAAAGGTGGTCCGAGAAGTTTGATGAACAAAAGTGCCGAAACTGTTTTGATTTTCAACGAAGATCTTATTGGGATAACAATTAGATTCATTTGTGAAAACCTGCATTCACATTCACTTGAAAAAATGGGAATAGAATTCAGAGCATATATCAAACTCAATAGATTTTCAAAATATATCTTTTCGAGAATGTATTTGCAAAATTCACAAATTATTTCTTTTTCATTTAATTGTAGTCTGATTGACATGTTTCTAATTTCCTTCTCTCGAAATGTCAACTGAATATCAATATCTTCAAGCCACTATTTTTAGTCAAGTATGCGAGCCCAAAGTGAAAATTCAACATCTTTGTTATCTAGCATCCTTTTTTCAATTGACTATATCAACGTGGTATAAAATGTTTTCGGGTCAATAGGAGGATCATTTTTTGAAGCTTTTGCATGAAGTGACTTCACAAAAACGCAAATCGTGTACAGCAGCTACAGCATATTTATAGAAGTATTGAAAATTGTGTTTTCTTTCTTCAAAAACTTGAACTAATGCTAGGCATTTATTTTTTGATTTGCAATGTAAAGGTTCAAATTGTAATCTTGTAGATCCAAACTAAGTTTTGACAATTCTTGGAGAGCATCATACATCAACGCTAGATGCAATAAAAAGGCTGTAGATGTTATGTTTTTCTTTAAGCCATCGTAAGTACATTTATCATTTTGATCTCTTGTTGGATCATTCATTGCTTCTTCAAATGCACAAGAGATTCAAAATTATTCCAAGTAGCTGAAATTGAATGAAAACTAGATATCATCAATCTAATACTTAAAAAACTCTTCCAATTTTTAGCAACTTAACACCTAGTGATTCTGCACATTTATGTAACTCTTTTAGTTTTTGGCGATGCATAGTATAAAACATAAAGTTATTAATAAATCATTTGAATTTATTGATACCTGAAATTTTCTTTATAACATCATTTACTGATAATTCTAATCTATGATTAACATAATACCTAACTATAATGGAAGGAAATTTTTCTGTCAGCAATTCTTTCACTCCACTTTTACAACCTAACATCACAGCAGCACCATCACATACCCCAAAATTATTTTTTTTAAAAATAATCTTGTCATCCCATAAAAGTCAAGACATTGGAGTAAGGATTCAAATATTATTTTTACCATTATGTTTTCAAATTTGATCAAGTCTAAAAATAAGTTAATTGGTGAGTTTATTTCAGCACTTTCAATACAGCATCGAACAAACATAATAAGGATGGTTTTTTTTTTGCTTATGGTTATTGATTCATCTGTTATCAATGAAATTATATTTTTTGATTGAACAATTTCTTTAAATATATTTTTTTCTCAGTTCATCACTTATATGAGTCATGATATTAATGCATGTGTTTGTTGAATGAAGAATATGATCCATTTTAATTCCATTCAGTTCTTGCAGATCATTTTCACTTTTAAAAGTAGAAAATGATTGATTTTCCTTTGCTACTCTATATGCAGTTCAAAATTTATTTGCTGATATTTTTTCGGGAGATAATAATTTTAATAAAATGTTTTCAATTTTCTTTTTTTTGGGCTTCAAAAATAATTTTTAATGCTGCTTTGTGTGTAACAAATTCTCTGCAATCGAAAATTTTTTTTCGAAGCTAATTGTAATTCCTATTTTTCCCAGAATAGGTGATTTCATTGTTGGCCCATTCTTTGGAAATTTTCATTCCTCTCGTCGCTTCAGTTCCAAAAGTTCTAATGTTTCTGCAAGTTGTGCAGCCAAGTTTCATTTTGTATATGTTCAGCCATTCATTTGTTGAGCAAAAATCATTTTTTTAATCCAATGACTAGCAATCTTGCCAATCATTTTGAGTTTGGCATTGCACCTCAAGATCCGCTTGAAATGATTCAGGAACATCAACTTGCACCAATATTTCTATATTTTCTGTCATCGTTTGTATTAGTGAGAGTGACAGTTGAGAAGTAACCGGAAACTTTTTTCATTTTTAAACCTGGGGTAAACTTTTTCTCAAATAAATAAAATAAAAATAGTGATGCAAATTTATGTAAAAATAAAGAAATTAAATATTCCACACATTGTCAGTCACTACGCAGGCGCATTCAATCACAAATATTGGATGTTACTGGCTGCACATGCATCACTGTAATCAATCGTTAAACACAAATGACCAATGACGATGTGGATGAGTCCACTTCTCACTACATGAGAGCGCCAATTTCAAATCCATCCATATTTCATCTGATGCATAAAACACCATATTTTTTTTATTTGTTCAATATTATGTAAATATGGATTGTAATTATGGTTGAGTGATATTGTTTCATCTAATTATGTTTGAAACATTAAAAATACTAAAAAAAGTGCCAGTATGCTGTTCCACCGCATTACATGACAAAAAAGCCCTGTATATATATATATGTACAGAATCACATTATATGCCATTTGACATTTCCAATTCTGTGTTAATCTCTGATTTTATATCTTTAAATTCATATTTTGTTCACATGTTATACATCTATATATATATTCACTACAGACACACACACATAGAATATACAAATATATTACTTTAATGATGTTAAACATATATATATGAACAGTGTGTAACGAGTATAATATACTCATGTCAAATTAAATTGATTCTAATGAATTAAAAGATGCAAAATTAAAAATTAATATAGATATGGAAGTATTATATATACATGTGTGTGTATATGGCCAGTCTTTATCTCTAGTAATTAGACTTTTTTTTTTTTTAAAGGAAAAAACTACTTTAGTTAAATAAATTTTCAGGCAGCAGTATAATGGGTAAATTATATTTATCAATTTTTTCATCATCTTTTTAAATTATAATTGAATTAAAGTTATGAAAGACATATATACACTTAAGTGCTATAAAAGGATGAATTAATTACCCAGCTTATAAAATTCTTAGCCATTATATAGTCTATGGAAATGTCATCTAAGCGTGAAAGGCAAACAATGGAGATATCATTATAGTAAAAAGTTTTACTGGCATACATGATTGCCATATTTCTTAATATAATTTATTAAGAAGGCAGTACTATAAAAATTATGAAAATTCATTCATAATCTTCAATTAATAGATGAAATTCCTGATGAAGTTATGTAAATGATGCATGATCTGAAGATTAATATGAGTGAAATCTGCTAGTTAATCTCTTAGATAAAATGATTGTCTATACTCTATGCTAGGACAGAAAACTTTGCATATATTCATCTTAACTATGATAGATTAACACAGTTTTTATACTGTTATGAAGCAAATATTTAAAGATTTGATATCAAAAGAGACTGTAGTTATGAAGAAATTGTCTATAGTAAATATGTCAGCATGTATACTTTTCATTATTATGAATTTTTACCTGGTAAATCTGTGATACCTTTTGGAAAACAATTATGGGAAAATCTCCAATTATATTAATTGTGGTAAATCTGCACATATTGTCTTTACAATCAAACAAACATTATTTATGTCCAAGTTATTCTTCCAATAAATTTTGATCTCATGTCAGAATGAGAAAGTTCAGATGCAAAATTAGTCTGATTTATATAGACTGGAAAATACCAGAGTTTAAGAATCCGAAAACTTGTGTTTAATATATTCTGTAAACTGTTCAATGCATTTAATATTGAATCACATCTTTCTAAGTATCACCAATACTGACAAGTTTTCCTTGAATTTTTATGATTCTCTTGTAACATATTAAGAACCAATTTTAAATTGACTAATTGAAAAAAATTATTGTATTTCAAATTTTAAAATTTACTGCACATGAAGACTCAGCTTATAAATACTATTTTGAGGATCTTATTTCTTATAATTCATTTACAAATGTTTCTATCATTAAAATTAATAACTACTCAAAAATTTATATTTAGGGAATTTATTTACTTTCAGAACTTTGAATCATCTCTTTTTTTACTTTACTAAAATCATTAGCTTTCAAATGCAAGAAATTCTTTGTATAACAATAATCTGCTAATTTTAGTTACAAGTTATTGTCAGAAAAATTAACCCATATATGAAATGTTAAGGTAATCTTGTTTTGATATTCTCTGCTATCTTGGACCAGTCAAATAATTAAATATATACAATTCTTAATCGTGAAGAACAAGGAATGGATTTTTGTATATATAATTGTCAAAAAAGAGTAATATGTTACATTTCGTATAGAATATATTTAAATAAAGTTTTTACAATATTTTTGATATATGGAAAAATTACTTCATATATCCTTGTGATTATTTATGGGTTTAATATTATATATATATTTTTAAAACAATAATCTGATTTTCAGATATAAATTGTTTTTTATTAAATTGTAGATGTATAAATATTTTTGACTTATTATATATTGTAACGATATATAAATATGTCGTTACACTAATTTAAAATAAAAACTTAAAAGTTCGCAAATAAAAGTAAAAAACTAAACGCTAAAATTAAAACATTGTTAAATATATATATTCGCACAGATGTTAAACTTTAAAAATATTTTTTTTTCATAAACAAAAAAAAAAAAAAGTATTTGAATGTATTTTTTTTAAATAAAAAAATACAAGATTGAAATATAAAAATATTTTAATAAAAAAATAACGTAAGTTAAAATAAAAACAGGTATTAATTAATTCCTGTAATCTATAAAAGGAAATGGTTGTTTATTAATTATCTACAAGCTGTTTAATTAAAAAGTCAGATGGAAAGTTAGATAAGAGAAGAAAGAAATTTTAGCTTGACCAATGGAAGCACTAAGCCTTGGCTCGGACCATGGCGAAAAAACAGAGCAGTGACGTTTTGTTCAGTGAATCCTTGTGGATGATATAAAAAGAAAAAAATATTGAGTTCATGAAGCTTTTTTCAACTTGGTTGGGGAGACGAGCGATAAAGACGCACTTTATCGTTCTCTCCCACTTATCTCTGAAATGAAATGACTGATACCATGAACCAGCAAATGCCACCTCCTGAACATTAGATCGATCTTTCAATTAAAGACTCCGTGGACATTGACACCAGGAACCGGGAGTTCTGCTACCGTAAGCTATAGGAAAGGAACAATTCTTAAAATCAATCAAGAACTTTCGTCAAGTTGAACAAATTAATAAACAAGCCGACTTATTTAAAATGGACTCTTATCTGACTTTTTGTAAGTTTTAAATCAAATTAATAATGGTTAATTTTATATCTTTCCCGATTGTTAAAAGAATCATTTCCCTTTTAATATTTTTATATGTAGTAATATTTTATTGTAGAAATTATTAAATGCATTACATTTAAGTTGTCTATAGACGCTTGCATGGATTCATTTGCGGTTAATTAGATTTTGGTTTTCATATTTGATCAAAATATATAGACATTCGATAAATAATGATACCTTATGGTGAGTATCTAAAATGTATTTATTCGGATGTCTTTTAAGTTATTGGTAACAACGCAAGTATCTTATGGTGAATACTATTGGGTTACTTATAAGTTTCCCTCTGCGATTGTCGGTATCAATAATTTTGTATTTTGATCGTTTATGTTTATTTTGAAATGTTTTTGACCGTGGAATCTGTGTAATCGATCTATACCCAACATTTTTAAATAAATCTGTGCGAACGTATTTAAATGTTAAAATTAAGTCGGGCGTGAATGGCTATATAGTTTGTAAAGTTGTATTAAGGGAGGGTAATCCTAGGTTATTCATTTTGTAGTTGAATTGGTTCAATGGATTGGATATATTTGTGTAATTAGTAGATGTAGTATGAGATCCGCTACGGGCAGGATTATAGATATACGCCACATACCCTCTGTTTGCCTATGGATGGGTTTGTAAGTCGGCAGAAGACCGCAGTCCATTCCTATGGAGTTTTTAGTTTATTGATCTACTTGCCCACAGATGTCACATTCCTGTTGGTGGAGAGTCAATGTCTTCTCTATTTCTACTTATTGTTCAGATGTACATTCCTGACAATATAGTATTTTGTGTTGTCGTATCATGCTACATTGAATACATGAATGTATCAGATGGATTGGCGCCAGTTGATTGCGAAATTTGTTGCCTAAGGTTAAATCAGGGAAGAATATTTTCCTTTCAAATGCAGACCTATGTAGTCCATTCATACTCGACCCTCTAAATAAAATATTAAACATTATAGCAAGCTATTTTAAATGTAAAATTAAAAATTAATATAAAATTATAAACATTAAATTTATTCCTCAAAATTTAAATATTATTTTATATGTGCGTAAATAAATATTTTATGTGTTAATTTCTGGCAGTGGCTTATTATTTTTTTATATTTATATCTAAGGTTATATATTTTTTTATCTCTGCGTCTCCGCTGAGCTAGTGACAATGGGCTAACGATCTAAATATGTAAATAAAGTGGAATCCTAACAGCGCGTATCTGCCTACTTTATAAATTTTTCTAGGCTCAAATGCCTAGATGGCGCCCTTTGGTAGTGCGGTGCGATGCGATCTCCCACTTCGTTTGGATCGTTATAATATATATATGTAAAATTGAAATTACATTATTTTGGTCAGCTAAGAATGCATTGTTTTGTTAATAACTTTTTTTTTAAAAAAAAAATGGAGTGAAAGAACGTAATTGGTAATATTTATAAAATTTCATTCTTAACCTATACTTGATCAAATTGGAAAACTTATTCTTTACTGAATTGATTAAAAAGTTGAACTTTTATATTTTTATTTGAATATATATATTGATGTATTTTTCCATCTCATAACAGCATAGTAGATACTTTTTATTTATATCTAGTTTTATTACATTTGTAGGTAAAATTTACTTAATTAATAAATAAAATGTGGAAAATAGATGGGCAACACTAAATACATCATTAAGTTATCAAGATCTATTTGAAATTTTTAATTATACTTTTCGTATGTTAATGGTGATTGTGGGGGAATAAGATATGCTTCATTGTAAAAAAAAAAAAAGTAAAGAATATAAGAAATTGTAGTCATTTGCTATCTATAAGAATTAAGAAATTTTATAAAATTAAATGAGTTAATTGCATCTAAAAATTTATAATTTGATAAAACAGACAAGAAAATTAGACCTGGAGCCAAAATAACGAAAGAAAATATTTTCTTGTTGGCTATTATAAATGTTCATTAGAACTAAAGTGTAAAAGTTTAATAAGAAAATGACAAGTGAGAGAAGGATGAGAGATATTTTGAATGTCATAAAAAGAAACAGTTTTCAAAAGTTATTATTATTCTCTTTTACTTTGTTTCAAGAAGCTTAACTATGTCTTTTGGCTAGCTCAATCGTGATTCCCCCTGGGCAATGCCTTTCCCACAGCTGTCTCTATATTTGCAAGAGTATAATACTGTATCCAGTGCCCAAAAAAGATGAACCATCAGTGGGCTAGTCAGAGAATTGTATCAATGTGTAGTGTGGACTGGTAAAATTAATAATTCGCATTTAATAACAGATTACCGTTAAGAGCATAACCCTATTCCAGTGAATGATTTGAAAGCCGACCAAATAAATGCATGAGTTCATGACATACAATGCTCGTCAAATATGTCGGACTTTGCCAAAGAAACAAGAATGCAATTTTAGGACGGGGTAAATATGAACTATCTATAATGTGTATTAAACTCATAATTTCTTTAAAATAAGAATGTTAGTGCAATAGTTTGGAAACATGAAGCGTATCATGTAAATAAGTTTTACCTTATATATTATGTAATTCACTTTTATATATATATAATTTGTTTATTCTTTTTATTTTTATCATGTATTTGGTTTTATTATTATTTAATCATTATATAGTTCAGTGGAGTAAGATTTGATATATCCTCAAAGCAGATTATAAGATAGTTATTTGATAGTATATATTAAAGATCTCTTATAGATTCGTTAGTTTTCTAAATAAGCTCTGGAGAGAGATTTGTTATTATTAGTTAATATTTTGATATATACGCCCAAGCCATTTTCTTTCACAATAGGGTTGAATCTTATTAGCAGTGTTAAATCATTTAATCTCTGTTTATATTAATTAGTTTTGCGACTCGTTTCCTGGTGTTGTCTTACATCGATCGGCATCTGATATTTGCCCTTTTGATATTGCTGATTCAGTATCATTCCACACAGTTTGCATATACCTCTGGGAATATTATAATGTCACATTATATATAATGTTTATTTAGAATTGGATAATTAGATTTTGTAATAATTGATTGTAAGAGCCTTTAAGCAGAGAAAGGAAATAATGTCTATGAATTTAAAATATGGATCGAATCACTTCATTGGGGATTATATTAAAAGTTAGAATTTTTTTTAAAAATTAATACTTATGCATTATTTAAAGTTAATTATTATTTCGAATTAGTAGTTCATTCCATTTAAAAGGGATTAATAAGAATTATTGTGTGGTGGGTGTTTATGTACTTAAAGGATTACTTTATTGCAATGTATTTGACAATAAAAATAATTAAGACCAGCTCTTTTAAAATGGTTAACAAGACTATTCCCTGAATCTGGTATGTTGCGATGCATTGTGGCTTCTCCTTTATCTGAGTCTAGAATCGTTCGCCACTATGCCCAGAGAAACCTGTTAGCCACTTTACCTTATCTTTTCATTTCTCACCCTAAGTTTTTCCCATATTCTTCTCTATTCTGCTCCATCCTATTTCCACAACATTATCTTTGTCCATTGTATGGCTTTTATATCTAGACCCCCTTTTTTCCAAATCCAGCATAAAAACCCATTGCCTGTATAATCACTTTGTTTATATTCTCCCACAACTTCATTATTTGTACCTTTCTGCTATTTTCCATGTCTTCCTTACATAATTTGCAGACTAAATTACCCACATTCCTCCATTTATGTGTATATTCCCTTGTTGCTAATGATCCTGTTCGAGCCTTAAACAGTAAACTACTTTCCTTGATATTATCGTAAATTAATTCACACCCACTATTGTGTTTATTTCTATATATATTTAAACTTTTTATTCTCCATCTTTCCAACTCCCTATTTTTTTTCAATGCATCTATTCTTCTGTTCTATTCTTTGCTACTATAATACTCAACAATTCTAACACAACCATCCCATCTTTTGTACAAGTATAGTGACAAAAAGTCTTTATCTAGATGTTCTGCATACCATACTAACCCAATTAAATACTATTTTGGATATTCTCTTACTATCCATAAATTGCATCTGAACATTTTTATTTTGCATCTCATTAAAAACTTGAATATCCCATTTCTCATTGAATTGCCTCCTTTGCCATCCACACCTGCATCTAATGCATGTCTTCCTACTTTTTCTAATTAATCTAACAGTTCTTTACTAACACATAACACATTGTTACCATAATCCTGCTACTCCCATTTCCTTACAATTCTTGCTACATCATATTTATTATATGAAAACAATGTTAATTTCTTTATCAGTTCATTTTCTTTCTTTGCTTCATTTATCAATTTTTTCTCCTATTCATCCAAGCAATTTCTCTGATTACTTATAAGACGATTCCCAAATAGTTATACCTATTCACCACATTTAACTTTATATCTCCCAATGAGAAATATTTGTCTTCTTTTTCCCAAACAGTTATCATCATTACTTTTGATTTTTCTTCACTAAATTTAATCTCCATCACTTTATCTACTCTTGTGCATGTCTTCAGCATAACTTCCCTACTTTCTGTGCACAAGATATCATCAGCAAACAAAAGACCTGATAATATATATACTCCCTTGCCATCTATTAATGGTATCTCTATCCCTCTTCCTAATCTTTTTATTGCTTTCTCTCAAATTTAACAAAAACAAAATAGATGGCATAGCGCATCATTGCTTTAATTCCACCTCACTTTTAATTTTGTCTGTATTTCCTAATTAATATGTATAGTAACTGTTTTCATACAATTTCTTAATAAGATACACTAAACTTACCCATAATCTATTCATATTTACTCTATCATATGCCTTCTCTATATCTATAAAGACCATATATAACTGTCTACCTGTATTTCTACTCATATCTATAAGTTGTGTGATTACAAATATACTATCTCTTATATGCCTATTTGATCTAAAACCTCCTTGCATTTCTCCCTCTATATTATTTTCTTCCATCCATTTTGCCACCCTTCCAGCCACCTTATATGCAAAAAATTTATATAACACTGATGTTACTGCTATCGGTCTATAATTGTTTAACTTTCTATGATCCTTACACTAACCTTTAAATAATAGCCTTACTCTCGTATTATTCCAGTTATCTGAAAATTCTCTTCTGGTTCCAGGCTTCGGTCTGGTGATCATATAAGTTATATACACATCAACTTGTACATCACAATATGAATTCATTTTGTAATTTATATTAATGGCATTACAATTAATTTTTCACATAAAAATTTAAAAAAAAAAAAGGATATTACCAAGAATTGCTAAAAGAATTTTGAAGTAATTGTTAGATTTAATATTAAAACTACAAATTTCTCAAGAAAAAGCTTATATATTATTACAGTTGAAAAACTAGACAAAATGATGATTGACGTTCTAGAAAAATGATATTCTGTCTTAATTCCATGTTTTATCCACCATTTCTCATGAATTTAAGCATTTTTTTTTGGATAGTATTGATATTAATTTGCTAACAGTTTTTTTAAAATAAAAAATTGTTGACTAAGCAAAATCAGTGATTGTTACAAATTTTCATTCATATTGAATTTTTAAAAAGATTTTTTTTTTTGATTTTATAGATCATACTATAAAATTGACTTTATAGTATATTGGAGAATTTTGTTTCTGCTAACAACAACAAAAATCAACAAATGCTTGTTTTTTTTTTAGGAGATTACATTTTATTATTCCTGAAGAATACAAAATAAAAATTTTTTTTAATGCAATAAAAAAAAATCAACATAAATATGCTGTGTCCACATATATATTTTAGCAGGATGACTTAATTTATTAAGAATTATTAAATGCCATGCTAAAAAAGAAGTCATCAAGAAATCTTTCTTTTGCTTATACTAATGGAAAACTAAGAATGAGTTTGTATTCATCATAGTTCAGGACATGATATTTGTATGATCTTTGCAATCATACGTACCTCATACAGAATTTATTCTTTTTAGTCAATTTTGAGAGAACTTCTAGAAAATTGTATGTACCCTTAGGAGAATTACTGCTTTCTTATTTTATTGATTTTGGATCATTTTATATCTGAACTTTGATAATTACAAGTTATTTCTTATGGAATGTAAGTCCTCTATTTGAAAGAAAGACAGATTTTACATGTATGACAAACATTATTATTAGATGTCTCGAATATTATTTTTAAATATTCATCATATTTTTTAAAAATTATTTGTAATTTGTGTTTTTTCTTGAATATTTTGAAAAAGCAGTTTAATATCTTTTTGACGTTTATTTATGTACACAAATATTCATAAATATTGTAGAGTTGTCTCATATAATTCATGGGATATGAAGCAGGTGAAACTTTGAAGAGAATCTAAACAAGTTTAAGATTTTTTTTAAATAGCTAGTCTATTCATACAATTTGCTCAAGCATTTGAAAATAAAATATAATTCTTAGAAAATTTTTCTAAAATGTACTTTATTGGAATTCTGTGATGTAGAATCTTTTTTTCCTAAGCTTGATGATATTTACTGGAGTTATAATTACATCTCCTTTAATATATAGGTTTATATATATATAATATATGTAATATATTAGTTCTTATTTGTATTAATGTATATTTGTTTATTTTTTTTATTCTCAGGTATGAAAATGCACACTTTTCAAGTCCCCATTTAGTAGTATTCATTTGTAGTTTATACTTCAGCTATTTTTTATATTTTATTTCAATGTTTGTGTTGAGTTTGATAAGAACAGAATTCACTTAAGAGTTTTTTAATTTTTATTTCTAATTCTTATTTTATTATAATTAGAATAATATATTTTGAAAGTTTGTAAACCAAAAAAGCACGAGAAGTGATATTGGTGTTTGTTGTGTAAATCATTTTCAGTAATAAAGCATTTTTTTAAACAATTTAAATAGTTAGCCGTTTTTAATTATCTATATAATTTTGACTTGGAAAAATAAATATGTTAATGGCACTTCAGCACATTTTGGTAGATGCATCTTTTTTTGCTAAATTATTATATTTTATATTAAATAATTGTTAAGTATTGGCTTTTCAGCATAAAAGTTAAAATAAATTGCAATCAAAATACATATAATGTACCATTCTGGAACAAGATTTGCAATCTTCAGCATAAATGTTACTGCACAGATAAATGCTTTTAAAACAAAAATTAAAATACAATTTAGACAGTGAAGTCTGATACAACCAAAACTTATAGAACAAACAGTAAGTACTACAAAACCTTTCTTAGTAAATTACAATTTATATAACAAATACATATCAAGAGCACTAGAACAGCAGTCATATTTGTCAAATAAGACTTAATTTAGCTTGTTCATTGTTTTCTATTTTAGCTATAATTCATAAGAACAGAATTTGAAAGCTAATTAATGCTGACATAAAAAAAAATAATTTTTTTTTTAAAGTGAAATTACAGTAACAATGGAAGAAATGTAAATACCAAACATTGAATTGCTAAATCTCTGGCAATGGAAATATTTAGCCATAAATTATAAAAACAATTTGAAAGCTAATGTCAAAAAAACCAAATAATTTCTAAGTGAAGTTACAGTAACAATAGTGGAAATCTAAGTATCAAATATGAAATGTAAATCTTTAGCAGTGCAAATATTATACATATTTTTTTTAAAAAAAATATTTCTAGAAGCTTAAAATAATTTAACCATGAATTATAAAAACAGTTTGGAAATTGATTAATGTGGATATCAAAAAAGAATTTTGAAAAAAAAATTACAATACTAATGGAATAAACATCACATTATCACCATTTCTTATGCTTGCCTATAACTGTTATTAAAACAGGCAAAACTCTCTATATGTATTGCCACTCAGTACAAGCCAGAGCAATCAATGGATGTCAGAAGGCCTGTGTATAAAATCCCCATCTAGTGTCTACTCATCCAATATCCCCAGGTTAGTTTCTGGCTTTTGGTCTTCGTCAGTGAGGAGCCTTGGATCTGAAAGCACTGCACCTAGACATTAGGATCTAATGCAACCTTTCAGCGGCCACCTTTTATCTCTACCCAACTACAAAACTATGAGTCTTAATTGAAAACACCATAATATTTTCAATCTTATATGACTATATAAGCTAATGAGCTTGGATTGAAAATATGATGTTTTCAATTTCATTCTCATAGTTTTGTAATTGAGATAAAAGATGGCTGCTGGAGAGTTGCATTAGATCCTAAAATCTAGGTGCAGTGCTCTCAGATCCAAGGTTCCTCATTGACAAAAGCCACAAGCCAGAAACTAGTCTGGGATATTGGATGAGTAGGCACTACTTGGGGATTTTATGCACAGGTCTTCTGGCATCCATTGATGGCTCTGGCTTGTAACTGAGTGGCAATACGTATAGAGTTTTGTCTGTTTTAATACTAATGGAAATTAAGTGCTAAACATGGAATTGCTAAATTGACATTGCAATTAGTTGAAATAGTAATTGTTAAACTAACATTACTGACTGATATTGAAATCATGTGCACAAGACTTTTTAGAGCATTTTAGTTTTGAGTGTTGTGCAGATCTCTCGTATTTTCTGAGTTTAATTGCATTTAGTTTTTCTGCAACTTGTTCATGTTTTTTTTTTTTTTTTGTATACATGTAAATACTAATTTTAATCATGAGTCAGAGAAAAAGAGATCATTATTGAAATAGAAAAAAAAAAAAAACTTCTAAAAAATAAAGCTGTAAAATGGTTAAGAATTTAAGTTCTGAATTAAAAAGTTCAGTCAATGAAAAAATTACCAGATTGACTATTTTTTAATTAAATGAAAAGTCAATTATTTGAACTTTTTTTACGGAATTTTCTAATACAATTTTGTTTTTGTGAAGGATTTTATTAGTGCAGTTCATTGAATTTAGAAAAAAAACTGGATCGCATAGTGTTGTAAAGCAATGTAAGCTGCTAACACAGATAATTCTATTGTTGAATATTATCTCATAAAACAGCAGAAGTTACAAAATCAATTATGAATTTTTATTCAAATATGTAAGTTCAAATTTATTTACATTTTGTGATTTTAAAAGATGAATTTTAATTTTCATTAAAATCTAACTACAGTAATTAATTTAATATGTATTTTTATATTCTTGATTTTTCCTACTTGATAAAAAAAAAACATTTTGGATGATAATTTTGGTTTAACCCATCTGAAATGGATTATTCCTACAATGAATGGATAACATAACAAATGAGCTTCTAGAATCAATTTATTCATTATACTAGACTTGAGTGTAATCAATAATGAAATTAGAAAAATATGAACATGGCCAAAATAATGTTGATCATTAAAAACAATGGATTTTTTTAAATAATGTCAATATGCTAAGAACAATAAGACTTAACATTAGTATAAGAGAAAATTTTGCTTTGATATTTAAAAAGCTCTTTATGGTGATAAAATATTAAAAGTTGTATTTAATATTTTCTAGATCTCCAAACATGCAGTATTGCGTTTAATTTATTATCTTTTGAAATTATCGTAGTGATTTAAAATAAGCTAAACTAAGAGTTCAGTAGCCATAGAGAATTTTATTGAGCTAGTTAAATACACATTGGTGACTTTCCTTACTTATTCTAAGTGATGCTAGATTTAAGTAAATGATTAATCAAGATTATAGCAAAAAAGATAAAACATTGTTTTTGCCAAGGTTAAAATTAGTGAAGAAAATTAAAGATTTAATTGGGCAGGCGATTTATATCACCTAACTAAAGGCAGATCAGTAATCTGTATTTACAAGTATACTCGGACTTTTACTGATATAAAATAATGATATAGATTTGAAACATTTTCTTCAATATCTATTACTTTCACTTCTTCATTTAAAATTCTATATATATCACAAAAAAGAAAATTAGGAATTTTATCAAGAATTTTTAAATCAACTACATTTAAACTAATGCAATTAAATGTATGAAGAAAAGCTCTCAAGTAATGATGGAATTATAATTGATATATTAAAAAGAAGCAGGTGAAGAAATATAATTTTTTTTTAGTAAAGTTATATACCAAATGTCTAAATGATAAAGATGCATCAGATGATTGGAAGAATGCAGTATTAATATTTAAAAAAGGTGATAAAGAAGATATTAGAAATTATAGACCTATTAGTCTTTTATCAATTTTATACAAAATTTTTACCAAGATAATTACAACTCATCTACAGAGAACTGGATTTCCACCAACCAAAAGAACAAGCTGGATTTAAAAGTGGTTTTAGTACAGTAGATCATATCCAGGTATTGAGAGAAGTTATAGAAAGGACAAATGATTATGAGTTGCCATTATGTTTTGGATTTGTAGATTA
Source organism: Epiperipatus broadwayi (assembly GCA_028023455.1). NCBI lineage: Eukaryota > Metazoa > Onychophora > Udeonychophora > Euonychophora > Peripatidae > Epiperipatus > Epiperipatus broadwayi. The sequence continues at coordinate 69,987 of JAQFVV010000074.1, read as the reverse complement.
TGAAAAGACATTTGATTCTATAAACTTCTTCAATGATTAAAGCATTGGATCATCAAAGTATAAATCCAGGATATTGTCATATTTTAAAGAATATTTATAAAAATGCAACAGCAACAATTAGATTACATAAGTATACTGGGAAAGTTAACATTGAGAAGAGTCTAAGATAGGGTGACTACATATCTCCAAAACTTTTTACAGCAGTGCTGCAAGAAGTATTTTGTGGATTAAAATGGGAAGCTAAAGGAGTGAAAGTAAATGGAGATTATTTAAGTCATTTAAATTTTGCAGATGATGTAGTTATTTTTGCAAATAATGTTTTAGAACTGCAGGAGTTATCAGATGAAAGTAGGACTAAAGATAAATGTTAAAAAGACTAAAGTAATGTTCAATGGATTTTCTCAAAATATGAAAATAAAGATTGATTATGATGATTTGGAAGAAGTTAACAGCTACAAATATCTTGGTCAGATTATTAATACAGATGGAAACATGATGGATGAAATTAATCATAGAATTAAACTTGGTTGGAGTGCTTTTTGTAAAAATAAATTTGTATTAAAAGGAAATATGCATATGTGTTTGAAAAGGAAGGTTTTTAATAAATGTGTTTTACCAGTTCTTACTTATGGATCTGAGACTTGGACACTTAATAGAAGAGCAGTACAGAGACTTCAGACCACTCAAAGAAGTATGGAGAGATGCATATTGGGAATAACAAGAAGAGATCGAAAATGCAATATATGGGTAAGAGAACAAACAGGTGTTACTGACCTCATTGAAAAAATAAAAAAAAACTGAAGTGGAATTGGGCTGAACATATTGCTAGAAGAGATGATAATAGATGGACAACTGAAATCTGAAACTGGATTAGAAGAGATTGTAAAAGACCCAGAAAGAGACCACATGTGAGATGGATGGTGATGTGGAGAAGAGAAACTAAAGATCGGAGAAGATGGATTGAACTTGGAGAGACCATCCTGCAGTGGATTGATAATGGTTGATGATGATATATATATAGAAACTAATGTAAAGCTAAATTAATACCTAATGATATAATTATAGCATTAGACAACTAAATTATCATTATGGAGATATTTTTAGAGACAAAGTTAAAATCAGGAAATAAAAAGAATTTAATTGCTATAATGAGAAAAATGCAAAATTTTACTAATTTATTCAAATTGCTATTCAGATAATTTCATATTAGCTAACATGTAAATATTAAAATTTATAAAGATTTTCGTTTAAAACTTATTTTGCAGTAATGTAGTTGATTAAGATTTTAAAATATTTTTTTGGAAGGTGTTATTAATTTTGATAAGTATGCTGTTTCATGTTTTGAAATTTTTAAGAGCATTAATAGAGTTAAGATAACTATGGTAGTTTTGATATTGAAAATGTGTATCAATCATTAAATAGATTCAGTAGTTCTTATTTATTGAAGAATTAGGGCTGCAAAGGATTTGCTTTTATTATTAAAAGATTCTATGTATTTTACTTATTTCTCCTTAAATTTTGTTTGGTTTATATTAATTATTTAGAGGAAATTATTAATAATAAATGTGAATAAAATTGTTAGATATGTGAATGTTTATTTATAGTAGATATAGGTTGGAAAAATTGTTGAATAAATTTAAGTTTTAATTCTGTTATAAAATATATTCTAGGATGAGGTTGGATTTTGCTAATTTTTTTAAGATTTGTCAGTAATAAGAAAATATTTTGTTGTCTAATCATTATGTTAAGAAAGATTTAATGTCTGTAATTAGATCTGATAGTTATTGGCCTATTATTCTTAAAAAAATAATTTTAAGATTCTATTGTAGAAATTAGAATTCAAATTCTAAAAATAGTTTTATTTCAAAGAAGGTTTTTTTTTTTTTAGTATTGGTTATTCAGATAAATTAATATTTTATTTTTTTTGTTTTAAATTGCTGTATAAGGAATGTAAGTACATGAAAAAAGGATGTAATGTTAGAGAAAATTCATGGGAATACTATTCCTGAAGTTTATTATTATTCCTTATTCGTAAGAAATTATATATAAATAAAAGTAGTTTAATTTGAAATGGAAGAGATAAAAAGTTCATAAAAAATAGAATAAATTAAAAATAAATAAATCTTAACACAGTACTATATATACATAAGAGAAATCTAGAGCATACTATTATGTTATTACAGATTAAAATTATTATTTTTTTGGATTAAATATTTCATCTCTATATTGAATACATTCAATATTAAAGTTATTAGAGTGTTGGTTTGAATTGTGGGAAATTATTTTATGTTGAGTTATTTTTATACCTGAGAAATTTACTGTGGCCTGCAAAAATAGTGGTAAATTTTTGGTTTTATAATATTAGCTAATTTAGCTTTTGGCATTTGATATTTTTATATAGTTTGTAGATACAAACACTAAATAATTTATTTATATTCATCTGATTGCCAAATATAAGCTGGGAAGAAAAGTAGGGTGTTGTTTAATTTATGTTTAATATTTGTTTAGACAAGTTACTTAAAAAAAAGTTGTTTTGAACTAGGATTAGGGTATAAGAATGGTTCATTAAATCAAATTATCTAATAGCAAGCAAGATGAATTACTACTAATTTTAATGAAAAAGCAAGTAAGGTTAATTTGCAGCAAGTTTGGTATTGAAAATAAATGTAAATAAAACAATAAGGAATTGATTACAATTTAGAATTAAATATAACAAAAAATATTCAAAGATTTTAGTGGTATGTTAAATAAGTAATCAACACACATACTTCATATATTTAAGAAAATAAGATCTAATATTTTTTTATATTCAATTTTCAGACCATTTAAATGGTCAAATTAAATTGTAGCATTAATGACTTAGGCTTTGTGACTAATAAAATCATTCTTCTGATTTTAAATAGATTTATCTGAAAGTCTGATAAAATAGATGGCATTTCATGAATTTTTGAACCTACTGAAATCTATACACAGCATTAATTTTTAGGAAATATTTTTGGTGGTTCATATATAAAGGATATGTAATATTTGCTATTGAATAATAAAAAATCAATCTTAGTCATGTTATGATATAGACCAGTGGTCTTCAACCACTGGTCCGCGGACCGGCACCGGGCCACACTAGACTGGCAAGAAAGTTAGTAATAAAATAATAAGATTCTAAACTTAATTAATATAAACAGTTTTTATTTATTTTTTCATTCCATTTTTACCCAGTTAAAAAAAAAGAAACAGAACAAATATGAAATCTAATCAATCATACATAAATTAATTTGTTTTTCTATTTATCACAGATGTTTATGAGGGGTAGAATTAAATTTTTTATTATTTTTCTAAAAAAATTCAAAATTACAAAAAAAAAAGTTTTTTATTATACAAACTCCATTATGGCCGCTTGTCGGCATTGTTTATGTGTTAAAACAATAAAATGTAACATTATTGGGCTGCAATTTTAAAAATAGGTGACTTTTTTTGATCTCTTAAATTTTTTCTACTCCCTCTATTAATACAATATTTCATTTTTAGTGGGTTTTTTTTTTTTTTTTGGCTTTAACTTTTATTTTTGAAATCAATTTTTTTTACCTTTTTTTAAAAATAAAAACCAAAAAATAACTTCTGTCTCTAACTTTTACAAAGTATTTCTCAATACCCCCGCCCAAATAAAATAAGATCAAAACTTTTGACTTTTTGAAGTTTCGTTTTCTTATTATTTAAAAATACTCCCACTTTTTTTTGGCCTATAAGGCAATATTTTTTTTGGCTTTATTTGTATACCACTAATATACTAAAACTTTTATTTTTAAAACCAATTTCTGTTACCTTTTTTTAAAAATAAAAACAAACAATTTTTAAAAATATTTTTTCCTATTAATTACATTTTTTGATCCTTTCAACACACCAGCTCACACAAAAAAAACTACAATAACATCAAAACTTCAGACTTTTATATGTTTCATTTTATTTCTTGAGATTTAAAATACGGCGAATTTTTTTTGGCTGTACTGTACAGTGCTTTTAATTACGCGATTTCTATTTTGCCCTTACTACTATCAAAAGACAACCTCCATATATATATATAGCCATCTTGTATATTTAACATTAAATACAGATATTACATTTATGATAATCATTGCCATGTAATTACACTAGCTATGATATTTCCCAACATTCAGGTGAATAACATTTTATTCTTGCATGTTTTAACAATGAAATAATAAACATAGAAATGCAAGCACATTAATGAGAACGATTGTTATTGTACTGTTTTCTGCGTTCAGTATGTGAAGGTAAGCAACACCATTACAATACACAATAACTAATGTGCTGTTTTGGTCAGTTACATCTTTAAGAAAATTTATCTGTAAACTTCTACCGGTCCGTGAAATCTTATTCCTATTTTTGCCTGTCCGCAGGTGTGAAAAGGTTGAAGACCACTGATATAGACTGTTATATAAAGATCTTTGCAGTTTTGGGTTAATTATTTTTATATTGTATATACAATGAAACTTTGATCCTCCATTCCTTTATCTAAGGAAATAATAAAGTAAATTTTTTGGGAATTAGCATGATTTTTTTAAATATGTATGATTAGCAGGAACATTAATGTTTAAAACTGCTAAACTGTTTAAAGTTTCAAAATTAACAGTCTCGAAATGATTAACTGCATTTATTAAAGACAGGGAAATCCTAAAATCAACTGTAGTTGAAACATCCCAATGGAAAACAAGGCAAAACTCTCCATAGTGGATGCCAGAAGACTTGTGCATAAATCCCTATCTAGTGCCTACTCATCCAATATCCCCAGACTAGTTTCTGGCTTGTGGTCTTTGTCAGTGAGGAGCCTTGGATCTGAGAGGACTGCACCTAGATCTTAGGATCTAATGCAACTCTCCAGCAGCCACCTTTTATCTCAACTACAAAACTATGAGAATGAAATTGAAAACACAATATTTTCAATCTAAGCTCAATAGCTTATATAGCCATATGGGTCTGAACTCAGTTCAGCACCCATATATTTTGGTGTCTTTGGCTTTTTAACAACCATAGCTATCACTATCCTATTAGGCAGGATTGGTGTTAAACCACAAAACATCACATTATCATTATCTATTATACTAGCACATAATTGTTATTAAAAAAGGTAAAACTCTCCATACAGTTGGCACAACTGTATGGAGAGTTTTGCAAGTCATGGTAATCACATCACCTTGTTTAATAACAACTATGTGCTAGTATAAGAGATAGTGATCATGTGATCCCAATAGAAAGTTGAACACATTATTTCCATTCAATTGAAAAACTTTTTTTTTTCCTCATCTGGGAATTGATATTTGAGTCTGCCATTCTATCATTGTATTTATTGAGAAAGACTAGCAAACGTTAGGGATTGGGGGCAAAAAATAAAACTACAGTAGAACAAATTGTTAGAGATGTTGATGCTTATTTAAACTGTAGTATCTATCAATTCATCACAAGATTTCTAAATACAAAGGAATGTCACAATTAAAAAAAACTATTACAAGCAGATTACACAATCAGACAAATAACTATTTATACTTCCTTCAACCATCTAAAGAATTTGGGTAATTGTTAAAAGAAATCTATTAATTAGATCATTCCCCAACTGCAGATTGTTATTGAATATTTTGATGATCAGGCTTAATTCCAAATTTCATTTGTTTTTAGATAATGCATTTAACATGTGTAGTCAATTATTGCTCAAGGAACATGACAAAGCTTCTGATTCTCACGTCTTTCCCAATTATTTTATATTGTTAAGTTGTTTTGGTCATTTATAAATATTTGAGAGATGGATATCCTTTGCTAATATCTTTCAGAGAACTTGAGTCTATAAGAAATGATTTAATATTTCTATAAATATGATTTATTATGTAATTTTATTCTCTTTAGAGTAATAGTTCTAGATGTAAATGATAATTTTGCACTATGTTAATAAAGGTGTCGCAGGATTATCAGTTATTTTGTCCAACTTCTGCCTATACATGTATTTAAAATTTCTGCTCCTAGATTGTCTAGAAAATAAGACTGCTCAACATTGACAGTGTTTGCTATCACAAATTTTAATAAAGCTCTATCATTATTGATGTGTTTGTGATTACATGTAATTGTACAAGAAGTTTTCCTCACTTATAATGTTTAATCTGTCTGCAATATTAAAGTAAAAAATATTCCTTTCTTGATCTCTTGATTCATTTATATATTTTTAATTGAAAAAAATTGGAAAGGAATAAAAATCCTTATGCTGCTCTTCCACAAAATAATAATCAGAAACTAATAATAATTCTTTACAACAGCTATGTAATCAAATAATAATTTTATACATAAAGTTTTTTTCAGCACCTACTTTGATGCCCTTTTCAAATGTTACTAATCTATTTAATGTTAACGAATCAACTGACATAAAAATGTTCAGTGTCCAGTAATGGAATTAAAATAAACAATAATAATATAAATAATTAAAACAAATCAAAACCCTCATATATAAATTCAATAATTACAAAACAATTGACTAGATCATAACAATATGTTAAACAATATTACATGCATTTTTTTTATACAATTATATATATCATCTATATAATTTTCCATTCATTTTTAATCAACCAATTATTAATGAAATTTGTAGAAGTCTTATAAATATTCATACAATTAGTCAAATTATTTTTAATATAATATGCTTCATATATTTGTCTTCTTTTTGGATCTTTGATGAAATTTAAATATTTAATACTTTTTGTAGCATCTATTTTATGGCTGTATTTCAAGCATTGTTATGTTCTTTGGCTCTTACCTCTAATTGTTTATTTTGGGCACACTGGAAAACAATTAGAGGTCTGCATTATATATTCACTACTTGAAATATGGCCATAGAACAGATGCTACAAAAAGTATTAAATATTTAAATTTCATCAAAGATCAAAAAAGAAAAGACAAATATATAAAATATATTATATTAACAATAATTTGATTAATTGTATTATAAGACTTCTACAAATTTCGTTAATAATTGGTTGATTAAAAATGAATGGAAAATTATATAGATGATATATATAATTGTATAAAAAAATGCATGTAATATTGTTTAACATATTGTTATGATCTAGTCAATTGTTTTGTAATTATTGAATTTATATATGAGGGTTTGATTTGTTTTAATTATTTATATTATTATTGTTTGTTTTAATTCCATTATTGGATACTGGACGATTTTATGTCAGATGATTCGTTAACGTTAAATAAATTAGTAACATTTGAAAAGGGCACCAAAACAGATGCTGAAAAAAGCTTTTTATGTATAAAATTATTATTTGATTATATAGTTGTTGTAAAGAATTATTATTATTTTCTGATTATTATTTTTAATTGAATATTATGATTTACTTTATCAAATAATAATATAACTGCTGACATGTTTCTAAAGTATTAAAGCTGCAGTGCATGTTAACTCCAATTAATTTGAATTAATTAAAAGAATACCATATTTTTATATATAAATTTATTATAAAATACAGATTTCAGTAAAAAAATATATTTTTGAAAATAAATAAATATCATTTGCTGTTATTTGGTTTAGCTAAAAAGAAAAAGAAAATATACAAATTAATATAAATATATATTTTTTTCAATAAAAAAAATTAATTTATATAAGACTTACGTTTTGTAGCTATTAAAGTATTGCCATGACTGCAAGATATTGATGTAACTGTAAATGGTTCTTCTAGAGGGATTTGTACTAATTTTGGAATACTCGTATCTTTATCACCTCTTCCTAAACGACCTCTGGAACTCTTTCCCCAAGAAAACACTTTACCATCTTTAAAAAAGATCCAAAGAAAGTATTCCTTTTTAATTATATATGTACTTCTACATAAAATGTTTGAGAGCATATACAAAATTGTTGCGCAGTCTATATCTATTCATACCTTGACTGACAGCTACTGTATAGGTATCTCCACAAGCAATAGTCATAATCTTTTCATTTGTTAAAGCAGAAACTTCATGAGGAAGACGAGGATTATCATCATCTGCATAATCATAACCTAATTGGCCAAACTGATTTGAGCCAAATGTATAAAGACAACTCTGATCTACAAAATTAAAGACATATAGTAATAACAGAAATTGTAAGAGATATAGCAAAAATATTAAAATTATACAATGCTAATAATAGTGATTGTACTAATAATATTAATAACAAGAATAATAATATAGCTTATAGCAATAGCATCATTAATAACACATTGGCCAATACTTTGATTTATGTAAGTATCAAATTTGTCTTTTTTCACATTTTATTAGTACTATATTGCTTATTAATTTATTTATTTTGAAAATATTAAAATCTCAACAGTACCTATGGTTTCTGATTCTTTCTGTATTTCAATTATACATTTCTGCATTATATTGCTGAAATTTTAAATAAATATTTTGTATTTAAATACTTTCCATATGCAATATAAATTTATTTTTAAAAAATATATATATATAAATTTATTTTTTAACAATAACACTTTTATATTACATTAGCCAAAAATTTACTGCACTGATTTTCTCATTTCACTTCTATGTTTATAATACAGACCAGTTTATTTAATATTGTTTTCTTCACTTACAATATTTTTTAAAGATCAGGGAGACTTGGAACAATTTATTCTTTATAGAGTTATTTTAATTAGTAATATCACTCTCCCTCCACTTAGCAATTAAATATGATCAATTACAGTATTAATCACTAAATAACTCATTTTAATTAGATTTATTAATTTATAAATATTTATTAAACTGCATTTATTTTTAATTATGGGTATATATTAGTTTATTTACAGTACTATATATATTTGGTAGTGTAAGCGTATTACAAGATTAAAAATGTTCATGTGTATATATTACAAGATTAAAAATGTAAATTAATTATTAATCACACTATGATAATAAAGTCCAGTGATTATGAGAAATTAAAGATCATCATAATCTGGAATTATAATATGTGGATTAAAATAGTATTATATCTACACTGTCACATTAATGTTTCTTTTTAAAGAATTATTTTATTCAAAAATTTACTTTGAACAACAGTATTTACAGACCATATATAATTAAATTAGGAAAACTTAGAACAAAGTAAAGTACTAATAATACACTTTTTATTTTCTTTATTTTTCAGTATCCTATTTTATTAACCTATAATTTTGAATTTACACAATTTTCGTTATTATGATTGTTGTGTATTCAGCCATGAAACTAACTACCAATAATTATCACAAAATTATTAATTACCCAAAATATTATTAAATAAGAATAAATATATTTATTTACATATTATATATACACACATCAATTAAGATTTAACTAAATAGCGTTCATTAGTTCCTTTATATACATTAACAATTAGTCCTTGATTTAAAGTTCTAAATCTTAAATGCTATAATTATCGCCAAACAAACAAATGCAGCCACTACAATAGTGTTGGACTTAAGTGAATACTAAAAGTTTATACTCACAGTACTTAAAACACAATCCTAATTGGGCCTTCTAAGATATACACAAAATAATAAAAAACCAGAGAGATCTATAAACATTTTCCTTAGCCCGGCATTCTTTCACCTTCAGAGGCATAGGTTCTGGGACACTTCCATCGTTGCAGAAAAGTTTAGGACAAGTTTCCCCTCGGCTTTTCTCAAAGGTCCTTATGACAGTAACAACAACACATGAAGAGTGGAGAAAAGCTGACGATGGCGCTCTTTTGTTGCGCACACTACTTATACTGTTTTCTCCTTGTTTGAATTCATTGATAAATTCCAATGTAAAAGTAAATCCATTTGTGGCTAATGCATTTTTACAATGGCAATAAAGATCCAGCTTTTAATTATGACTGTTCGCATTCCACAGTAATTAGCTTCAAATATTCCACTTGTTTTCTCCTAAAATAGTTTAATAGTTTGATTTTAACAATACACAATTTTCTTGGTATTTTAAATCTACGAGTTATATCCGGCCTTGAAAATAATCTTTTGTATTATCTTACGGCAATCTTTTGTAGAATGCTTTTAAGTCACAATCTTTATTTTGTTTAAGTCTAATATATCTGCAAGCCAATCTTTCTTCATTGAATTAGATTTAAACTCAAATTATCAAAATAAAGTTTCCTTTATTTTACAAAATGTATTTTTCATTATTTTTTAAAAAAACGTATATATCTATTTACATTTATGTTTCCATTAATTATTAGTGATCTTTTTATTGCTTTTTTTAAAAAACTAGATATGTATTTACGTTTCATTACTGTTTTTTCTCTGAAGTAAAACTTAGCTTTATAATTTATAGCTCTCAAGTTACTAAAGCCTAATATATTTTCTACAAAATTCAGCACCCCCCCCACTTCGGAGAAAAACCCTATTAAACTTGCTATACATAAACACCAAATCTAGTCGGTTTACATTTTTTTTACAAATAGGCTTGGGTGATTGTTTTTCTATTACTGCAACTTTCTGTTCTGAAACGTTTTTTTGAGCTTTATTTTTCAAACAATTTTCCCATCAAGACATTATCATTTTTATTTCATGATTAACTGTCTTAGGGTTTCTCATTTTCTTTTCGGATTTTTCATAACACCTGCTATATTCAATGGTGACTGGTCTACTCACCATCTAACATGGTTTTTGTGGCATTCTTTTACACCATCATCATCACCATTAATCATTTTTGCTTGATTCGACAGATTCTTTACTGCTGCTCCTTTGAACCAAGTTTTACTTGACCTCTCTTTACCACATAATGGTGCTACAATTCTGAAACTCACATTACCATTTTTTCTTTGCTGGCTATGTTTCTCTCTCTCTTAGCTTCTTGTGCAAATGGCCATAGCTTGGCCTTTCCACTCATATGCTTTGCTTTCCCAATTGGTCCACTTGCCACATTATTCACAGCGTTAATATTTATAATTATGTTTAACTTGTGAAACCAGTCTCGCCCTATTAACAGACTGATTTTTTCTTTTACTATGTATAAAAACAATTTTAATATCCTATTTTTATGCTTTATAGGCAGTATAGCATAGCTCAACATATGCAATTCATTTCCACTGACATGTATAAAAACAATTTTAATATCCTATTTTTATGCTTTATAGGCACTATAGCATAGCTCAACATATGCAATTCATTTCCACTGACATCTACAGGTCTTATTTTTGTCTGTCTAATTGGAACGTCAGTGTGTTTTCCCTTAATCACTTTCCAGAATTTCTGAGCACAATGAAATCCCCGATCTGCTATCGATTTCCATTTTGATGTTTGTATTATATATTTCTAATTTTAACATAAATTTATTTCTCAGACTTGCTCTCATATTAGTTAAGATCACCATATCATCTATTACAATTTCATTTAAATCTATATTATTCTGCCATTGATGACTGTCTTTTGCCTTGTACAACTTTTTAAAGTGTCTATCTGCTTCTTTATGGTCTATATTCCACACATATATATCCTCGTTATCAGTTTTATTTTTAAAACAGGCTGCTTCTGCTAATATTAACTCGTGACTACCTTCTTCTTGATAGCTGACTCAAAGTTCAAATCTGTATCACAGCAGATTTTTTTCTCAGACTATCATCAAGCAGATCCCATAATAACTGATCGAGCAATATTTCCTCAACATAGTTCTTGTATAAGCAATCTTTTGCTAACTGCCTTAAAATTAAGCCGTAATCTTTTATAGATTCGCCCTTTACTTGTCTTCTGTTTCTAAGGAACAACTGAGCTAAGTACTTTGATTTACTGGGGCTAAAATGATCGCTCAACTTTTTTACAATAATCTCATATTCTACTGTATCCTTTATAAGTAACTCTTAATACTTATTTATTATCGCAATTATCCTTCTGCCTGATTCACATAACAATGCAGCTATTTTTTTCTTCTCATCCACAATACCATTTAGCAAGAAAAAATTTTCTGAGTAGCATAAAACGGCTATTCACCAGCACCCCCTACATCAAATTTGGCTATTGCCAACTGTTTCAATGACATTTTTTATTAAATTGTGTATATACTCATGAGAACAAAATCCTAGTTTATACTAAACTATTCTAAAACAAACCTATTTACATGAGACACTAATATATAAACACTAGTATAACAAATCTCTACTTTCACACCTGGTTCGAATGAGACTGTCAGACTGCACCAGGTTTGTTGTGTATTCAGCTATGAAACTGACTACCAACACTTATTACAAAATTATTAATTACCCGAAACGTTATTAAATAAGAATAAATATATTTATTTACATATTATACATACACACATCAATTAAGATGTAACTAAATAGTATTCATTAGTTCCTTTATATACATTAACAATTAGTCCTTGATTTAAAGTTCTAAATCTTTAATGCTATAATCACCACAAACAAACAAACACAGCCACTACAATAGTGGAGGAATTAAATGAATATTAAAAGTTTATACTCACAGTACTTAAAACCCAATCCTAATTGGGCCTTCTCAGGCGTACACAAAATAATAAGACCGGTGAGGTCTATAAACATTTTCCACAGCTGCCTTTCTTTCACCTTCAGAGGCATGGGCTCTGGGTCACTTCCATCGTTGCAGAAAAGTTTAGGGCAATTTTCCCCTCAGCTTTTCTCAAAGGTCCTTATGACAGCAACAACAGCACGTGATGAGTGGAGAAAAGCTGACGACGACACTCTTTTGTTGCGCACACTTTTTATACTGTTTTCTCCTTGCTTGAATTCATTGATAAATTCCTATCATTCCAATGTAAAAGTAAATCATTTGGCTAATGCATTTTTACAATGACGATAAGCATCCGGCTTTTAATTACGACTGTTCGCATTCCACAGCAATTAGCTTCAAATATTTATTCCATTTGTTTTCTCCTAAAATAGTTTAATGGTTTGATTTTAACAATGCATAGTTTTCTTGGTATTTTAAATCCATGAGTTATATCCGGCCTTGAAAATAATCTTTTGCATTATCTTCCAACAATCTTTTGTAGAATGCTTTTAAGTTACAATCTTTATCTGTTTAAATCTAATTGTCTGCAAGCCAATCTTTCATCATTGAATTAGACTTAAACTCAAATTATCAAAATAAAGTTTATTTTTACAAAATGTATTTTTCATTACTTTTTAAAAAAACTTACATATTTATTTACATTTACATTAATTATTAGCAATCTTATTATTGCTTTTTAAAACTAGATATGTATTTACATTTCGTTACTGTCTTTTCTCTGAAGTAAAACTTAGCTTTATAACTTATAGCTCTCAAGTTACTAAAGCCTAATATATTTTCTACAAAATATAGCAATGACTAATGTTAATAATTAATTGATATTCATAAATATATTTATATATATGGAAAATTAATGAAAATATTTAGGTTTAGATATAATAAAAGTGCAATACATTTGTCAAAGACAGCTCTAAAACAAACTGCTAGACAATCAAAATTATAGAGACAATGTACTGTTAATTTAAACATGATAAAAAGAATAAATTAAAATCATAAGTAATATTATAATCAATAATTATAGAAACAATAAATATACCCGTAATAGCTGCTGCATGAGAGGCTCCAACAGCAACAGCCAAAATTGAAGAACTGGCTAGCGGTTGAGACTGGACTTTAGTGAATGAATAAATATCTTCATTTTGTATAGCATGAGTTTCAGAATCGGTATCATCCATAGCCAATTTGTTATATCTTAAAAAAGTACACATATTTTTTTTTTAAAAAAAAAGTTTAATAAGAATTATTACTAATAAAAATAATTTTTGAATTGTTAATTTACCTGTTACTCCCACAGCAAAGTAATTCTTTGGTAGTTGTTATTAACATAGAGCAATCAACAGCACAGTATACTGAACAAGCCTGATAGGGTTCAGGAATACTGACTAACTGAGGACTATTATAAGATTCTTGATTAGTTAAGCCTAACCTGCCTACAATAAAAATAAAAAATCACGTTTTGCAGCTTAATTATTGTTAAAAAATATTAGAATGCACCAGAAGTGTTTAAACTTAAGAGCTCAAGATTCTTGAATCAAAACTCAACCCAATACTTCTGATGTTCAAATATGATGTACCCCCACCCCAATAAAAAACAAACAAATATTTGATTATTACATCAGGAGAGTATACAATGTAAAAATATATATTAACACATTTTTTGAAAGCTTGAATCTCTTAAATTGTCTTAAGTTTCTGCATAATATAAAGCTTCATTCTACAAATATTTGATTTTAATTCTATGGTCTACAGAAAAGCAAAGGTATTAATTAGTTTCCATCAGCAATGTTACTGTTTACTATAATAATTTTATTTTAGCTTCTATTTCACTCTGAATATTTTAAGTGTTAACCACGCTTCTAGATATATTTGAAGCATTAACCTGCTATATAAATTCATGTTTAATTATTATCATCAATTTTTATACTTTCTACTTTCATAAATTTTAATTTATATTTATTTTCACTATTTAAATCCTTACAAAGAACACATCATTTTGTTAAATTTACTATTTGCCAGTTTTGATATTACCATCACATTTGATATAATATTTTTTTTTCCCTCTTATGCTAAGTATACTTTTGTCAAAGCAACATTTTTTTTAATATCCTAATCAAATAAACTCAAAATTGAAGATAAATTGCAGTCCTCCCTATTTACATCTTTATTAACTTACTAATTACTTCTTTTATAAGATTAATTAATATTAAAAATATATTCCATATCCTTTAAAAATATCTAATCTATATTATTTCTATACAATCAAAAAAAAATCCTCACTCAGTGACATGAAATCAAATTATTTTCCTCCTTGTCTTTTCAAATAAACTTTATAATTTCTTCTAGTCTAAATGCATATTTTATTCCTCTAGTCTTTCTATAATAATAATAATAGAAAATATTTAAAATGTAGTGAATGGGGAATTTTCTAAATCTTTCATAAATCATTGCATTAAATAGAAAAATGTAAAAGATTTTAAACCTGAATCGCTTAATCAGAAACATAAAATTCATTTACAAACAATAATTAAAACAAATCATCAATAACGTTTAGTCCTTCTACCAGAGTACAGTCATTTTGCTTTAATTTTATTCATTAACTTTACAATGTCTTACTAAAATGTCATCTATTTTGTTACTCCATTTACTTCTTTCAATTAATGCAGTATTTTTTATGAAAAAGATTTTCATACAAAGTACTTGTATATTCTTTGCACATTTGAATACTTCTCTTTACTAACAACTTTCTACTCTCCTTTCAACTGAGTTTTTTTAATCAAATTTTTATTTTAGAAATGTATGAAATATCTATTCCAATTTTTTTTTTTTTTGCAATTTCCATATTTCTATATTCTTCTTCACATCAAACATAGTAATCTCAATTCATTTCTTAAACTTTTTATACATACATTTGTTATTTATACTTATCTAATTCAATTACTTCATTAATGCAAAAATCTTATGCTATTTGTATTTCTCAACATTAAAATATTTATAGCATTTTCCTTTAAATCTTATTTTCAGCTGAAGTGCATATAAGCTAACACAAACAGACATTTTATCTTAGAAAATTTTTAACACCGCCTCATTTTATTAATGATTCATTTCTATTTTTTTTCTTAAAATGTATCTATAAGTCTTCAATTACTAAACATAGAAAATAGACATAATTTTAGTACTTTTCTTTAACTTATTTTTATCAAGTAACTGAAATCTATTATTTGGAACTTTCTGTGATTTTTTAAAGCAGATTTTCACTACTGTATTATTTTCCTACAAAAACATATCAACCATACTTGAAATATGTAGTTTCCTAAGATTTTGTTATCCCATGTTATTACTACCTTCCATTAACATATAACTTGTTCAGTTATTATTTTTTTCATTTTCCTAATACATGATTTCTTCTTAATCATCAGTTTGCCTTAGTATAATTCTAACATGAAATATCTTTGCTTTTAAACTTTAGTTTAATTCTAATATGAAATATTTGCTTTTAAACTCCACTGTATCCACAGGTATCCCCAAAATAAAATCTAACATGATCAAATTTTTCTCAATAACCTTTCTAATTCATGTTCACATTTTTAGAATAGCTTTTAAATCAAATGATTAGATATATAATATCTTATTTGAAGTGATTAATGCTGATAAATAATTCAGTAGCCATTAGTATTTTTTATTTAATTTCATCAGTTACTTCATAATCATCTTTTTAAAAATGTTTCACATGGCACCTTTTTTTAAGACAAGGATTATTGATAATTATTTTCTTAAATCACTACACACACATAAGATATCTGACAGAATGACAATAAACATATTGCACTATATTTTTATATCTCATAACACAGAAATGGAAATACATATCAACATAACATTTTTTTGTTTTACAAACAGAATACTATATTAACTTGAAATTGGTACTTCTGAGTCTCAAGAATAGGTACTGAAGCTATCGCTGTTAAGCGGATTAGGCACTTAATGACAAATCCACATTATTATACAGAGTAGATCAAAAATTATTTCAAGAATATGATATTGATATAGTTATATTTCATTAATTATTTTAGTTTACTATAACAACCCTTTCAAACAAAAACAATGACTAACATTTGTCATTATTAACAGCTGTTCATGAACATGTATGGTCATTCTAACTGCAAAAGAAAATTGCAAAAAATGAAGTTATGCTTCTTAATT
Source organism: Epiperipatus broadwayi (assembly GCA_028023455.1). Classification (NCBI taxonomy): domain Eukaryota; kingdom Metazoa; phylum Onychophora; class Udeonychophora; order Euonychophora; family Peripatidae; genus Epiperipatus; species Epiperipatus broadwayi. The sequence continues at coordinate 53,230 of JAQFVV010000074.1, read as the reverse complement.
ATTTTTTAGTGTCCACAAAAGTAACAATTTTAATTTCTTTTAAAAATTTTCTTTATAGTTCACAATGGTTCTAGCCAATACTAGTTAAGGGCTTAAACCAATCACAAACATGCCTCATTCAATTTAGTCATTTCTAAACTGTAATTTAAAATAAGGTACTTATATAAGAAAGAGGGAACCGCTTCCAAAACAGTCATAAATGTATTATATTTAATAAATAATTTAGCACATTAAATTATGTACACTAATTATCAGTGCATTATAGTTCACTTATGTGTACTTAGAAATATTCAACTTCTTCAGACCAATTTATGTTCTTAAAAATAATGGCATAATCTGCAAATAAAATTGTATTGTTATCAATAATAAATTTTAAATGTATTTAGAAAAGATAGTTCTAAAGAGAAAGAGAGGCTTGTAAATATTGCATTAGTAATAATTGAAAATGATGTACGAACTAAATTAGCTTTAAAAGAAATTTTAATTTTGTAAACACAAAATTAATAACAAAAATTTTGCTTTTTTTTTTTTGCAAAGAGTTGATCACTGTTATTTTGAAGAAAGGCACTTAATAACCTAGCATAAATCTTGTTTATCCCCCCAATAAATTGTAGATGTAAGTTAGCATAAAAATGTTAAATAGTTAATATAAAAATATTAAAAAATAATAAATATAATATTTAAAAACTTTATAGTTTGAAATATGGCCAAACATAGATTTGAATACTATAAAAGGCTAATTCTTAATGGCATTAGTACAATTTAAAAGCAATACCATTAGACCAAAAAGTTATTAACCAGGATTATTATTTGAGACATTTCTATACTTAAGTGTCCATAATAAATTTCTAACTTAATTTGCAGACACATTCTATCCAACCATCCATTATAGAATAAATGGTATATAGCTTGAGGATTTTTATACTGAAGTATATTATTCTAAAATTTTACATTAAATAAAAAGTTATTTGGAGATTTGGGAGATAATAATCAGGATTTTAGAGAAAAAAGCATACAATATTTTTTAAATATATTTTTTTTAGAAAATTACTACCTTATATGAAAAATAAAAATCAATTGAAATATACTTACAGCATTCTTGGAAAAAATATTTTTTCATGAATATTCTTCAGACATATACAAATTAATTTTTTTTTAAAAGTTCAATATCAAAAATTATGTTAAAATCTTTAGATAATCATTATCACTTTTTTGAAACTATTATTTCCTAATTATAATAACATTTTTTAAAATTATCATCTTACTTATAAAAACTGCTTTCATAAAACTATTGATAATAGTTTTCAATGTAGAAGTTATACTTTTCAGCAATACATATGCATAATAAATACAGATTATTATGCACATAGTATTGTGATATGGAAATCAGGTATTAAGAGCCTTTAGCTCTTGACAAGAATAAGTTGACATTAGAAATACGTGCATAATGAATGAGAGTTGGTCTGAGTCTTTGCATTGATTGATAATTAATAATCTTATAAATAGATTTAAAATAAAAGAGCAATGTATTACATGGTCCATGAATCTACCATGTTACATAAATATTGACTGCAAAAAAAGTTTACTATTAATTGAAAGGAACTTCTTTAGATTGCACTACACAGTTTCTTTAAAAAGGGCATCCAAAAGGAATTTAATGTTCATTCCATAAGTTCTTGTCATTGAAGCTGTTATTATCATCATATGATCATTCAAATGAAATACTCTCTAATATGTATTAGTCAACACAGTGAATTTATTGGCTTATACCTCTGAGTTTATGATTAAAAAACATCATGGACTCCTTTCTGAGAACTTGGTTTTCTTGAAGGCAGGGTGGAATGTATGCATGCATATGAATGCTCATTCTTTTTTGTATTTACAATGTCAACAAAAATAAATTGAGGAAGATTTTTAATAGATGTTTTATCATTGCTTACTTAGAGATCTCAGTAGTTGCAAATCAGAGAGATGAAGAGGCTACACAATGAATTTTGAATAAATTTATGTTATGATTAATAAGGAGAGATTGAAAGCAAACTATCTAGATTAAAGAACAAATAGATATTTTTAATGCTATGAAAAAATTGTGAGACTAAAATAGAGCTGAGTTTGTCTGAAGTTGCTAAACAAATGATGGAGTGATGAAATAAGGAAATTTGCTGGAATAATATGCAAAAAAAAAAAAGCTGATTGGAAAACCTGGATTAAATTTGAAGAAACTTTCTTCTGCAATGAATTGTTAATGATTGAAAATAGTGATATATGTCAGAAATGGCCAACATGGCACAGAATATATATTAAAATGTGTACTGTCATAATGTTTTGAGATATTAATAATTTGAATGTTCTCCACCAAATATAAGAACTCTAAATTTTAAAATATAAAAGAAAAACATGTCCGTAATTATATGTGTCATAAAGAATTTGTGTATTATATGGTTAACATAATTTTTTTGCTAAATATTCAAATATACTTTTTATTTAGATATAAATATATTTGTATTTTTGATCAATAACAATAAACAAAAGAAATAAATTCTCTAATAATCATGTTCAATATTTTGATATCAGTTTTGAAATATAGCCCTGCCCTTTAATGTAACATTAAATATATTTTTAAAGAAGAGTTAGATGTGGTTTATTATGCACATAAAACTGCGCACTGTTTTGCTTGAAATTTGTAGATAAAACAATAAGACTAAGATTAGGATCTTTCCATATCACTAACTGCCAAATTATCAAGTTGGATTAGTGACTCCAAATCATAATGAAAATATCAGAGTCTATCCCATACAAAATGAACTGAATTTACACCTTATACAAAATAAAATAACAGCATTTGCTAAATAAATTTGAATTTTCTTATATAAACTATATATAAATATTTATTTAATAAAATAAGCTAACAAATGAATTTTGGTTACCATTATCTCCTCTGCCCCAGGCAAATACTTCATGATCATTTGTGACGGCCATTATGTGTGAAGCACCACAAGATACTAAAACTACTTCAAATCCTAACAAGGCCTCAACGATTTTAGCCTAAAACAGGTAAAGAGTTTAAAAATAGGCATATAAATTTAAATAATAATAATAATAATAATAATAATAATAATATAATTCAGACTGTATACCTGAGAAACATCATTGATTGTACCATGTCCCAAACATCCATTAGCCCCACTGCCAAATGTCATTAAAATGCCTCTATCTAATTAATGAATAAATTACTCAATATAGCTTATAAATAATTAGTATATTTTAAATAATATATACAATTAATATAAAACAATTAACATATTTTTATTAAAAAAAAATGTAACTTTTAAGACATTATTATTAATACACAAAATATGACTTTAAATAAGAAGTGGTAATTAAAGTTTATTTATTCTGAGTATACTGAACAAAAAAATCCATCCATCCATCTATATATATATATAAAGAAATGGAGATAATAAAATAAACTTATTTTATCCTAAAATTCTGTACAAAGGATAAGCAAAATAGCCTTTAAGTAGATCATTGCAAAGAACTCTTAACAGACCCTCATATAGAAACAACGAAGGAAAAAACATTATTTGTCAATTAATAGGCAGTAAATAATTTCCCATCTTTATTTTATCATTTGCCTAAAGAATAGGTAAATTATTATTTATTACCTGATATTGGATTGTTAGCTGGATTGGTTACGAGTTGTCTACTCAAAAAAAAAAAAAAATTAAGCTTGAATAGAAACTAAAATTTTTTTTAATTGATTTGGCCTAGATTTGAGCCCAGATCAGCAGTCATATAAAAATTGTTGAGGATAGTGAAATTTTTAAGAAATTCTCATAAGTTTTGATAAAAAGTTTTTTTTTTATTTAAATAATTTAATTTTTAAACATAGATAAAAATCACTGAAATTACACTTTTTTTGTATATATCTTTTTTTTTTAAGTATATGATTTGTTTCAAAAATTTCATTTCAAATTATATGCACATAATACTAAAATATTAGAAAATATAAATTTGTATATTAACTAAAATTGCTATCATTTTATTACGAATAGCCTTACATACTTGTATTTATAATTTAGGCTTGGTAAAAACAAATAATGGATTACATCAAATTTTCTTCCAAGAAAGAGATCACAAATATTATAAGGATATGCATTACTGACCTAGATATAAAATATAGCAAGTGGATGCATTACTATCCATTAATCATGAAATTTTAATATAAAATTACATTTTACATTAAAAATATTAATGACTATAATAGTAAAACAGTATTTCATTTAACTTTTTTTAATCATGGCTTTTAATCTAATAAAGCAAAATTTATTCAATGGCTTCTGTACAGGTTTTAAAAGAAAAGAAAAAAAATTTCTTTTAGCATGACTGCAAGTAATGCAAAGTTTAAACTGACTGAATATCTATCTATCTATCTTAAAATAATTTCGATTTATACTAATATTAAAAGAAAAATCTATTAACTATTGATATCATTTATTTAAACAAAAGTTACATTAAGCTAAAATAATTATTTAAGAAGGAATCAATATGACTATTTTTAGGAATTGAGGGATGAGGGTGGGGGGTTATTACTGACAAGTTCTCAAATTAAGTGAATAATCCAAAAAAATATAATTTTCTCCGAAATTTATTGAGTTGAAGTTCTAGCATTAGAATGCATGAAATAAATGCTCTATGTATACATAGTATAGTTTGAAATAAAATGAAAATCCATATATTAAAATATATACATTACATCTTAGTTATTTGTTTGCATTAACTATATTATTAAATCCCAATGAATTGAAAAGAAATTAGTTACTTATAGCTATTTATCTGTGCATATATATGTACAGTATGCTACAGTAAAGATTTTTCATGAATAAAGTATATAAATATATATTGTGAATTCATTCATGAATAGATTTGCTTATTAATGTTAATAATGTATACATGAAGGAATCAAGAATATATGATCATATACATATAAAGAACACGCTAATAGCTCTAAGCAAGTTTATTTTTTTATTTATTTTTTTACGATAAATGCAGCAAGAAAACATATTCAGAATCTCTTCATCCCCAAAACGGTTTCGAGTTATGGCTCTCATCAGTGATGAGCTAGGACATCCAAACATCATATTCAAAATACAAACTCAAGCCCAGCATTCATCTAATACTCAACTATTAAGTAGAAAATCTGAAATTTTCAAACATCTATATGTCTTCAAATCCAGCTTTCCAATGCAAACAGCCACATGGGACTAAACTGAATTCAGATACACCATATATTAATAGCCATAGCAATTTATTTATATAGCCAAAGTCTTAATAAACTATAATATTAATGAAATCAAGACATACAACACATGATTTATTTAGCTTGTATTTGTAAATGTAATATAAAGAGCATGCTAACAGCTCTAAACAAGCTTTTTTTTTATTTTATCAATAAATACAGCAAGAAAATGCATTCAAAATCTTTATCTATCCTTATCCCTATCCCCAAACAGGTTTCAAGCTATGGCACTCACTAATGAGGAGCTAGAACATCCAGATATCAATTGTATAAGATAGTGTGGATAGTTGGTGGGTACTTAAAAGTCTGAGTTCAAATCCCCTATATTTACAATTAAGCTCCAGGTTTTTGAAAAGTGCCTGGTTTTCAAATATTTACATATAAACTTGTATCGTGCCCATCCCTCTTCTATGTATTTAAATGAATAAGGTCCTATACATGAGGGATTAGAGTGACTTCAGATCAACATGGGCTTGGCAATAATGTTGGCATCAGCATGGGATTTGGCTTTCCGTCATCAGACTTTCAATGATATAGATGGCTGAAAAGTTGGAGGTTGGATAGATTGAAGCCTGTTCATTAAAGTGTGAAGATTTGTTATCTTAATATACACTGTGCACTGATTATATATATATGTGGGAGATAATCTGGACTAACTGATGAATACTGGTTTAGCATAAAATATGTATGTTGGTGATTAATTATCTTTTCTACATGTGTATCAGTTGTATGAGATAGTGCAAATAGTTGGTGGGTATCAAGCATTGGTGGTCAAGAGGTCAGCGACAGCTGCTTTAAAAGCAGTTGTGCCGGGTTAGCAGGTTCGCTTCCCGGCTGATGCTATGACACATGAGAAAAAAAAAAAATAGTTGGTGGGTTCTTGAAAGTGTGAGTTCAAATCCCCTAAAAAAAAAATCCCCTATATTTACAATTAAGCTCCAGGTTTGTGAAGAGTGCCTGGTTTTCAAATATTTATTTATAACAATATATATATATATATTTGTAGATCATTGATAATGACTACAAGGAAGTAGTTGAAATATCGGAAACATGTATATTGGAATATATATGAGTTTATGAAAATAAAAATTATTAAAAAGAAAAATGAAGAAAACAATTTCAGTGAATTTTTTATAGATGAAAGATTATTTGGAACCATATTTTTAAAAAGAAAAGAAATTTATTATTATTAATAATAATGATGTTGGTTTTTAAAAAATAAATTAAGGTTGAAAATACATATGGATGAGATAGAATCTTTAAAAAGTAGAAAAACAATATTATATGGAGCATGTGGGAGATGGAATATATAGGGTGTGTAATGATAAAATGGAAATGAGATATAAATTTTTTGAGAGGAAATGTTACTTGACATTGAGATATGGGAAAAAAGGAATTTAGCAACATATTAATGGAGATGAATTTTAAAGAAAAATGAATTATGGAAATATGTTTTGGAATGATGATAAAAGAGATATGTCATTCAAAGTAATAGAAATCATAATGGTTAGATGAAAAAATGAAAAAGTGATGAATAATATTGTAACAAAACCAGGGATGAATCGAGAAAGAGGGAGCACATCTTATTACCGTCGGACACAGGGTCTTTAGGTAGGATGCTGGTGATAGTGCGATGAAATGCTTAGTTCATGATCAGATCCACCTTCAGCATGCTAGCTCAATATTCACTGAAGAAATTTAAATGCAATTTAGAATAGTTCGTCTTCATCACATCCCCCTTTCAGGCTCCATTAGATCCCAGTATTCAAACCTAGGGAGAATTTGCAGTTAGCTCTCTTCAGGAATGAACTTACTTAATTTTCAAACCAATATGACTATATATAAGCAAAGACCAGTATATTTTTACTACTAAAATGTTATACACATCTTTTTATATATGAAGAAGAGTCTGTGGGTATGAATAATTAATATATGTGTATTTATTATAATTATTTAGTGATATGTGGAGATTATAGACTAAACTATTTATTTAGTAGTATAAATAAATGCATGGTATTGATGATCAATTTACTTACTGGTATAAATACATGATAATAATGATTATGATGACTAAGTAGTTTATTAATGTAAATGCACAAGACTGATGATGATCAAGCAGATTATTAGTGTAAATGCATAAAACTAATGACGATCAAGTAGATTATTAATGTAAATGTATAATACTGATGATGATCAAGCAAATTATTCGTGTAAATTCATAATACTGATGATGGTTAAGCAGATTATTCGTATAAATGCATAATACTGATGATGGTCAAGCAGAGATCAGATTGATTTCAATAATTATTTGACATTTATTAAACAAGAAACATGAAATAATGCAATAGAATAATATTTACATTTATAATGTTGAGATAGCAAGGATGGCTTCCCATCATTTTAATACCACAATACATTTAATTTCCCTTTCCAAATCCCATGATATGAATCCATACCTAAGCAATCTTTAGTTACAAAGTAATAAACAAAAAAACTAATTCAAAATAATATATAAATTGAAATTAAAGGTTTCAAATAATAAAATTATAACAGTAGAAAAGAAAATTAATAATATATTAATTCCAAATCTATCTTACTACTAGTATTGACTATCATTATATTTTATTTATTGGAGTATACTATTTTTGGCTGATTATTGAATGAATGACCTCTGTATATGTAAGTTAAATTAACATTAGTGAAAAAGAAGAAACCATTCATTCAAGAAACAAAGAAAAAGAAAAAACTATTACTAGGTTTTAGTAATAACTATTAATAAAAAAATATACCTCTGTTTGTTCTAAAGTTTGTAGATAATGTAGAATAAGTCAAGATCTTACTTGAAGTAAAGAAGTACCGAATTTCAGGAAGGATCTGTGAATTTTCAACTTTATTAACAATTACAATTATTTTGCTTATTTTGATTCCTTCCCTTATCCCCTCCAAACAGCTATATATATTTTAGATATACGCTCCCATTTCTGAAGTGCCAGTGATCAAATTTGAAAAACGAAATTCAATACAAAAAAAAATCACAAATCATAAAATTATAAATAATAAAATAAATAATAATAATAAATTATATGAATCAATAAAAAAAAAAAATCTTCTTGAGGAAAGCAGGCATTGTCTATATTTAACAGTTTATATACATTGTATATCAATCTCCAGACGCAAGGTAGTTGTCCATTGGTTTTGTGGTTCCACACTAATTGGTCCTGAGTACTGTCCAGTTGTTTCTTTCAAACACACTGCAGATTGATATCCATCAACACTTAGAGATATTTTGTAAACACATTTATGATGGCATAGAAATCGGAGTAGGTTGCTTACAGTATAATTTTTATTTATTCAGTACACATTGCAGAATTCCTTTTTATGATTGTAGTTAGTTATTCAATGGCATTTAAGTATCAGGGGGGGGAAAAAAGTGAGAACTTGATCGAATTCCAATTGTTTTAAATTTCTTTTTCTTCACTTTCTTAAAAATCTATTCAAGCTCTCTAGCATATGTTTAAATCACTAATCTATTTTTACCATTTATACATTCCGATTTGTTGTTTAAGCAAACAGCTGAAACTATTTCCTTTTTTTATTCTGATAATGAAGATTTCTTTTTAGCATTAAATATCAGAATCCATTTTAATATATTTTCTACTTTTAAAAAAATAAATTAATAACTGTTCAGAGACTTTTTTTCACATGCAGATTATCCAATTGTTTTTAAACCAAAAAACTCTTGTGCTAGCTCATGCTGATTTTTAAATAACTCATTGTTATAAATATTAAAATATTTTTCACTTCTTGCATTGTTTTTCATCTCTCAAATTCAATCACCTAGCAACTATTTTGACCATGGGTCATTATTCTTTAATTTTAATCTTTGTTTATGTCAGTCTCACTGGTCAGTTGATAATTATTAGTGAGATTAGGTTGTGTATATATACATAAGTTTTACTACTTTAGAGATGCAGAAATTAAAAATACATCTCTCAAAAAAAAAAATAAAAATAAACATAGCAGTTTATTTAAGGTGACATTTGTGTTTATTTAGCGTATATATATATACGTAAGCTCGATTGTCTGACTATCAATTGACCAGATTGAAAATGTTAGAAAAATTACGATAAGTGTTTTAGTTGGTTGTAAGTCACTCTTACAATATATATGACTAACATTTCTGATTCAATCTGGTGATGAGGAAATATCTCTAGAAAGAGAAAGCAATATACTAAAGAACTACCAAGAATCCGGAAATTAAAATTTCTGGATATCAAAAAAAAAATTGTGATGTTTTAGCAAAATACAAGTTGCTAAACATAAATTTTGCAATTCATTAGAGAAAGCATCTTAAAAGCAATAAAATGAGCTTTCAGAATTTTCATTAAGCAAAAATAGAAATAAAATAAAATGAAATGATAAAAATATGTTATATAATGTAAAGATTCATCAATGTTTATTAAATTTATCATTACTTAATAAGATACTTTCTTTAAATGAAAATAAATATTAAATGTCATTATCTCTTTTTTTTTTATTGCAAATATTTCACAAAAGAAAAACTATTATTCATAGAATAATTGAGACTCCTATTAAATTCAAAATCAACATTTAATTTAATAGGAAATACTTTAGATACCATTATAAAAAATCATTGTTTTAAATAAACCTATGTTTATTTATTCAAGAAACAAATTTTTAAAAAAAATTAATAAAAGAATGTGATCTAGTAAAAGCAACAATTATAAGTGTATATACATTTTTTTTTGGCAAACTGAAGATAACAATTTAGTTACTTCATAACAATAATTAAATATCAAGTTAAGCATATACAAAACAATGTGCATGTTTCTCACATGAACATTTTAGTAATTGCTTACTAAAGCAATATTTATATGATGGCACAATTCTACCATCAATGTCTATACAAAAGCATTCTGAAAGCTCTGCTCAAAATGTAATGCAAAAATAACAAAGACTGGTAAGATAAAGTTAATAAATAATATAATTTTCTCAAAATTTAGTATTTTAATCTAAAAAGCAAAAAACTGTCTTGCATTGGTGGTCGAGAGGTCAGCGCAACTACCTTGCACTTGCAGGCAGTTGCCCGGGTTGTGGGTTTGCGTCCCGGCCGATGATATTACACTTAAAAAAAAAAAAAAAAAAGCAAAAAACTGTGAAAAAAAAAAAAGGAACCTGCTTTTAAGCAAAATATCTCAAATGGTAGTGAGGTCAGCAGAGTCGAGAAAATTTCTAATTCTACATTTCTTTAATTACTCGGAATCATTAGCATGTTTGAGACAAACTATAAGAACTGATAAATAGAATTTTGACAGCATTAGAATAGCATATCAAATAGCATACAATTTTCTGTATGTTAAGGAGTTTCTTCAATCATTGTATTTCTTCTTTCTCTCAAAACTACACTCAGAAATTGTTAAGAGAATCATATGAATTTCCAGAGTTACTATCTTGATTTGATAATGTTTTATTTTGTCCAAGTAATTTAAAATTCCTAAATAAATCTATCTGCCAAATAATTACAGAAGATGACATTAGAACATTCAATGAATACAACAGTTTATCATGCTAATCAAATAAATATTTTTTTTTTTTACTTATAGGAATAGATCCAGGAACATCTTGAATCCACCTTTCTGCCAGTGATAAATCATTTAGAGCATAAATCTGGCAAAATAGCTGAAGAAAAAAAGTGCATACATAGATTTAGGATTGAAGAAATCTTCCCCAATAGAATGATGATGTTTATGAATTGATATTAAAAATACATATGTATATATACATATCAAGTTCTCTGACTAAAAATACAAAATAAGTAGTTTGTCACAGCTTACCATGTTTTTCAAATAATTTTTGATAGCATTTTAAAAGATCTGTCTTATAAAATAATGAAACTTTTTGTATCACTGAATTATGTAAGTTTTTATCACCCCCATCCACACAAGGAAAAGATATAGTTTTTTTTTTTTTTACTATTTTTAATCTTTGCTTTGTAAACTTTTACCATTCTTCTTTAAGCAAATACTCAAATTTCTCTTACCACAATACATTTATTATTCTTAATTTACTTGATGATGAAATTACAAAAAGTTAATACTAGTCTGGATGAGGGAATTAATAAAATGCACTAACACAGCAAACACTAAATACCCAAGATTAAAATAGATGGTGCTAGAATAATAGTGATAAAGATTGCTCTTGTTTAAGAAATTATTGGAAAGTTCGTCTTATTTGGTTTAATGTGGAGATAGAGTGGCAATTTCAAGAGCTAATGATTCATGGATCAGTACTTGAGATAAGCTTTAAAACTACCAACTTTTAAAATTATTGAAAAGACTTTTAATAATTATTTAAAAGGGCATCTTGATGTATATCTATCATGTTACAGTATGGGCTTCAAATGCAAGCTAAATAAAATTCATTGCAAGAGATTTAGAATTTTGCTATCTTGCCCATAGCTAACCTAGCTAATCTCCCAATGTTAGCCAGTAAATGGGTATCTAGGTATCATTATTTAGAAGCTAAATTAATGATGGAAAAATGCTCAAATTCTCATTATGTAACAATTGGCAAGGTTAGTGAGTCTTACCTTCTCCTTCACTATTTCTCTATGAGGAGATGCTTGAGAGGGATTTTATTTTGCAGTGGGGTTTTTAATAAAAAAAACAACTTATTTTCTCACTTAAAATGGTCTACTATGCAAAGCAATAGATGTAATAAGAAAAAAAAAGTTTTAAGTAAAAATAAATATAAAAAAATACAAAAATAAAAAATTAAAAAAATGAGAACAATGAAAAAAATAAATAAATAAATAAATACTAAAAAAACTGAAAAAAAATCCTTACATATTACATCACTTTGTTGACTTTATTATAACAAATAGCTTGATAGTTTCACTATAAATTAATGTTTTAGTTATTTATAAATAACTCAAAATTCTTCAGTTTAAAAAACAGCCTTAGGCTTCAGTTACATTTACAGATAATAATAGAATTCATTGGGCCAAAACAATATTGAAAATACAAATTCAAAATCATTTTCAGATATAAACTTCTGGTACAACAATCTAGATTCAATTATTTATTTCCCTTGAGACTTTCTACCTACATATTTTTTGTATTCATTCTGGAAAAATGAGGTGAAAGCTTAAGTGTCCTCGGTTATCAATAGTTATAAAAAATAATCAATTAAATGATTTTGTCGATTTATCAGCAATAGCTTTTGTTTTAGTTTTGGCTTTTAATGATAATTTAGAAACTTCATTCATTTTGCCATGTGAATTTTACCATATTCACCAGAATCTGGGAAATATGTTTATTTATATGATAAGTTAAACCAATAGATTCCCTGAATTCTTGTTTATGTTTGTGTTAACATACACTTGTTTCATTAAAGAATTAATAAGAAAAATTTTAAGGGTGAACGAAAAATTTATTTAAAAAAAAATTAAACAGTTTTAATTAAAAAGAAAAGGTGAGTATATTCCCCTCATTAACAATGTTCCCAAATCTTTTATTTTTCTATTAATTTCATAAAAATAATTAAAATATTGTCTCATTTTAGTACATATTCCAATTCAGTGCCTGAGACAGTTGCTTCATTGCCTTATCTATTGGACTGAAACCATCAAACATCTTATGACTTGCCTAGTAACAAACCTTTATATTATTTATTTATTTAAATTTTCTGAAGAATCCATTGTTTCATGATGCAATGCAATTCTTATATATTTCATTTTTTTTTATACAAAAAAAAAAAAAATTTAAGAAGTCTATTTTTTTTAATTTTTTGAAGTCAAAACTACTAAAAATCAAAGAAAAAAAAAAATCTCTTCCCAATTATGCGCATTCAAGACTTGATCCAAATGCCATCACGTAGTTAAAGAATTACACAAAATTCTAATAAAATTAATACTGTAAAATGAACATTAAATCTCTTTTATCAAACCTGTAAGACAAGAAGCAAACAAATCCCCACAAGAAACTTGTTGTATAGTAACAGCAGACTGGCCTTCAAGAAATCTAGGAATAAAAGTGGGGCAACTTTGGTCAGGTGAAGTTGAAGATTTAATTTCTGTTCCAACAGTGCTGGCCTAAAATAAAAAAGTGAATGTCTTAAATAAAACAGATATATATATATATATATGAAAATAAAATATGATATGTGTTAGATTAATTGACAAAATAATATTTTTATACAGTTTTCCAAAAAACAAAAACTAAAATTGATAAAAATTTTATTTAAAACAAGCAGCTGATCATTTCAAAGATTCAAAAAAGTTCTGGCAGAAATTGATATTATTAGTTTTATTACATAATTAGGAAAATAAATATCCCATATTAATAAAGTTGTCAATTTATACAACAATAATATAACCAGAATAAAATTTAATTGGGGATAAGCAGAGAAAGTTTTTCTTTTATTAGTTTCTCTCCCTCATGGTTCTCTTAAAGTTTTAACTTTCTGATCCAGAATTCAATAATTTATTTTTATACAATTAAGAATCATATGTTGATAATGACTGTTATCTGGAAGGACTATTAGTCTTTAAAATATATTTTGTTGAAATGCCAAATGATAATATTGGAATTTGAAATTTAATTTATGAATTTTTTTAATACAATAAAATTTATATTCTCTAATTCAGTTTAAATATAATCGACATGCTTGACTGCACTGTATTAATTGATAAGTTTAAATTATGTATATTAGATTAGAATAATTATTTGTGGTTGCATTTTTTTTATTAATTCTATCCATTCATCTTATTATTTGTATTATTAAATTAGTTGTTTATGCTAAATTCAATGCCTATCAGTTCTGTATTCATTATACCATTCAACATTTGGAATGCATGAATAACATGTGGGTATATTAAAGTATTATATTTATCTGCTTGTCACATTAAAACTCATGAATTGTGGTTAACTGAGTTTGAAAGCTGTGAAAAATAATGGACTTATAATGGGGTTGTGTAAATAAGAATGATCCTGATATATCACGGTAATGGTGTAATAACCAGAGTTACTGTAGCTCTGATATGACTTGATCATCGAATATAAATTCAGGCCAATATCATCACAGTACTGTGGTTTGGTCTTTGATGGAAGATACAATAAATTAAGGTAACCAGAAATCCTATTATTAAAATGTAATTCCTTTACTCTTGATGTTTTAAAAGTGCCCAACTTATAAATGAATTATTTCTTAACATATAGAAACAACCATTCCTTTACATTTAGTGCTCAATGTGAGGCATGCTTCAGCTGATTATGGTTTAGTTTCTCTACTTTATTCTGTTCTGTTATAATATGTATTAATTTTAATATGATAATAAAGTATTATCTGAACAAGATTTTTTTTTTTTTGTATTGAAATAATTATTTTCTGTTGAATCTATTTAGATGTTCTTTATTTTAGATGATAAAATAGAAGGGTGGAATGTAATAAAATAAATAGAGAAAATTTAGATAAGATATATTGAAATGTGAGGTAATTTGAGTTCATAGATAAAGGAAAAAGATATAAAAGTACACAAAAATAGAAAGATATAAAAGCAAAGAGCAATAAATGATATAGTAAATGATGTACAAAAAAGAAAATTGACAAACTTAGGCTTTTAGAAACAGGAGTGTGAGAGCTATGGATTAATGCAATAAAAGAGAATGCTTATTGAAAGCAAAGAACTTATAATAATCATAAAATTATTAAAAAAAAAAGGCATATATTATAAAGCGCAGAATAAGGAAAAAGTATTACATTAAGAGACTTCACTGCAATGATAAGAATATAATATTAACAACTTTGTGATGAATTTACTCCTAAGATCACAAGTTTATTAGTCAAGATAAATAATTACTATATTTGAATAGGATTACATGATTTTGAATGTAATATAAATTGTCTAACTGCTGACTGATTTAAATGATTATTAAGTTATAATACATATTCTGAGTAAATAAAGTATACTTTGAAATCTGTGTACCTGTAGGTGTAACACCTCCATCACCGATGATAAAGACTGCATTCATATGACAGTCCTGACTGTTCTGAAAGATTTTCTTTATCCTTTATATATGAATAGCTAAAAACTTTACCTGTAATGGAGAAAACATTAATTCTCACATCACAAACTTCTTCATATTCTCAAGTAAACACATTATAAAAATGGCTAAGCCTAAATCTAAATTTATAAAGGTACTGATTAATTATTTTGAAAGTGAGTTATTAATTATGATTTCATCACATAATAATTTAACTGTTTTTTTTTTTTAAATAGGATTAAACTTTATTGGTACAACATATTTTACAAGGTAAACTTTGATTTACATAGTGTAATATGGAGATCTAAAATGATACACTGTATTTTTGTTCATAGCATTTCCAAAAATTGATCAATCTGTGAAAACTCAAAGCATCAATCCATGAGATGATTAATTATTAAAAGTAAACCTAGGTTATAATTAGAAATTATTTGTAAAGTCTAAAGTTCAAATATGAATAGCGTTTTAGGAATACAATATTGAAAAATCCAATTTGCAGTAGATAAGTTGAGGAATAGGAAAACCCTTGAGATAATTTAAAATATGGGCTAAGCCAATCTACTGTTCAGTTCTCCGAAATGGCTTCGAAGATCCCCAGAAGAGAGCAATCCAATATACTTTGGAAGAATTATGGAGAACAAGGAAAAAACTGACTCTGCTGAAAACCATTCCAATCCTCCACGAAAAACCATATGAACAGCAAAGGACCAACCCTATCAATACCACATTGGAAATAATTAAGGCGAACCACTTGCAATTAAAACCATTAGGCCAAACTGCAGCTTACTTTGCAATAATACATGGATAAAATCATTTATAAGAATAACGCTAAAAATAATGTTATTTTTCCTTTCCTATGAATAAGAAGTTCAACGTCGGAAACGATCTCCACAGCACCCTTATCCCAGCTCCCATACTCAACAGAACTAGGATTTAGGCAACAACTGGACTCTCTCATCCACTCAGCAAAACTGAGTGAAACAAATAATTTTCATTAGAAAGCAAAATCTCTGTAGAAATCTTTTGAAATTTCAATGGCTGATGTATAATTTGCACATAACTTGTATATGAAAAAAGAGCCTAGAAACTCCTCTTTTAAATAGGAATAGTTTTAGAAAAAAAAAATCCCCAAACTAAGAAAAAATAAACTAAAACGGGGAGCCAGAAACAATCAACTGGACTCCTTGGCTCCCTCTAGTAGATTAATAACTTACTGTTTCTTTTGATAATTCACTTTTTTTAAATATAAAATTTTATCCACGCATCATATCTATAAGTTTCAATTTCGTTATAAATGGTAATATATATTGCAGATATGAGCTTAAATAAATATTTTTGATAATAATTAAATTTCCGATAATAAATATAGTAATGCAGTATAAACTTAGGGTTAGTACTATTTTCTAATATATTTTTATTATGAAGGATATTTCATTGATTGGAGATGAACTGGATAGATTCCTTTATACTATAAGAAGTTATATCATGCAATAAAATATTTGAATCATTTAGAGATATAGTCATCTTTGATGTCTTATATTACTAATAAAATTTCATTCAACTAAAGATATAATTGGAAACTGATATTAGGTGCAACATCATTAATCAATAAGTCTTTATAGTTCTTCAATTTCTACTATTCAACAAAATTATTGGAGAACAACTGAAATTTTCATGATAGCCAGACTATATTACTTTAGCATGAATTGAAATAATTGTCTGCGTACTTAGAATTGGCAATGTTTTAATTTTTGTACTAGATTTCCTATTTTCACTTTTAAATATCTGATTTTGCATTTTTTTCTTGATAAATTAAAATGTGGTGGACATTAATAATTTCACACGTAATACAAACTTCAAGTTTCCAATAGATAGCTCTAGAACACAGTACATTGCTAAAACAAAAAATAGTAAAAGTTGAAGAGTTGAATGAAAAAAAAAATGAGATGAAATAAAAATAGACTGAGATTATATATGCAGTATTACAGAAGAGGTATAGGAAAGTTTGGAAATATAAGCAGAAATTGTAGATAAAAAATGTACAGATAACAGAAATATACACACAAAAAATGAAATACTCCCTTAAAAGAATTATGATTTAAAAAGAATAAATAAATTTGATATTATTAATAAAATAATTAAGAAAAGAATTGTAATTACAGAAAAAGAATTAGTACAATGAGAGGTAAATGATTTTAAAATTAAGGTAACAAAAATCTTTAATCTTGTTGTTGAATTGGTTTTACATGATTGCAAACAAATGAAATATACCAGAGAATTGGAATATTAAAAGGAATTTTTAAAGAAAAATAAAAAAACATTATAAAAATTGATTAATTACAGATTGATAGCAAAATTTTCAATTATGTACAAACTTTTCTCACATGTTGTTCCAGATAATATAGCTGAACAAACACAAATATAAAATAAATGAGGTTTTATAGATGGCAGGAAAACTAATGATTATATGTTTGCATTGAATCGAATTATGGATGAGATATAGATTAGATATTCAAAAATCATATGACAAAATGAGAAGAATATTAATAATTACTGGAAAAGCTATATAAAGATAATTATTATATATATCAACGGGAAGATTGTGAATCAGATATGGTAACTTTCAAGCAAGATTATCCTTTTTTACCTTATAATGTTTATATTATTTTTGAAAGAATTAGAACATATATTATTAAAAATAAATATAGAGTATGAAATATTTAAGCTCAGATATAATTAAGAATATAAATTAGCAGCATTATTTTTTGTATATAATATAGTTCTCTTTATAGATGAAAAAATGACTGTTATTTACACTATATAAATGAATATTAAATTTAGTAAAGAAAAAAAAAAGATATTGATAATAAGTTAAAAAGTGAAAATAATGAATACACAATGACTAAATTCTGTACAGAAGTGGAGTAATGTACTTATTTAGAAATTAAAATTAATAATAAAATGTAATGTACATTAGTTCAGAAAAAGGTATTGATAATAAAAGGGGGAAAAAGATGTTTTAAAAAATGACTACTATTTACTTATAATATGACATAAGTAAAATCTTGGAAAGAGGTAGTTATACCTAATATCATTTATGGAAATCATACAATACATTACACATATAATTTATTGAAAGCTCTAGATAATCTATACTTATTGAAGCAATAGCAGATAAAGTTATGCAAGGTGAAATACAATGGTCATTATTTTATATGAGAAAGTCAAGAGTAAATTTTAAATGTTTAAAAAGTAGAATTTATGGATAGGAACAGCATTGCTGAAATAATTTTAATTGGATTAATTGAAAAAAATTATCAGACAAATTGATTAAAGTAGTTATTAAAGTATGCAAAACAATTACTTGATTACATCTGTGTATCTACACAAAAATCAGGATAAACATTTCTATATAATATTAGACACATAATGTGTTAAAGATTGGAATATAAAGAGTCTTAATAAGTAAAAGACAAAAAAAAAAATGTCAAGAAAAATTAATTAAAATATATGGTAAAAATTCTAACATCAAAATAAAATTAATACTGAAGCTCAAAATAATTTGTGATAAAAATAGAGGAAAATATTATTTAATTGAGGCTGCAGCAGAAAATCTAGAAGCAAAAGAATATATTCAAAAATGGAAAAAAAATTTAAATTTGTCATGTGATTTACATGAACAAGGCTTAGAAATGTTAGATATATTTTCTATTAGAATGTCGCAGTTTTAATAAAGTTAAAGAAGAAATAGTGAAATTATAGAATGGGTATAAAAACGTTCATTAGTTTTTTGTTAAAATAAATGAAAAATAAAATAAATTTAGAATAAAATGATGGAGAAAATGAAGAGAATTCTTAAAAAATTGGATAGAAGCCATATACATATGGATGATAAAGCTTCTATGATTGCACATTTGTAAATATTAATAGCAGTTATGTGTGATTTCAAACAAGAAATAGCTAAATTATACCATATTACATTACTACTGACACCTATCTAATGTATTATCTTATATAATCATTAAATCTATAATCGGTTTTATAACTGATTTTGTTAGATTCAGACTTGACATTTTTTGTCAAGATAAAAAAAACAAACTCTTAAAACTACCTAAAATGCATAAAAGTACAAAGAGAGTGGTGATACATCCTTATACAACTTTTGGAAGAAGGAACCAATTTTATGTCATTAAGTGATTTTTACTACTTCCATTAATATATATATATATATATGCGTGTAAAAATAAGTTATAAATTTAGCATATATATGTATATGACATTCTTATCACTGTAGTTTCAATCACATTACAATTGTTTTGCTTTTATAATCAATGCATTGATATTCATCAGACCTATTCAAATTCCCCAATCTTATTTTATTTTCCAGATATCTATTTATCAATCAATATGGATAGTTAAGGTAATCTATAGACAAGCTACCACAAAAAAATTCTGAGTATGATTGAGAAATTTCTAGCTATTTAAAAAAAAAAAAAAACACCGAACTCTACTCTGTATTTAAACCCAAAATACTACTAAATCATATGGCAATAACTCATATAATATTTTGTAGAAAAAAAGTAATATTTAATATGCTTAAACAGCAATCCTCTTATGCTGCAATAATGAACACGATACAAATTGGGCTTAATACAAATAATAATTTGTCTGCCTTGTTCAAAAGTATTAAATTTTTATTTTCTATGCTCATTTATTAATGTACTTCAGTTTATTATTATTATTAGCTATGTTCTTTTAATTATCTTATAAAAACTTCATGTAAATGGTAGGCATATATATTTGCATAATTACAAATGCCTGGGTAATGCTTTTAATATAATTTTAAATAAATAATCTTGGGTCTATTGCATAGGAGTTCACAAGAAAAAATTTAGTGCTGGAATCGGCAGAACTGGCTATGATCTACAGGCCATGAAATCCAGAATCTGCCATTCTATTGTTGCACCAAAACCACATTGAATGATGTAATCATCACAAATTTATTAAGCATTTATATTAAATTTTCTCTCTTTCATTTTTTTTTGCTCACTATACGAATTTAAAATGTTAATATCATTTACTTTTTTTTTTTTTCTAATTTTTTAAAATTTTGGTTTCAATATTAATTTTTATATTTATAATCTAATGCCATCCTTTCCATTTATAAGATTCAAGTCAATTTCCTGTCATAATTATTTCTTATTGCATATATACCCTTAACATGATTTATTAATGAATTTGATTCTGCAAATAGCAATGTGAAAATATTAAGGATAAAGATGATTAAAATAATAAATATAAAAATATTTTTCTAAATTACCTCCCAGACAATAAGTCTACCATTTTTTGTCACAGCTGCTTTTTGAGTCCGACCTGTGGCTACATGAATAACTTGAGTATCTGAAGCTGGTAGAGGAAGCTTGATGGGAGTTAAAATGCCTCCTCCCCAACAAAACACAGAAGATTCAACAATAAGTTTTGCAGTTAAACTACTTCCAGCTTCCATTATTAAACTTAAGGCACCTGGATAAAATATAATTTAATTAAAATTTTCACAAGTCCTATTGATGAGCCAGAGAAAATTAAATAATATCAATTACTTAAGATTAATAATGACCATAATAATAACATCATATACATTCATGAGAGTTTATATTAAATGTACAAAGTGATTTAAAACATTTTATAACAATATATAGCCCAATCTATATACTTTAGAAAGAATTACAAGATAAAGTCCATCAATGATCACAATAAAACAATTTGCATCACTTTATATTAAGGCAGAAATTCCATAACAATTTCTATAAAAAATTTACCATGATGGATCTTACTTTATTAATAAAGAATTTATATTATAGAATGTCAAAGGTTAATTTGCCATGATTAGTTCACTTAAGAGATAATGGTGACTTATGAAGTTTGAATAAACATAAGTTTTGATGCTTATGGAAATTTTTTTCTGGGAAATGACTATTAATACTTTTAGTAAAAATAGTTGTTGCAGTTATAAATTAAGACTTTATTATCAAGTTTTTAATTGCATCAGTGTACATTTCTTTCACCTGCAATTAGTCTTTCAAGTACTGATTAAACTAACCCTTCCTCTGTATTCTTTTGTTTAATTAGTTTAAAATAATTTAATGCTCTAATTAAACAATATTAGTCTTTTCTATACTTAAATCCATTAAGCTTTTCTAGCATTATTATCCCCATTTTTTTTTTATCTATCAGTAATCTTTTTTCATTGCTTTTAACTTACAATCATTCTATATTTAAGTTTTTATTCTTTTCTATTTTTTCTGGAGTCACAAATCCTAGCTTTATAACTTATACAAATTACGGTTACTAAAGGAATATTTTTTCCAAAATATAACACTCAACAACTATAGAACACAAATATAAGATCAAATTGATCATATAAATTTAAATAGAGCAATTATTTAATATGGTAATAAGGAACTTAATATTATAGTAATCTCCAATGAATTCTGTTTGCAAAACAATTTGCAAACAAGATTCTTTGGCATAATGCAATTTTTGAATTATGATTATTAATCATAGCTTTTTTGGAATCTATTGAACAAAAAAAAAATCATTTCAAAGAAACAGAATATTTAGTAAATATTATATATGTTAGAAAGATGCATAGCAGAATAAACTATTTTACCCTTTTCTTTAAAAAAAGGATAAAAAGCTTAACTTGTAACTTTGTAATAAGCAATCATTTTAAGAATGTATAACAAAAATATATTTTATTTATTATCACTGCCATTAAAACCTTTTTAACAACAGCATCCACCTCTTTTTTTTTCTTTCAAAATATATATAACTTATAAAATATAATGTTCTTTTCCACTAAATATACACCCTACTTTTTCTTTGTAAAAAAAAAAATGTATAGATAAAAAAAAAACGGAAAAAGTTTGGGGAGTAAAAAAGCAACTCCGTGAAAATATCTACAAATAAGGTGGCTGAAACTTTGGATGTAGTAAACAAGTAAGTGTATATATATATAGTGATGGAAAAAATAAAGTTTTCGGAAAGAAAAAAGGAGAATGTATATTTAATGGACTGTATAACTAATAGAATATACATACGTGTATTAAAGATTAAATTTAAATCAAACTCTGGGTGAAGAAATATGTGGTCATGTGATTTTCAATCTAGACATTTAGCTCTTGAGTTCATTACTTGGCCATAGCATTAGACTACATATACAAAATATAGATGTAATATATTTTAGATCACTATAATTTAATTACAGTTAGTATTTTGCAAATCATTATCATCAGCAGCATTTCAACTCCAAGAAAAACAGATTAAAAAACACTATTCTAGAGGTGAATTTTGCAACGATTATATAAACCAATCATCAAACACAAATATGTCCACATATACAACAAGCTTGATCCATTTTCCTGTTTGATATTTTAAAATGATGTCTTTTAACTTCTGCAGAAAACTTCAAGACTATTGTTTTTCCTGCCACCCCCTCCCAATGAAAACTATCAACATTACATTTCTTTAGAATGTCTTTGAAATAATCCTTATAATGTAAACTGATCTACCTCTTCCATGATGCAAGTTCATCATAAAACATTTCACATTTTCAATTTAACAAAGGTGTGATTTTATAACAATGGACTCAATATTATCCAGAAAATTAAATAATATATTCATTGATTTTATGACCTTGTCTTTGTATTTTTTATAATTTGATGGAGCATAGTTAAATGAAAGCTTTCTAATGCCTTTGTGCTCTGTCAATAGGGTGTCCAAGTCTAACTTCTGTATATTATAGACAAAATAACAGTTTATAAACAGATAATTTAATTGTAGTAATTATTTCCTTGTGATGAAATAATGTAGTAATTATTTCCTTGTGATGCAGCAACAGCACATTAGGATCTGTGCTGCACCGTGCACAGTAACATCTAAGTCCACCTATCTACTTATAAAACTATCAAGATATTTAAATTAGCTTACATTCTTAAGTTGATTACCATCCAAGTTAAAGTTACTGAAGATTTTTGTTTCAACACCAACTGATAAAAAACTTCAGTTTTTTGAACATTGAATATTAAACAAAAATTTTTAATAGTTGCATTCAAAACATATAGATCGACTTTTGTACTGGAAAAAAAATAGCACAATCACAGCGAAAATTGTAAATCTGGAATCTAAGAATATGAGATTCTTGTTTTCATTTCTAATTGATTCAAAGTAAAAGTTCCACATCCAAATCTGTATCATATTTTGGTTACTGTTTATATGACACCCGCAAAGATAATTGCCATAAAAATCAAAAATGTCGAATCAAGTATACATCCTTGTTAATACAAGTTTTCATACCAAATGCTTTGGATTTTCCATTTGTAGTAATAACATGTTCTCTCATTTCATCATTTGAAGATGCATAATATTGTAGCTATAACAAATCCAATGTAGTTCTGATTGATTATACTACAACAATGCAGAGACAAAAAAAAGTTTAATAAAAGAACTGATAATTATTCAAACTGCCATTATGTGTGTGCACATATATGCATGTCATTAGAGAAATAAAAGTGTAAACTATCTAAAGGTTAAAAGAAAAATTATTTCATGCACATTAACAAAGATTAAATATTATTTTGTAATATGTGATAAACAACGGACTGATAACACTGTAAAGAAAAAATGCTTTTGATATGTGAAAGAATTGAATAGTTTTTAAAAAAAAAAAAATATATATAAATTTGAACCTTGTTTAATCTGCCTTTCAAATGGAAATTTTTATTAAACAATTTGTTCATTTTTATAGAAAATTTGATGCTGAATTTGAAAAAAATTTAAAATTTTGGAATTGATAATATTTTAAAAGTTGTAATTGAAAATGTAAAAAATTTTTCTTCTTCCAATGTTGTGAAATATAAATTAAAAAAGAGAGAAAAGAAAAACTTTTATTTCTTCTTTTGTTTCACATATTTATGTATGAAAATCAGAATATAATGTACTAAAATTTATATTCACAACATATTTTGAAGAGAGTAAGAAGTTGGGTTTTTAAAATAATATATTGTAATGATGCAAAGGTCATATATCCCCTAGCTGGTGACGTATAAGTTTTTTGAAAAATATGTTTGAACAACATCAATTTAGTAAAAATAGTTTGGAAACAAACAATTAGGCATTCTTATTATTATCATTATAATTCTAGGAGTCTAGCAATTCATTCCATATTGCTTTGCATTAGAGTGCAGTGTACTATTGAAGCCATATTGCTGTAATCAATGCTGAAAAGAGAAACAGCCACTGATTAAAACTCCTTTTCCATCATAAGACATATTTTACTGAAAGTTCTTAGATAATTTTATTTAAATGAAATCCATCTACCATGCGTGGCTAGGTAACCAAAAACCACACCAGTCAAAACAACCTGGAAAATGCAGTTGGATCCAGAAATTAGTACTGAAGTTTGAAAAACCAGCTTGTGCAATGCCTCTATAATGCTGTAATACATGAAATGGACATTGCCGTATAAATTACTCAAGACTTACAGCTTGTATACCTCATATAACATTTACCAGTGCTGTTGTATTTATTCTCTCTAACATCACCAGAGTTCAAGAAGAAGACCAACATCGGAAAAACTAAGGAAGACAACAGTAAAATATTAAAAGAACGGTACCTGAAAAAAACTATTTAACTTATTATTTATTTAAACCAAAGTTTATGATACCATGGTTCATACTGAATAGATAATTACATCATTTAATATCTTATACATCTATAGTTGGTATCCAGGTTCAAAACAATCTGTCACTTAATATAAATACCATAAAGAAAAAAAATACTGTAGTAATAAAACATTTTCTCATTCTATCATTTAGAGATGTATAATATGAAAAAACTTTGGTGAATAATTCACTAATTTCAAACAATGCCACAGGCATGTTGAATTAATTCAGTCTTTGATTAAATCAACAAAAGTGATAAATAAATCACTCTTGTTTTTGACACTTTTCTTGCATTTCTTTTTAGCAATAAAACCCATGTATACAGTATAGTACTTCTTAATTTTCTCAAATCCCAATAAATATCTAATAACAATTCATTTACGACTGGAAGCAATCTATTAACAAAATCCTTGAAAGGACCTTAGCTGTAGCAAATAATAATATTTCACTATAATTACTGCAACTCTATTTATTCAAGTATTAAAAAAAAAAACCTTGAAATATCTTTAACATCAGGTGGCACAACTTTCCAAGATTATATATTCCTAAAAAATTCAAATATTTTTGAAGCTAATATATTACTACCATAGTTTTAAAATTTTTTAAGTATGCTATCATTTTAGGATTACCAAAGAACTGTTTTTTTTTTTTTTTTTATCATTAAGCTGGTATCTTTATCCAAATCTAAATTAATATCTAAATGAATAGTTAAAATAAATATATCATTAAAAGTCTTAATTTTTGCATTATTATTCAAAAGATGACTAATATTTCTTTCATAGATTCAAAATATCATCATATAAGAGAGTGCCATTTTGGGTTCAATAGAATTGTAGTTCATAGGTTGCATTCAATGCATCAAAAAAAAAAAAATCTATAGTGACTATAATCAGTAAATGTATCTTCTTTCAGTTTTAATCAACTAATCATTTTTAAGCCTTGTTGCCAATTGCTGAATTTCTGCCTCTAAATCTTTATATTTATCAAGAAGCTCTACATTTATTTTTCTGTCAAGAAGACAATGTCATGTTTCCTTTTAATCGAGCCACTAATAATAAGATCATTGTCAATAATCTAGTCATAATTCTTCATTTTAGTGAACCTATTAATATTCATATCCATAACTCACTCCTTAAAAAATTCCATATAATAACATGACAATCTTGATTAGAATAAGATCTATTTTTTAATGCAACTATCACTTTAATATAGAAGTGCAATAATCTATGATTCATCCAACAATATGCATATGTAAGTGCTCAACTAATATAAACTTTTCTTATATTCTGACTCCTAACTATAACATAATCTATTAAATGCCATTGTTTTGAGCATGGATATATTTATATTAGCAATTTTCTACCTAAACAAAATATTTGTGATAGTCAAATTATATGTTGTACACAATTCAATAACAATAGATTAAATATACTAAATTAAAAATATAGCAACACTATGCATAGCAAATAAATTTGAACAAAAAGTCTAGTTTGACTTCAAATTTTGATGTAAACACAAAATATAAGTGATCATTATTGATATTAAGATGACCCAACTTTAAAAAACCCCAAAAGAAGCAATTGTTGATGTTTAAATGTTTTAAATTGACAACACAACAAACATGTATATACATAAATACATAATAAGTGTAATAATGCTCAAGGCTAAATAATTATGTTTGTAAGTAATCATTAAAAACCATTCAACAACTTAGACAATCCCAATATCAATAAGGAATCAAAAATTTCAAACTATTGATTGGTATTGGGATTGTCTAAGTATTGACTGATTTTTAATGATTGCATAAATATATATATACACTAATTAATATAATGCTAACAATTGTCCTAATCACTGGATTGATAAACTTTCCATGTATTATTTATATTAATGCATCATCTTCTATTCTCAAATTAGCTTTTGCAAATGTAAAACAAATCAAATTATGTTACTTTCCCATGGCTTATAAAGATAACCAAAAGTATTAGTGAATACTGAAAATTTCAGAAGCTCAGAATTTATTAAAATGCTAGTATAACTGAATAAACTAGAAAGACCCATTTCCACAATGAATTATATTTCTGCAATAGGCTATAAGATATATAAATTAATCAATTCATTAAATGAAATATACTTCAATGTCTATAAAGCTATATCAATGATTAAAGTTGAATAAAGCCATTCTTCTTAATATTAAAAATAAGTTCATGACCCAAGATTTCATTTCTTATTATGGCTGCAGTAGTAACTCAAACATCTTCTTCGACAATGTATCAAATCAACTAATGAATTAAAAAAGCATATTGTACTCTCTAAACTATTATCATGCAACTTTATTACAATGGTTAATTTATTTTCTATTTACAATTTTGTTCAAACATATAGTCAAGTTTTTCAATTTCAATCATTTTTGTCAAATATATGTTCATTAGGAATTTTGCTAAATGCTTTCTGGATTTAATCTAAGTTAAAATTATTACAGAGAGATTAGAAAAGATTTTCTAATATATATATATATATTAATTAAAGTTAATTGTTGCAATATATATTATAATGGGACAGTCCTTTTCAGGCCTCGAGGAAGTCGCATCTAACTATAGTCGGACTTAGGGTCTTCTTATAGAATGCCATAGATGAAATAATGTATACTATAATCCAATCCACTCCTCTATTAATATCCTCGTTACTCTCAGAATTCGAGCTCAGAGCAGAAATTGCAATTGACTCTCTTCAGGCATTTCCACAAATATTCCATAGTAATGATAAATTTAGTATAAACTATATATAACTTCTTTATAAATATTCAAATATTATGTTGATTTAACATATATATGCGTGAGTATGTATATTTATAATTGTTGGTTTTATAAAATGACTAAATAAAATAAACAAATGAGACCTATTTAATTTTAAAATCAAGTTTAACGCATTTATTAATTAGTAATTGAAACAAAAATATTATCACGTAAACAATACAAAAAAATATTAAAATTTATAACTATAACCTGTGCGTATATATATAATACAATAATAAACTATTTACATATATATAAATTCAAAATCACGTGTACAATAAAAAATAATATTATATATCATAAATCTATGTATAGTGTCATTAAAATGATTCTATGCATGTTATATGTTTGTACAAGATATTGTCCATTCACACCAGAATAATAATAAAATATATTCCTATATTAATTACGTTAGTGATTTAAAAGAACTTATGATAGATGTCAAGTAATGTTCAATTTGGAAAATAATAAACTTACTTCCAAACTGAAATGATTTAAAATTTTTATCTTAGTCAACGGTCGCTTTGTTCAATACATATATAAACATCAACACCTAAATTTTATTAAAATAAATAATAATAAAAGCGTTCAACTTGTTAGTTCTTTACTTATCCTATTAAGATCAATTTAATAAACGAAGTAATTTTTCCATGTAAATAATAATTATCCACAAAGGAAATAAAGTTTAAGAGTTAATAAATTACACAACGATATATTCCATGACGAGAAAGAATAATGGTTTTATGTTCCTCCTTAGATAAAATAAAACGACCATGAATATTGAAAGATAAAATTCATGGGTGAACATCCTTCGAAGAGGCAATCCAAATATTCACTTCTTTTAGATATTTTACATAGTAAATAATTAACATCTTCTTCTGTAAAATACTCCATTATTAAGGCAGATTTTTATTGGAAATTACGACGATTATACTTTAGGCATTAAGTAGGAATAAATTTACATCTTTATATTTTAAACATCAGCAGAAATCCTTGACATTAATTGTCTAGCCAGAAAACATTTTCATAAATTTTCAACTTCTTAAACAGATAGTTTGAATAATCATTTCGAAGAAGTTGCGTTCTCTTAAAACTTTGACAATTTAAATGATTTTTTTTAGTTCTTTATAAATATTAAAAATTACTTCTTATAAAGAACATACAATAAAGTTCATAAGTAAATTAATTATTTTCTTAAGTTGAAGAAGGTTTTGAAATAGTGAACCTTCTTTTTTTAAAAATGTATTCTAAATTCGAACACATTTAAATTTATCAATGTAGTTATTGCTTCGATAACTAAACATAAGATTATTATATAACAATTTCAGTTCGCTTTTATATTTCTGAAAACATATCACATAAACGCTCATGCTCTTTATTGTTTAAATATATTTACAATTTGTAATGAACTCCAAATGTTTATTTCCTTTGTTACAATTGATAAAATTTGATGTTGACTTAAGGCTTTGTTAATGTCAAGTTCTGGCTAGTAAAAATACCATTAGTTGGAAACATTTATTTATGTGTGCATATAAATAAATTAAAATAATTCATTTTTTTAGAATTATTCTTTTAATATTTAATTAGTTTATATATATATATGATATGAAAAGCTAAATGCATGTTATTTATATCTTTTGTTGATTTGATATAAGCACAATTAAATTCATAAACGAACATAAATTATTTTAGGTGAGGTTCATGTGGTACCCTCACAATATATATATATATATTTCTAACATATTATCTTTCTTACAGCTACTGTATTATGACTTATGAAATAAATAAGAATCTTTTGAAATATAATATATATTTTTCCTTTTTAGTTTTTTTCATTAGTAATCTTGTACTTAAAGTACTAAAAAATTAAAAAGTTGTAAATTTATATTAATTCAGTCTAGCTTCATTAGGCTCAACTAAAAACATGCATTTATATTGATATAATTAGCTTCTATAAATATAAAAACTGATCCTTCCAACATCAACTCTGAGACAAATATAATGATTAATAAACATTTAATTTAAAGAAAATAATAATAAAACTTTAGGCCTTTATTAATTTTTCAAATCTATCCAATGTCTTTTTGGCACATTTCAATTATCAATTCTGACATTATAATAACTTTCGAGAATTATTAATTCTTTAAATATAATGAACTTGCTCTAAATTAAATTTTGCAAATCTTATACTCCTGTATGTTCTTAATTAGTATAAAACAAGAATGCAGACAAATAGAGACTATCAACACCAACCTCTTAAACTTTCATCTTGAAATTTATTATTACATTAAAAAAACATTCTTATATTTTGGAATAATGTAGTTTCAGATTACAAACAATGGATCCACAATCATTTCTAAAGGCCATAATCAATAATTTTATATACTTTTACAGCAAATATATATATATATGATTATTTGAAGAATTCTAGTTTTTCTTAATTAGACTGATATTTAAATGATGACAGACTGTATTCCTGGGATTTCACATTAAAAAAGATATATATTATAAATTATTAAGTAGTGCTGGACAAATGTTTCAACAAAATCATATTAAATCTACTCCTTTTAAAACAATTTTATTTATTTATTTATAAATATGATTATTTTTACAATGCCATATACTATGGTAGGATAAAATATTTTAATCAATCAAAGCTTATCTGAAAAAGACCAGTGTTTTATGGAGTAATAAATAAAAAGCTGGGCATAAAAAATATTCAACAAACTGGAATAAGACATTATATGGTCCAAAGATATGAACAATTAAAAAACTAAGAAAAGAATTAACAAATATGCTAAAAAACTTTAATGAATACATTTTTTTTTTTTTGCACTCTTCCTTCAATGCTTTAATTTCTTTTTCTGAGTAACAATATTCTTCACAGCTTAATGCTTTTCTGTTTTTGATAAGACACATATTATGTTCACAATCAATGTTAAAACAATAAATTATTGATTTCTCAAAAAAAAAAAAAAAGAGAGAGAGATGAAAATAATTTAACAAAAAGTAAAAAATTGAATTTGATATATACTGAGAGTTAGAATAATCCTTATGCAATTTTAAGAGAAAAGAGAATGAATTAAAAATAAAATAAAGCAATAAAGAAAAATATTCAAATAGCTTAAAATTTGAATCAAGCAGTCAAAACCATATGACAAGAATATCCAAATTAATTAAAAATTAGTATAATTATTAAGTATAAAACATAAAATAGTTTAAAAAGAGAAAATATTAGAAATTTAAATTATGTACACTGTACATATATATGAAATTAAATAAACTTTTAGGAAATACTGTATATAAATCTTCTGTTTTGAGTAATTCCTATAATCAGAAATAAAAGATAAAATCTCCAAAATAATTCAGTTTTTAAAATCTCTAAATCCCAAATTTGTCCACAAACTTATTTAATTTCATCTTTTAATTTTGAAAATATTAATTATAATATGTACATAATTCAAACCATATATATATAGTCGTTATCAACTAGATTCAAATTGTATTAAAAAAAACCGTTACAAATGTAAACAAAAAGTAGTACGTCATACATCAATTTTCCCACAATTCATTAATTTTTATATTGGCGGCCTGTCTGTTTATCAAATGTTGCTTTTCACTTTTTATTAACATAGCTTCTTTAATTTTAATTTGAATCTAGTTGATAACGACTACATAGATAGTTGAAAGTACTTCTATTAAATTGTGGTATATATATATTCTGGTTTTTAAATAATAGTACAAAAAATTGTTAAATTATCTTAAGATAAAAAAAAATTGTTATATTAATTAAAAATGAAAGCTAAGATAAGTCAGAAAATATATGACCTTTTTTTGGAGAGAGAATATATGATGATGGTAATAAATTGGTGAAAAAAAAAAAAAAGCAACATTTGAGTACATAGTGCTTGTGTGTAAAATATGATAAGTTCTCAAACCATTTCTAATACTGCATTCTTGCTTAATAGACATACATACGTTATTAAAAATAAATAAACTAAAAAAAATAGTACAATAACAAACTTACTTTTATTTGAGTTTTGACTACTTGTTCTAGAAACTCTGCCTCTTGTTGGAGTGGGTGCAGTAGTAATTGGTCTGTTTACTCGGCTTTAGAAAGACAACTAGAATTAAAAATCTAATAATTTGATATTTTTATTTTAAAATGTATAATTTATGATTACAAAAAAAATGTTGCTAAAATATATTTTTCAAAATGTTTGAATGGCAGCGCCTTTATGAAAATTTGATGCACAATAATTTTTCATTTTCATTAGATATGCACATTACTACAAGGATTTGTGTGTAATCTTGCAGAACTGAAAAGTAGGGATCTATAGATGTTCAGTGCACCATCAGATGCTATTTATTATTAATTATAAAATAATGAATAACCTAATAATAAAAAAAAAAATCAAAATTTATCAGATTAAAAAACAAACAAACATAAAATACAATACTTAAAAAATGTGACAAAGAAGAAATTAGATGCTATTAAGTCATTGTCAAATAAAAGATGTCACAAGATTATCATAAACAACTGACAACTATTAAGACATTTACGTTTCTTAATAGTATGATCATTATTGTAATGACTGTAACTATCCGAATTATTATTGACCAATTTCTCTTTTTATTTCAAACTTTTTTGAACAATATAGACTGTTTAATGAAACCAATCTTCTCATGAAATGTCCAAAATAAAATAATTTCCATTTTTCTATTTGCTTGTCAAAGTTGAATTCTAAAAATGTTTAAACTTATTACTTTTGGAAAGTATTTAATTTGCATAATAAATGTATATTATTAGCAATCAAGTGATTCAAGCACTGGAATTGACACAAATGAACTTTGATTCAAGAACTTTCATCTTTTGAATCTGTTACTATATCAGTACTCTAAACCAATTATGTTTTAACATTGATATCTATTTAAATATATATATATCACTAAGGTTTTGAATATGCCTTTATGTTTAATGCCAAATGTACAATATGTAATTTGCACAAGATTTAATCAGTTCTTTATTGAAATCTTTTATTAACATATTTTAAGTGATATTTATAAAAATCTTTAATGAATTAGCTTAATAGTGAGAGTAGTAGACTTAAGAACTAAATTTTTCTGCATCAATAGCTAGTTGACGATAACAAAAAAAAATCTCAATTTAGTTAATAAATTCAATAAACATAGAACTGTTGAGAGATTTCTCAGTTTGGCACTTAAATGTTATACAATCAAAATAGTGGCTAAATTTATAGTGATAATATCTATTTCATATATGATATTTTTAGTTTATAATTATGAACTCAATCTTTAATGTTATAAAAGTAACTTCTGACACCTTATAGATCTCATAATTCTACAATATCTGTCAAAATTTATTTTTTTCTGATATACACATCATTATTTAAAAGTTGATAGCTTTAGTGATCTTTTTTTTTTTTTACACAACAATTAAACAGTAAATAAAGTACAAAATAAACAATTTCTACCTTTGATTATTTTATTATATTTTAATCAAATAGATGTGTGAATTTCAATATATAATTATTTTGAAAAAAATTATAAATATGTACCTTGAATAATCATTTTTTAATCTTCTTTTTATATATATGTGGATAATTCACACAACAATAACAACAAAAAAGATTGTTCTTATAATGACAATCTGGGAGTAAGAAAAGTAGATATTTGGCAATAACATTTGTATATATTCATGGATAAATTTCTCATATATAGAAATCCTTATTGATTTAATAACAAAATAAATTATGTATAAGAGTATATGTGCTCTTGAACATATTATATAGACAATTCTCATTGTAATGGCAGGAAATGTCTTTTATTGTAGAAATTACATTTAAATTAATAATACGTTAAATATTATTTCCAATTTTTGATTTATAATACTTTAATTATTAAATACTGACATGCAATTTTATTTTGATATTTAGTAATACTGTAATATTTTTTCATCATATATAATAAAGTTCTTTATAAAGAGCAGTAATAAATTTAAGCCAACCAGTTTTTTTTTGGAAAACACTTAACTTTTAAAATACAATAAATTTAAAGTAAATGAGATGGTTATAATCATCTGACTTTTTTAAAACAAAAGATAAGCTTCCTCAATTAAAATATCTTTGCATTTAACAGTCAAAATGTGATTTTCTTAAAAAATTAGTTTATTTTATTATTAAGATATATTCATGTATATAGAATGAATTAAATGGCAGAATGTTCTTGATTAATTAATCAAAAAATATTGCTATATACAATAATAGTTTCATGGAGTTATTACATGATTCTGAAAATTAAATAAATTTTATTTTTAGCATAAATATCAATTTTATATATTTCTTATTATGTATGTATATCTTATTACATAATGCTTTGTTCGTTGCGTACTATTGAAAAGTATATATTTTTATCCTCTCCTCTTTCAATATAATGGACATTCTTTTTCATATTAGTTCACTATAATGAAAATGAACTGTGCTTGTAAATGTATGAATTATAATTAACAGAAAAAAACAAAACAATACCAACCTTATACAAGGAACTTTACCCATTTCAGTATAAAGATTTAAAAGAGCATTGATGACGATAGGTTGACACATAATTTGATTGATGGTAGGTCGTTTATTGGGATCTAAATGCAGCATGCTTAAAATAAGTTGTTTCAAATCTTCACTATAGTGATCAGCAATAGGAGCAAATGTACCTCGCATAATTTTCAGAATCAAAGCAGGAAGATTCTAAATAATTAAAAAAAAAAAAAAATCATGGTTGAAATAAGACAATTACAATATTTTAATTGTCCAAAAATCACATTACCTCCATTCACTGCAGATAATATAAAGCATTATAACTTTTACAATACTATTAATAATCATTGCAATCACTAGAGAATATATATATTCCAACACTAGTTTATTAAGTAAATGAAATATTCTCAATTCAAAGCACAAAATAAAACTTTTTAAGTAAAAGATCGGTTGTCTTTTCTCTTTTAGCTAAATTCATTCAAAGATAACTGATTTTTTTCTCTTAAAAAATTTTATCTTGTACTTTGGATTTAGAGCATTTAATTTACTTAATAAAGTAGTATTAAAGTATTAATCTAGTGTATTATATAATATGAACTGCTGAGAAAGTTTATATATATATATGTTTCAGATAAATAGGAATATGAATAGAAAATAAAAGATGATTTAGAAAAGGAATATATAAAAATTAATAAAAATCCTGAAAACATGATTAAAGGGGAAAAAAATAAAGCTTTTAAGTTATATGAAGATAAACAAGTTAATTAATGAAGATAAATATAGATGTTTATACCCTACTGCATTTGTCCATCCACGTATGTTTGGAAAGACTAAATCACAAAAGGATAATATGTCTGTGAGATTGGTTTTAGATTTTAGTAATTATATTTTTAAAGATTTGTGTAATACATAAAAAAACTGTTAATAATATTAAATTTAATAAATACTGCATCAAGAATTCTGAGGAGATTGTAGATAAATTAAGTTTGGTGAAGTTAAATAAAAATTGTATTATTACTTCATTTGGTACCGAAAAAATGTACTAGTGTAGATAGTATTAAAATAGTTATTAGTAGAATTAAAGAAAGTAGTAAGCTTTTCGATAAATGCATTAGAGTTATTGAGGAAGCTTTAGAGATTACATAAATGAGACATTAAAAAAATGGACTTCTGGAAGATTGAATAAGGATAGATTATGGGATGTTTATAGGGTGTAACAGACTGGTGGTTCTCGCAAGGAGGAACTCATCTAACTACAATTAGACCTAGAATCTTCGGGTAGGATGCTGGCAAGGATATGATGAAATACTTAACTCATGATCACATCCATCTCCAATGGGCTAGCTCTATATTCACACAGATATAATTTGGGCTAGTTCATCCTCATCTCACTCCCCTTTCCGGTTCCATTATGCCTCAGTATTCTAACTCAGGGAGAATTCGTACTTGACTCTCTTCAGGGATGGGCTTACTCAGGTTAACGGCTACTGCGCCAGCACTTTGCCAGAATGTTTCCAATATCAGTATATGTATAAATAAAGGCATGTGTGTATTGGAATTTAGCATACATATTTAGAGGTATGAATGCACAATGATGGAAACCAGACAGAGACCAAATGGATTGAAACAACTTAATAACATTTATTAAATAATGAAGCTACTTTAACAATATTTACATATATAATAATATGAGTCAAGGAAGGTTTTCAATCACTTTAAGAATTAAATGCGATTAATATTCTGATCTCTAAATCCCGTGATAGAAATCCATAACGTGGTGATCTTTATTGACAGAAGTTTAAAATAATAAAAAAAAATTTATAAGATCATGAATCTGACTTATTAATTATTCTCATGTACAATTGTATTATAGAGTAATGCTTGTTGATCCACAATGAGCATCATCATCCTTCTTGGAGAAGATCCTCTTCTATATGTATATGTGATTCCCTAATATTGATAGGAGAGACCATCTACTCAAGGAAGTTAGTTATGTACACTGAAAAATGAATATATAATGAGTGTTAGAATAACATTTAACATATAATGAAAATTCTGTTCTGTCACTACTGTATGCTTTTAATGTGGAACAAGATCAAGATCTTACCTTTTTCCACATTCAGTCAGGTGATGTCAAGCTACTGGAGGGGGCATAGACTTAAATTTTATTTAATACTATAAAATGTTTATGAAATCTAACTCTTCCCCCCTCTAATGCTTAAAATAAACTTTCCCATTTTCTGAAATATAAGCTTCCAAATGTGGAAATGAAAAAAAAAAAAAAAGAAAAATATGAAAAGTAAAAATAAGAAGATAAATAACAAAATAAAAATATAAATCAAGCACTGTCCATCATATTCAAAGTCTATTCCTCCTGGTGATAGATCTTCTCATCGGTGTGCTGTTGTAAGTTTAATTGATGCGCACTCACTCTGGAATCGTAGAACATCAATGTTATCTGGTTGGTTTCCTTTAAAAAAGACACAGATCTATTGAATATCATTGTCATTGACCAGTATTTAATAAAGACATCTCACACATCATAAAGCTTCTATAGGCTTGAAAAACTGGCGTTCGACCTCCTATAGCAGTTCTTTTTGCCAGACTACACTGCAGTACCTTGTTAGTATATGTAGTTTTTCTAGGGTTGTTTTATGCATAAGGAAATGGCGCAAAAAAAAACTGTTCTTGCTGATTGTTAGCAGTTTTTTACTTATTCTCTTGCAATGATTTGACGTAAATTTGAATTTTCTTTTTAACAATTAGCTCAAATCATTCGGTTTGCTTCCATATCTTGGAGCTATTTCAGGTTTTAGTTAATATTGGCAGATGAAGTAAATTACTGTTTATTCTTACACAATTGAAATTTGTTCTCAAAATTGAACACGTCCATCTTGCTTTGTTAAAAAAAATATGATTGTCAAGATGTTGACTTTCTTGTGCTTCCTACTTATTGTGTAATTGTACATTAATGTAATATTATTAAAATAAATATTTATTGGGATTATCTTTTCATTTCCAAGTCTGGTTGTTTAGCAATATGCAAGACCTTAGGTCATTGTCTTATGTATTTTATTTATGTTCTCATCCTAATGTTGGTTAGTTGATGACTTAAAATACTCTTGATTAACCATACTGTCTATATATATATATATATGTGGGTGTATTTATTTTCTTAGTGCCTAACTTGAAACTTTATCTTTCTTTATAACAAAAAAAAAACTTGCTAATCGCAGTGTTAAGTGTGTATATATTGGTGTTTGAAAAAGTAAGCAATTGTTTAACAATTACTTGGTTAGGCTTAGTATGGTATAGCTTAGTGCAGATGGATGGTAGTTTGTAAGTCCCCTTACAACTCCCCTTCCCTTAAAGGGTTAAAATTTTAATTTGTATTCAAATTAACACCCACAAGTGTGTTGATATATTTTTAATGTAAGGCTTCTTTTTAATTGGATGAAGGGTTGCTAAACCTATTTCTAAACTATTTCTACTTTTATATCTGACTTTGAGTAGTTTAACCATCTTTCTTATGGCTAAGCCATACCATTGTGGGGTGATCTAGACTTAGAGATGTTGATGGCATTATGGTCAATACTTAACAAGTAATATGCATCTATCACAGATGACCTATGGGTTTATTTGCTAGCTTTCTTCCTACTCCCTTTCAAGACTTACTAGATTCATGAAAGTATAGTTAAATATTAGAGTATCCATTTATTGGAATGGATTGACTCCTACATCTTGGCTAGTCTCAAAGTATCCCAATGACCACATTTGAGCATTAACTGGGAATACCCTCATCAAACTTAATGTCCCCAGTCTTGTACTTTTTTTTTTACTTCTGTTGTTATTTTTCTCTGATGTGATTTACATCATTTTTATACCTTCCTCGATGGTTACTTTCATTTTGAGCTGCATGATTGCTTTGATGGTTCATCATAGGTTATTCGGAGCAGCCAAAGAAAGGTTTTAAAATGCAGGCATTATACGTGCCCTGAATCTCTGCTTCCCGATTTATCCAAAATGTGTTGGGACCTGTTTGCTTAATGATGGTATATGGTCCTTCATATGTATTGTAGAACTTATTGTACTTATTTTCCTGGGGTCTACTTGGGTGTGGAGTTTTTATTAGAACTTTATCTCCAACCTAAATTTTGCGTGGGAACTTTTTGTATTTTGGTTCCTGTGATTTGCCATTTTGGCAAGTTGCTCCCAAGCTTTTCTGCATTTATTTTGGTTTGAGTAGCCATAGGTTGGTATTTTGTGAGTAGCGCAGGTTTGGTTTGATTAAAGTGTAGTCTGGTAAACGTGAATCCAGTAGATTCATTTATACTCCAATTGATGTAGTTTGACTACACATTTTGTCTGCTTTACCCACTCTTTATGCTTTCCCTCTAAATAGGTCTTAAACAAATGTCCAAGCACCTGCAAGACACCTTCACATGGGTTTGACTATGGATTCCTATTGGAGGTTAGCACATGTTTTATTAGAGATTTGTCCACCCATTTTGAAAAGGGGTAGCATGATTGGTTAAAATGGTCTTAGACTTTCTTACACCACGAATTGGAGGGTATCCAATACCTTGATCATATGTCTAATATTTTGTAAAGCGACATATTTGGAAAAGAGATCGTAGATGACTAGCAACGGTTTTTGTTTGTTAATGGAGGCAATGGCCCATAATGCCTAATAACGTTCCAGCTAGGTTGCCTATTATTAATTTGATAAATAGATTTTCTATTTTCATTTGAAAAACCAAATCATCATCTTTGCTTTTAATATATATTTTTTTGCTCTTATAAATTTTCACAAGGATGAGAAAAGAAAGTAACTAAATGAAAATAACTATTTTCTTGAGATTACTGTTGACTGAAGAATATTTGCTTACTACTATTAACTGAGACATTTTTTTTTAAATTACTGTATAAAAAGTGGATCGATTGTAAGGACCTATTAATTTTTTTTTCCTTGCATATTATCAATATTCTATTGATGTGAATTCATCATTTTGTGGTAATATGATAGCCATTGTTAATTTTTTTTACAACAGATCTGAAATCATTTACTTATAAATACTTGAAGGCCAATTTTTCTTAGTTAAGAATATTTGATAGTAAATGATCAACTAGATTCCAGAGAGATATTTTAAAAAAAAGTTTATTAGCTCATGTGATATGTAGGTTTGCAAATTACTTTTTCAAGCTCAGGATATGGAATTTCAGTCTAAGTCAGGAAATGTGGGAAATTTTCTCAGATCCCAAATAGGCTTAAATTTTTTTTTTTTTAAAAGATAAATGGCTTAGATGTCATCCAATAGGAAACAATTAATGGAGTAACAAATTATTTTGAGCTAGTCATATTAATTTGGGTTGGTCAGAGAATGTTCATAATTCGACAATAAAATTACAATTGTAATATCATGCAATTTTTACTACTAGTGAGAGAAGTATTGTAGTACTATAGATACTCATCTGTGGATATCTTTTCTTTGATTTAGTCAGTGTTCTATCACGAAGCCTAAAATTCTGGGCATATATTAGATAGTTAATGAAATCATAATTCACGTTTTTTCTGGAAAAATAATATATGTACAATTCAAAATTATATGAGAAAGCGAAAACATTTACACTTTTACATTTTTAATTTTTTATTAAATTCTAAGTTCCTAGTGTGTAAACAGAAGTGAATTTTATTTAGTACTAAAATTTTAATGTGAAATAATAATATTACAATGAGCATTATTTAAAGAGTTTGATTTTCTAAAGAACAAAGTGAAAAAAAAAAACCTAAAAAAAAAAAATTTTTTGCAAGAGCAGTTTAAGATCTTTACTAGGAAGTAAATTCAAAAAATACATGATTTTTTTAATCAATTGATATATTCTATTAATAATATATTTTTGGATACTCTTTAATAATGTACTACTTATAAAAAAACTCATAAAAAGGTATGAAAATATTAGCAGCTAAAATAAGGTAATGGATTGTATTTTAAAAGTGCTATAATTTTTTTATAGTGATTCATTTTATTTTAACAAATATATACAATTTAGATTTCACAGCTCAATTAAATAAATATAATACAATAATTTTGAAATTGTATCATGCAAACAACAGAACACTCACATTATCAGAGTAGCCATGATTTATTGGCTTTACAAATTACACTGAGCATATATATTTGTATATATGCATACATGGACACATTCATAAAGTTTTATCTGCTAAAGAGCACATTCTATACTAACTTCTAAGCTTTTTCTTTGATTCTCTACAACCCCTCCTTGTTTTTAATCAACATATACACTAGTGATTGAATATGAGGCCATCTGTGATTTTTGACTGCTTGGAATGGATGAATACCAATAAATAATTCTTGTCATTGTTTTTATTTTATTGAAGTGAAAAGCTATTTAATTTTAAAATTATATGGATAATAAAAAAATATATAATTAAATATGAAATTTATTTTTTTAATTCACTAATAATTATTAACATTTATGACTAACTATAATCATCAATCATTATTTTTTTCCTCCTTCTCTTGGAAGCTTTCTTTTAGCTAACTATCTTCATTGTCATCTAGATTAGCGCAAGGCCATAATCATGAGCCTCTCCTAATAGTAGTTTTCTGTGCAATAATTCTCACAATGGTATTGTTTGTTTATATAACTACATATCTTCTTTTAATAACCTGCACAGCAAGTGACCCTAATCTTTTTTTTATTTCTCTCTTTTTGTAACTATTTATTCTTTATCTTTGTTTCTTCTTCTTCTTTAGAGATTACAATAGTCATACTCATTCAAACATGATTGCTAATGATATATATA
Organism: Epiperipatus broadwayi; assembly: GCA_028023455.1. Classification (NCBI taxonomy): domain Eukaryota; kingdom Metazoa; phylum Onychophora; class Udeonychophora; order Euonychophora; family Peripatidae; genus Epiperipatus; species Epiperipatus broadwayi. The sequence continues at coordinate 11,970 of JAQFVV010000074.1, read as the reverse complement.
AATTTCATAACTATACTTTCTATGATATGCCTAAGCCAATTAATCTTCTGTTTCCTCAGATTTGTTAATAAATATTTTTCTGGCCTATTTTTTCTATCACATTAATCTTTCTTTTTTTATCATCCAACATCTCAATCATTTTGAAATGCAGAAAATGACAGTTATTGTTTATAAAAAATATGTAAACAACATTAAAAAAAGTTACAAAAAAAAGAATTTAAATTTTAACTTGCAATAATGTTTTAGAATTCTAATCTGTCAATAAAAATGACATGGATTTTTGATGTATCATTTTCTTATTTGTAAACTTTTTTTAAATTATATATATTCATACATCTTAATATAAAAAAAAAACAGCAAAATTTTTTAGAATTAAGATTCTATATTATGACTAATGAAATCATGAGTGAAAATTGCATTATTATCTAGCTATTAAAAAGTTATCATCTTGTATTTAAAGTTATGTTATAAATCAGTGGCTACCATATATTTTTTAATGCTTTAATATAGTTTTGCAGTTCACAAATTAAATTCCTGGATAAATTTCCAGTATTGTTAAGTGAATGATTTGTTTCTCAGCAATTCATATAAAAATTCACATGAAGTTCGAGCATCGGAAATGACAAAACTTAGCTACAATTCACGGAACTGGAGTTCTAGTCAATTATTTTATCACTGTTCCACACTATGCACTGAAGTTCGTAATTACAAAAAGTGTGAAAAAAAAATCTGTTTGGTCAGCTGAATATAAATATTGTACTCAACCTGTCAATTTTGTGTTCAAATATCACTTAACCACCCAAGCAAATGACTGTACAATTATTAGATTATAAAACAATAATGTTTATCTGGTGATCACATTCTATCAACTGACCATGGTATTACTTTCATATTAATAATGAAAATAAAATTATTTTTTTTATTTTTATTTCTTGTAACTTCATTTTACAAATAAATATTTGAAATTTATCTTACATGACAAAGTCTTATTTTTTCATAAATACCTAGCCATGAATTCAGTTGACATCAAAAAAGTAACTTGTACTTCAATAAAAAGTTAAACACCATTGACATAAAATAAATTTATAAAATAAATCCAACAACTAACTTACTGCTGCTTCAAATGCCCTACGAAGTGTTGTCAGTTCATACAGGACACAACCAAGAGCCCAAATATCACTTTTTTGATTATAACTGAATTTCAAATTAAGAAAAGTCTAAAAAAATAATATCAAATGAAAAATAAAATTTGAACAATAATAAAAGATACGGTTTTCCTTCACATAATTCTGGAGAAATGTAGCATGGAGTTCCAACAACCTACAAATGAAAATAATATTACTTTTAATTTAAAAAATATTCTTCTAGAATAGACAAAGTTAATAAAGGTAAAAAGAAAGTAGTTCTTAATTTAATATGTATTTTACAAAGGTAACTAATCTAATAGACAAAATAACAGCCATTTAATGACCATATGAATAACATTTTTAACTGTTAAATAAATAAATAAAACAAACAAAAAAGTAGATATAGCCATGAGAAAGTAATATTAAACTATTGAGCATGAGGTAGTGATTATCCAACTATATGCTAAAATCAGCAGGGTCATTCTATATAAAAAAAAAAGTAAATCAATTATAATCTACTTATTTGTATATCTGAATTTTATTAAAATTGATAAAATTTGAAAAATATGATGCTTTCAGACTTTAAATTAATTTCACTTTAAAAAAGATTATTAAGTAGTTGTCATTAATTAAAAGACAAATTATAATTTCTTGACAGGAAATGATGTTTTATACTGGCAATAAGATTTAAAATGTCTATTAACTGTGTAGTTGTTATCATAATCAAAAATTTCTATAATTTGAAAATATATCTAGACTTTTCTTCTTCTTTAATAGTGCTCTAAGAAAATCTCACTAAAAACTTGCAATTTGATTGTTCAAATGCATGTAGTTTTACTTATTAAACTTTTTGAAAGCAAGACATTTATCAGTTTTATGACTGGATGTGATCTGATCACATCTATCACATTTAAGGAAGGCTAGCAGTTTTATTTTGACAAAGCTAATACATTTGCCTAAATCTTAATAGCTAAATTAGTTGTTTTTTTTAATAAAAAAAAAAGATATTTTTTATAAAAGAAAAATAAGTCTATCAATTACTGAAATCTCTCATAAAAACGTATAATAGAATTCTCTTTCCATCTTCTCCTCATCTTGATATCAATCCTTTCCATGTTACTTGGATTTTACAGAGCATAAAATAGAAAGTCCTGTCTTCAAAGTTTACTGAAATTCAGTCTTATTAAATCATCTGATATTTCTTACAGAGTAGCCAGTTCCAATGACTTGAAAAAAAGCATGTGACTTCATAAACCATTATTTACTTGTACACAAATTAATCTGTTCCTTTATTTCACAATTCCAAGTTAACCAAAGATATATCATATATGATTAAATTTCTAAGTATATTCACATGCTTTACTAAACTAAAAGTTATTTTCAAAGAATACTGAATTTTAATAATTTGTAGTATTCTCTCACAAATATAACACCATTAAACTTAAACAATTAAAAATAGGCGAATCTATTTTCTAAGAATTCCAATAGATTTCAGGTTATTTCTTGCAATTTCTCTTAGAGCATAATGATTCCATATATATTTTTCCAAAGGCTATTACTTCTAGTAATTTGATATTTTCTTCAAATTTTTTAAAGACATCTTTCTAATTTACTTTCATTTTAGTTTGATAAAAATTGAGAGGATTCATAAATAAAATCATCCTATACATCTTTACTAATGCTTTAATACCCAGTAGAATCAGATCTACAAACAGATAAATATATACAGTTGTCTAGATATTGAACAAAGTGGGAAGTATAATAAAATAAAGAGTGAAATTCAAAAAATAATATAAATATCACAATTCAGCTACAACTTACTAGAGATTACATTGCAACATGACTATAACAATGTAATAAATACTTTTGCTGGGGAAAAAACAACCCAGCAGCTGTAATTTTATATATTTAACTGTACTTCTTTCAAATAATTTTACTCTAGTTATTAAACAACTAAACATCACATGATCACCATGTGCAAATCAGAGTAATCAATGTATGCCAGAAGGCTTGTGCATAAAATCCCCATCTAGTGCCTACTCATCTAATATCCCCAGACTAGTTTCTGGCTTATGGCCTTCGTCAGTGAGGAACCTTGGATCTGAGAGCACTGCACCTAGATCTTAGGATCTAATGCAACCCTCCAGCAGCCATCTTTTATCTGTACTTAACTACAAAACTATAAGAATGAAATTGAAAACACAATATTTTCAATTTAAACTTTAATAGTTTATATAGTCATATGGGTCTGAACTCAGTTCAGCACCCATACATTTGGTGTCTTTGGTTCTATGACTATATAAGTTTTTGAGCTTAGATTGAAAATATTGTTTTCAATTTCATCCTCATGATTTTGTAGTCAAGTAAAGATAAAAGGTGGCTGCTGGAAAGTTGCATTAGATCCTAAGATCTAGGTGCAGTGCTCTCAGATCCAAGGCTCCTCACTGACGAAGGCCACAAGCCAGAAACTAGTCTGGAGATATTGAATGAGTAGGCATCAGATGGGAATTTTATGCACAAGCCTTCTGGCATCCATTGATTACTCTGGTTGGCACAGATGGTACTACTGTAAGGAGAGTTTTGTCTGTTTAACTCTAGTTATTATTCATAATTTATATATTTTATCTTTTTTTGTTAAAGACAAGAAGGCATATTTTCTGCCTGGGATTCTAAATGAGGCAAACCCAACTTAATTGATATATATATATATTCATCAATTTTTAAATCTGAAATAAACCTAGGCTTAGAGCTATATTACTTCTCATAGGTTTTTTTAGTACAACAGATGTCACTAAATTTTACACATCAATACTGTTTTCAATTTTTGATAAAAGCAGTATCAGAAGAACTAAATAACTTATTCTGCAGATCAACCCTTTAGAATATTTCTTACAGTCTAGACTGCTTGATATAATATTGCTGTCTCCCTCATCTTAAAATTGTTACAATATTTTGGGCTTTTTTGGATATTGGATTTTTTGAATTTTAAGTTCTTAAAAATACTTCTTCTATTGAAAATTCAACAAAATGTTAAACTAACTCTGCACTATTGAGTTACCTTTGCAAAGCTGTTTTTTCTGTTAGATTATAACTGATTGTCTACATTTATTTTTATTGCTTCACTTACCTGATATATGTACTTGCAAATGTTCATTATCAACATTTTCTCTACACTATGCAACTTTCTTAATAAATAGAATATTTATACTTCTTATAGGATAAAATTCCGGATTTTGGTTTACACTTACATTTTGATGATCTATTAGTTACTGTTTTCAGCATTTATTAGGTCTAACAATTAATAAGAATACACAAATAACAATTTTCATCGCTTTTTTCTAAATTAATTTTATATATCAAACTTAACAAATGCTATTATTTCATGAACTTACTTTTATACTAAGAGAGGTCTGATATTTTGGCCAACAAGATTAGATTCAGATTCTCTTATTTACTAACTTATTATCATAAAAATATCCAATATTTTTATAATTAATAAACTATTTTACTATTTGCCAATAAAATCACTGTCAGTCCACATTTTTGGACATAAGGATTTCCATCATTCCTCCCTGTCAGAAAGCAATATGTTCTTGAAGAAAGCCTCTATTCTCCATATTATATAAATGCAAAATCTATACAATTCTGCCATCTCAAATGATTATTCTAACTTTCAGTTTTAATGCTATAGAATAAAAAATTTCATTAAATATATAAAAAATTGTTTGCAAAATTCCTCAGAAATGCATTTTGGAGATACTTATTATAAGAGCTAATATAAGTTTCAAAAACAGATCTTTAATTTATTTGTGTGTGCATATATATACAGTATATATATATATATATTATATTATATTTAATGTTTTCACGGTTGTGTGATGTAGATAAATTATTATTTCTAAAAATAAACCGTGTATTATTTTGCATTACAATCGGATATTTCGACAGACTAGCAATTGCTATTATCAAGGTTAGCTTTTGAAAGAAAAATCGTTAATCTCAAAACAATAACGTGACTCAGTGCGAGATGAAAAATGTGATTCAACTTGAAGTACTTCAGCATTCACAATATGAGGCTTATCAAAATGTTTATTTCCCTCAGTTTTTTCACCTATTAATTTTAAGTTAATATTAGATAAAATGAGATGTTTCCACATAACTGGAATACATTGTGCTTCGTCATCCCTATTTAAACCAGTAGGTTTCTTTAATATTTCTTATATTAAAGGGGTTACTGATAAAATCAGTAGAAGACTACCATGTTTTAATATAAAGACTACTTTTCTACTGGTAAAAAAATTGGTGATTTTTTATATAAACCTAAAGACAGAATATTTTTGTAACACCAAGGAGTTTATGAAATTCCATGTTTGCAATAGTCAAGAAGCTATGTGGGTCAGTCTAATAGACGAATAAATGTCAGAATTAAGGAACATAGAAATGTTTTTAATCAAAAAATTAGCACATCAGTTTTTACTTCCCATTTTTTAGAAATTGGTCACAAACCTGATTTTGACAATACAAAAATACTTGCTAATTTGGAAAGATATGATTTAATAACCATGAAAGAGTCAATTGAAATATTAAAGAGACCTACTGGTTTAAATAGGGTTGACGAAGCACAACGTATTCCAGCTATGTGGAAACCTCTCATTTTATCTAATATTAACTTAAAATAAATAGGTGAAAAAAACTGAGGGAAATAAACATTTTGATAAGCCTCATATTGTGAATGCTGAACTATTTCAAGTTGAATCTCATTTCTCATCTCGCACTGAGTCACGTTATTGTTTGAGATCTAACGATTTTTCTTTCAAAAGTTAACCTTGATAATGGCAGTTGCTAGTCCATCAAAATATCAAATTGTAATGCAAAATAATACACGGTTTATTCTCAGAAATAATAATTTAGATATATATATAATTACAATTTAACTTCATAGTGAATTTTTTCTTACTAATTTAGTTATAATATATATGACTAATTTTGATTTGAGCTGTTTTATCTTTGAATTCATAATACATGAGAAATATTATTAATATAGATATTTATATACTCAAGGAGCCTCGACTTTTTAGCAAAAATTAAAGAGTGAACAGCCAGACTTTATTATTGTGCTAGCATATAACATAAATCACTTAAGAAACATACATATTTAAAAATTAAATAACACAGTGCAGTAAATAAGTTAATATATCAATATTTCAATTAACAGCTTATTTAGAATCACTCTTGTACAATTATTATGATCTAATTATTAAGTAGTAGGAAAAAAGAAATTATTAAATAAGCAGATTCATTAAAGAATCATAAGTTTTTGCAAGTCTTCTTGAATATTAAACTTTTTTATATTATTATTAATGAAATAAATTTATACAGGGTATAGAGAAAAAAAATATACACATATATATACAAAACTATAGACCTTATAATGTTCAAGTTAATATGAAAAGCTAAGCATAACAACAAAATAAGAGTTTAGAGCACCGAGCTGCATCATTAAAATATATATATATATATATAGCGGTGAAGATCAATATATATAAATAAAGCCCACTATGCACCATGATTCTGTCAGCAACCTGGCAAAAGCTAGCTCTCTTAAGTCTTATTTGGGTGTTATGCTTACCTTTTCTTATTACTTGACCAGTACAAGTTTTGTAGTTTTACATATTTTTGAAAAGTTAATAATTTTTTGAGAAACCTATAGACAATAAAAGTAATATTAATTAAATTTTCAAAACTATAATAATAGATAATAATTATATTGTTGAAATATAGAATATTCACAAATGTAGAAAAATCTGGAACTAAGGTTCTGATAGTAGCAAACTCTCCATACAGTACAGTAGTGCCATCCAGTGCAAGCCAGAACAATCAATGGATGCTAGAAGATTTGCACATAAAATCTCTATCTAGTGCCTTCTCATCTAATAACCCCAGACTAGTTTCTAGCTTGTGACTTTCATCAGTAAGAAATCTGATTGTGTGATGTTTTAATGCTTTACGATAAATTCTGCCCACAGGATGATGATGACTATGGTTAATAAAAAACAAAATACCAAAATATATAGATAATGAACTGCGTTCACATCTGAAAGACTATACAAGCAAATTAGCTTGGATTTAACCATTCTTGTGATTTCATTTCAAGCTCTTAGTTTTATATTTAACTAAATAGGTAAAAGGTGGCTGCTGGAGGATTGCATTACATCCAAAGATCTAGGTGCAATGCTCTCAGATCCAAGATTCCTCACTAACAAAACCTATAAGATAGAAACTAGTCTAGGGATATTGGACGAGTAAGCATTAGATAAGGATTTTATGCACAAACCTTCTAGCATCATTTGATTATTCTGGCTTGCACTACTTTATGGAGAATTTGCTACTGTTTTAACAGCTTGCATAAGGATAGGAACTGTTGATCAGGTGATGTTTTAGTGATTTAAAACTAAGGTTTTGAAAATATTCTCCCTGTATTTTTTATACCATATTCCTCACTTAATAACTGAATATTAATTTATATGTAAGTTTTATTATTGATTTAATAGTATCTTATAAATAAAAAGAAATGTTCATATTAATGTTTTTTTTTTTGTTTATTAATCAAAGATTGAGTTAATCTGATTTTTTTTATTTTCCAAAATTTTTTTTTTCATAAAAAAAAGAGAGTTGTTATAATAATGGTCATGAGATTTCATTACAGTTAATTTTATTTTTTTGACTTTGTTTGAAGTTAAGGTTGTTTCTTGATTCAAAACAGAAACAGTTTTTTTATCTACATTTCTATAATATATTGCAGAGTGCAATTTGTTGTGAATGCTAATTTCTTTTTTTCCATTATTATAATGTATTGATATTTAAATAATCTATGACTATTTTAATATTCTCACTCCGATTGATTTAACAAATTTACAATAAGGAGAGCAACAAATGTTAATGCTTACTTATTTGAGCAAGAGATCACTTAAAAATCATATTATTTGTAAAATTCCATTACATTGTTTAAAATTATTCTATTAAGAATATTAAAAAATTTAGAATAATGTTTACTTACTGTATAAGCTTTGCTTTTACTACTTAGAATTTTTGAAATTCCAAAATCTCCCAATTTCACTACATCTTTACGTTTATTAAGAAGAATATTTTGTGTTTTCAGATCTCGATGAAGGATTTGCCTTGAATGAACATGTTGTAATGAGAGTAACATTTGAGTAAATAAGCGTAGAATTTCCTAAATAATAAACAATCAAAATAAACTAATAAAAATATATAGACATCTTGTGTGATGAAATTTACACTTTGTTTAAATTCATAAATAATTTTAACAAGAACCTTAATTTACAATTAAATTTCTGAAGCAAAGACAGTTTGTTGATATGAAAATTATTTACAATAGGAATGTTTACTAACTAATATATCTAACAAATCTACTAGCAGCCACTGCTAATTTTTATAGTGAAACACTCAGAAACATTGAATAGTTGATATTCTTTATTGTCAATTTTTATGTTAAAAGAATTTGCAGTAATAAAATTTTTTCACAACAAAACAGATTCTCATACAAAAAATGTAAAAATATAAAGAATGCAAATACATTCTTAGATAATAATTATGACATCATCAAAATTTAAAAGAAAGGATTTGCTACTATATAAAAAGAAAGCAATCAACTAGACACTCCATTATTGGTAATCACTTTTAATAGCAATTTGCTCAATATTAATCAAATGCTACAAAAACACTTTAAAATACCTAATTCCATAGATTACATAAAAATATTTTCCCCATCCATAACATTTAAAGGAAGATTAGTTAAAACTAAATTTACTAATAATTTAGAATCAGAAAAAAATTATTTCCCATATGGAAAAAAAAAAGTCTTACAATGGTTAAAGATACTATCATCAAAAAGTTTAAATGATATATCCCCAAACAATGCCAACAAATGCTTGAACTGGTTGCATATTAGAATGACTAACCATGATATAATATTTTACATAGAGATAAATCTTTCAATTAACTTTTTCTCTACAAGAAAAAAAAAAAAAAACTTTTTATCTTTAAAAATTGAAATATTATATCTACATGGAAAAAATGTAAACAAAAGCATTATTATATTCTTGCATTATCTACTTTTGTGATATATTAAAAATAAAATTACATTATCATGTATTCAGACTTATGTATATGAATATCTATATACCTATTGACATTAAAAAAAACATTATATATGTGCAAAGCAAAAGTGAATTTTTCACTGATGACTAAAATTAATCATTAATTCGCCTGTTTCTTTTTTTCACTTTTAACTTTAAAAAATAGAGAGCGAACATGGTGGGCTTGATCATGATCACTAAAGTAAATCTTTACCTAAAAAGGTAACTTTTACTTAGTATACATATTAACTTGTCTGCCTAAGGAAATTAGGTGAAAATATAAGTTTAAATCGAAAATGGGAGTCAAGGATTTATACTCATTTCTAACCAATTAAAGAAAAGCTATCTCCGCCAATGAAAAAAACCGCATTTGAAAAATAGACTCAACTGGCTGTATTGTTGGAAGAATTAGTGTACTGTAGTTTTATGTGCATTGAGTGCGTATATTTGTAATCATTTAGTAGGTGCTGAGGGACAATTACTGATATTTGAAGGAGTCAGGCAATAACTACTAAAATTACCAAGCAATAATATATAAACTGGGTGTTCATATGTCCTGGATTTGTCCCAGTTTTAGCTCTCTTGTCCTGGTGTCCAGATATATTCTTTCAGGCCAGTTAATTGTCCTGATTTTCTTAATGTCTTGTTTTTACTTTTAACTTTATATTTAATTTTTATAAATTAATAATTATTCACTTAATATTTTATAATTTTTTGATTTGTTATTTAGTAATTTTCCCCAAATGGAAAGTAGCTCTACATTAGTAATACGGGATTTCAATTTAATAAAAAAAAGGTGTATTAATTTATTTCTCGGGACATCAAAAGATGTTCTAGCCCCAGGTCGGATGCTCTACCAATTATGCCAAAATGCACGAGGTTCATCTTAATAGATAATATTTGTATACAAATAATTATCTTTAGCTTTTGTTTATATTATGAAATAAGTATATTGTTAGTAATCTAAATGTGATTATATGTTTTGTGATTTTTTTATTTCGTACTGAAGTATACAGTAATCTGCAATGTTTTTTTTTTGTCATGTGTAGTGGTTAAGACCTGTGGTAATATGATCATCCTATACATAACTCACTGATACAAATCTGAATTTATTTGTATAAAGCAATTAAACAATTTATACAAACATTCAATTCCTTGAACTTTTAACAAACTTTTTTGTTAACCAAGATTTTTTTACATTTCATGCTTTAAAAGAATTTTTGTATCTTTGATATTCTTTGCTATTTAGAAATAATTTCTGATAATACCATTTTCTGACTGAAATATTAAATACTGGATATAGATACATATTTTATATCAAAATGCAACAACAATGACTAGATTACACAGTGATAATAATAAGATTAACATCGAGAAGAGTGTATGACAAAGTGATTCCATATCTCCAAAACTTTTTATAGAAGTTTAACAGGAAGTATTTGTAAATTAAAACGAGAAAGCAAGGGAATTCGAGGTTTTTCAGATGATATGACAATTTTTGCAAATAATACTTCAGACTTTGAGGAAATGTTTCAAGAATTTATCAGATGAAAATAATAGGATTAAAGACAAATGTTAAAAAGCCTAAGGTAATGTTCAATGAATTTTCTCAGAAAAATATAGATTGATAATAATGAATTAGAAGGAATTAACAATTACCAAATATTGGATTATTAATACATGTGGAAGCATAATGGATGAAATTAATAATAGCATTAAATTAGAAATAACTTACAATTAAAAGGAAATATGCTATGTGTTTGAAAAGAAATGTTTTTAACAAATGTGATTTACCAGTTCTTACTTATAAGACTAAGATTTGGATAATTAAGAGAAGAGCAATACACAGACTTCAAATGCAACAAAGTATGGAGAGGTATATGTTAAGAGTAACAAGAAGGGTTCAAAAATTAAATACATAAGTGAAAGAACAAACAGTTATCATTGACATTAAAGAATTAAGAGACTGAATGGAGCCGGCTTGGACATATTGCTAAAAGAAATGATAAGTTGAAGTCTTTAAAGAATCCCAAGAAATTGTAAGAGAGCTAGAAAGAAACCATATATAAAATAAGGATGTTTTGCCAGTATGATATGAAAAAAAAAATTGAATTCGGAAAAACTGGATTAACCTTGGAGAGACTTTCATCCTACAATGGATCAATATTGCTTGAAAATGAATGAATTGTATGAACAGACCACTTCAGCTAGAGGAAAACTCAATTATTGATATTACCAGTGCTGATATATATATATTAGGCACTGCAATTTGTTGCATATTTATTACTTGATTATAGATTTGCAGAGTTTAAAATAAATAAAAATGCCTCTGCTCAGAGAATTAAAATATCAGTTACTTGAAATTAATTTGCTGTACATATCTCGGTTGTTAAAATGCCTCTGCTCTGAAAATTAAAATATCAGTTACTTGAAATCAATTTGCTGTACATATCTCGGTTGTTTAGATAGTTATTCCTCTGATGACGTTTAAGATAATTCTCTACATAAAATCTTAGAGCACAATAAAAAAATGAACATTTTTATATTACAAAAAATTATTAAAAACTGCAGCTATAGGCCAGCTCAATTATTTATATTAATAATGCTTGTACAGTCACCTCACTTGTTGCATATATTAAGCACTGCAATTATCTATTGTTATATATATATTATAACGGGATTTG